>CACTHL010000805.1:0-146962 GCA_902712375.1 Dioscorea dumetorum | reverse complement strand
TTACTATTTGGTATTTATCCATTTTAAAGGATGCACAACTTTTTTGTTAACATAGTCTTAGTGATAAGAATGTAGGGTTCTTAAGGCCATCAGCCGACAGCCTAAGATTTCGTGAGATAGCATCCTAAGATTTAAAATACAAACGAGGTTAGGTTCTACAAAGTCATTACTCACATCACCATTTCTTGTCTTCACTAGTGAATATATAAAATCAAGTTTAGTGAATGCATCTAACAAAAATCTAATAATAAAAATTGTCAGCTTATGATCCTAAAATATCCGTATTCATCATAGCTCTAGCATGTGGAGATAATTATTTGACAAGTATCTTTCTTCCATTGTTTGTAAACCCCAACTTTGGGAGTTGAAGTCCATTCACAATGTTGATCGAACGTAAGACCACTGTTTCTTCCATTTGCTAGCTGCTGGTTTGGTTTTTGGTGGTTACAGTTTCTCCTGAGCTCTGGGCTTTGATTGGTGAAGATTTCTGCATAGTAAACAAAAGATGGGTTCTTATTTGTGAACTTTTAGACTTTAGATTGTATGTGTTTTTCAAGTGAGTGTTCTTCAAGTTAACTATTTTACGTATAATTTGCATTTCATATAGATAACGCTTCAGCATGAAGATTTTCAATGGTACTAATTTGGTCTATGATTCCATTTCATATAGATAACTCTTCACTTTAATTTCTTTATTGTTTCACAGTCAGTTCTGGCTTTTTTCTGGCAGGTTTTTTAATATTTCCAGAAGTTGCTTGAATCTTTCACTTGCTAAACTGCTGCTTAGATCTCACTTTGACCTGACGAGGTTTGCTAGTCTGAATTGCACTAGGTTTCTTCTTTTGTATTTTAAGTGATGCGTTTTTGGCTGGTTTAGTTTGCTGTGGATTGAACCATAGGAAACTTCATTTATTGGTCCCATAGATTTTGCTGGTGATATAATCTGAAGTAGTAAAGTGTGAAATTATAGATTTTTTACCTGACAAATGTTTCCCTTGTCTAGAGTTTCATTTAGTGAATTTTGATTTCTTTTTGACTTGTTCTTCTACTCACTTTTATCAAGGAATATTTTTATTACAATAGGTTTATCCTATTCAATGATATTTATTGTCTTGTTGTGCATTGCATACCCAGAATTCATTCATACAGAATAACATCTTAACAGCTTACCTTTAATCTGACAACCAGAAAGTTTCATGCGCCCCTATTTGTTGGTTGGTCTTGGTATAGTCAGATAATTTTTCTCTAGTAGCATCTTTTATTAAACCTTTTGACATGTTTCCTCTCACAAAAATTTTGATATTTTAAATGTTTGTAGAATACATCTAGACCTCATTTATCTTAAATCAAATGGGAAGTTAATTTACAAGCTGACTTATTTTGTCGAACCCTTTATAGGATTTGCTTGCTTTACCAACAATTTGTTCTGATAGATGTGTCTAATTGTAAGAGTGGGATTGCTTATTCATATTCAATTTATGTCAACTCCGTATGGATGGATCCCATATAATATCTAGAATACATTTACAATAAATATTTAGCCTCCTTTTGTGATAGAAAGAATAACTGTAACTTGAAGGTTGAGTAACAATGAATTGAAATAAGTCTAGGGCAAGCATATTCTGAAAGTACCATTTCCCAAATTTCATGTATGTCATGTAATGATATTACAGATTTAAACCAATAGTTACCTACAAACTACATTGATAATAGGTTTATAAACCATCTGCAGTTTTTTCATATGAAATCTCTGCAGTTATAGTATTCATTCCAACTTATGAAACAATTTGTTTGGTAAAACTTGTATTTTGTGCGAGTTACTATAGGCTTAACTAGAGAATGTTGATAAGGATAAGAACAACTGTACAATGAAAGCTATGCTCAAAATCAAACTCACCTAAGCTACATGGATACCCACCCACTGGCCCACACCCTCTGCACCCCAACCCAAAAAGTTTGGCAGTGTTGATTTAGTCATAAATCAGATGTCTAAGTAGCCGATAATTTCTGACTTGCTTAACTTTTTTCTTGCTCAAGAAATTTAAATTTCTGATGCCATTTTTGGACTTCTCTCATCTCGAGGCTTCTAATGTTAATTTGGATAGAGATGCCTTCAATTTTTTGCTATGTTTTGAACTTGATATAGACACCATTGTTTTACATTTTTGGAGAGAATGTGTTTGGCTGATAAGTTTTAGTTGACTCTCTTGTGAATCTTGATTGTTTTTAGTGATTTTTTAGTTGAAAAAGGTGACCTTTGCTTTCTTTTCCTTAATATGTTTGAGCCACTTGAGTAATCATATTTAAGTAAGACCATCTTACCCTCTGAAAATAGAAAGTAAGAGTTAAACTTGATTAGTTTTTAAGAAAAGGTGAGTAACTAACCAGATTTATTAGTCCAAAACATGCTATCTAATGCTGATTCTTTTTTTTTTTTGGTTTTGGTTAGTGAATCTGACTAATGCAACCAAAATGTGTGCCAGAAACTGATTATATATTTTTTTAGAAAAGGGGCCTTGTGGCCTCAACTAGGTGATCATCGTTTTAATTGAAAGTTTGGGCATGTGCAAATTCTTTGCGATGTACTTTGTTCAATTCATTCCTAAAAATGTTATTGATCTATAGAACTTGTACATTGAAGGTTTGGCTGGCTCATGACTGCCCAACCTGTTGGTAACTAGTGCTCTCTTGGATATGTTATTCGTAACTAAGCATTTGTTTTTTTTGCCCTGTTTGTTGCTATTCTTTTTTATTTTTAATAAATAATTTTTGTATTTTATGTGATTTTTTCGATTACTTTTTCTTGTATTTTATTCTTATATTTATGTCTTTGAGTATCTGTTTCTTTTGGTTGAAAATGTCATTTTAAAATTTTATAAATAATATTCTTTTTGAATGAATAATTTTTTTTAAAAAAACATGTGGGTTGACTAGTTAGTTTTCTAGAACGGTGGACTATGATCCACAGAAAAATTAAAAAAAAATCTTGAACGAAGTACTTTCTCCCATAATGAGTTATGTCAAGGTTTGTGTGTTGAATAGCGGAGGTTGTTGACCTTTAGTTTGCCTAAGAATTTATTCTGTAGATATCCATAGTTTTTTAAATATCATTTCCAAATCTCTCTTTGAAAAGTTTATAATCCTAACATCAATATCTCACTTCTATATGAATTCAGCCTCCAGATGAGTCCATTTTGTTCTAGAACGAAATCACAATGGATGCTATGGTGTTATTTCTAGAGCAACCAAGAAACTATTGGACCTTGGGCACAAGCAGACTATTTTGCCCATCTCATACCTATTGCCATGAAACCTCCTGGCGGCCTTTGATTGTCCCCATTTTTAAAACCTCAGGCATATCTGATATTACCAATTACAGAAGGTAGCTTTTAATTTTGCAATTTTAGCTTGGATGTTCCGATGTTTAGGGACATTCTCATCATCTGTGTGGTTCTGCCTTTCAGACATTATTACCTTTCCACATTAATGGTCAATGACGGATTACAATTCTTAACCTTGTGATTGAAGGAGCTGTTTTATCTCTAGCAAGAAGGGATATCTGTGTTCTGAACACCACAATAACACTTAAATTCATGACTGTTGAAACTATAGTGAACTTCATTTATGGCCATAAATGATCAGATTACTTTTCTTCATTGCTTCCCTCTCTTCCCTCTTTAAGTTTTCAAGAGACTCGAATCTTCCTTGTTTGTTACCCCATCTGGACTTTATTGTTTGAAGAAAAATGCAATCAATGTTCATCTAGAAGGATATGGATGATGATAAATGACACCTTTTTTTCCATGCTATTTTCACATTATCTTGATAATAACACTACGGATTTATTTTCAGGTTTGTGCTGTCCAAGGTGGCACTTTGAACTCTCATCATAACTGGATCCTATGATTAACTAGGACAACATGCATTGTCTAATAGAAGGCCTTCCTGATGAAGTTGCTTTGCAATGTCTTGCACGTGCGCCCTTCTTTTCCCATCCTTTCATGCAGCTAGTCTGCCGCGCATGGAGGACTGCACTTCGCAGCACTGATCTCTTTAAAGTGCGGTTGGAGGTTGGTGCTTCAGAAGAACTACTGTGTGTGTTAGCATTTGAGCCGGAGAATACTTGGCAGCTTTATGATCCTGCTACAGACCGTTGGATAACCCTTCCAGTCATGCCATCAGAAATCAGACACCTTGCTCGCTTTGGTGTGGCCTCTGTTGCCGGAAAGCTCTTTGTGATCGGTGGTGGTAGTGATCGGGTGGACCCATCAACTGGAGACCATGATCGGATATTTGCAACCAATGAAGTCTGGTCATATGATCCCATCATGAGGGAGTGGGCTCGTCGAGCTCCCATGCTTGTCCCTAGAGCCATGTTTGCATGCTGTGCATTCGACGGCAAGATTGTTGTTGCTGGTGGTTTCACAAACTGCAGAAAGTCAATTTCGAAAGCCGAAATCTATGATCCTGAGGCTGATCTGTGGCAGCCTCTTCCTGATCTTCGTCACACTCATAGTTCAGCATGCTCTGGACAGGTGATCGGAGGTAGGATGCACGTCCTGCACAAAGGTCTATCCACAGTGCAGATACTTGAGGATGGGGGACAGCATTGGGCTGTTGAGGACTACGGCTGGCTTCAAGGCCCAATGGCAATTATCCGCGGGGAGCCATATGTGTTGAGCAATGGTCTGATCATGAAGCAGCAACAGGAGAATGCGCCTGATAGGACAGTCTCTTCTGCATCAGAATTTCAGAGCCGGATCGGGTTTGGCATGATTGGTCTTGGGGATGAGATCTATGTCATCGGCGGTGTGATTGGTCCGGGACCGAGGAACCAGTGTATCAAGCAGCTGTCTGATGTTGATGTATTGACGGTGAGAAGCGATCGGCCGGCATGGCATCCGGTGGCCCCCATGACTCATTGTCGGGGGAGCATCTTGGGGTGTGCTTTGCTGAGAATTTAAGATGTATTAGCCTTGCTGTGATAGTAAATGCTCCTGGTATACCGTTTGAAATTTTAACAGGGAGCAAAACAGGTCAAGAGGGAATGCTTCTTCTCTTCTTTGTATGAGGACCATGTTGTGGCCCCACTGTTGTTTTCTTTTATTCCTTCCTTTTGATTTTCTTGCAGCTACTCTCTCGTTGTATGACTAATGAAATTAGTTGGTAGAAAAAAAGTTCAGGTCTAGTGATAACGCTGCTCATATGTTGTTTATTTTAACTGTCTCTTTAGATTCAATTAGAAACAAATTTGATGTCTTTTGATTGCAGTTCAAATGGGTGATGCTTCAGAATGTGATTTACCTATGTAGATTCTATGTGTTTTGTTTTTATTTTAGTTTATACATCCGTACTGATTATGAATATTATTTGCTATCATAACACAAACAGTTAAATTTTGATAATTTCGGATGCGCTTAGTTCATTAGTTTTTAACTTACCCTTGTGCTTCTTGCATGTGGTTATATATATATATATATATATATATATATATATGTACATGCCTGTCCATCAATAAAATAAACAAGCAGAACTGTTATTTTTTTTGTCAGTTTTAGAAGTTTATTTCCCAAAAAAAAAAACACAAAAATGGCATTATTAAAATAAACAAAAATATAAATTTATTTTATTTATTTATTTATTTTTACGGTTCTTCCACCCGTGGATTGTTTTAGGAATCATGGGCTCTAAGCTTCTGAGTCAGCTTAGATGAGTTAATGAGAGCCCTCTATAGGGTCGTTTGGCTCACGGTAATGTGAAAACATTACCGGAAATCTGGCGGTAATATATTTAGATTATCATGTTTGGTTACTATAGCAGTGGCAATATTAATGGTAATGTGAAATTACCAATAGTCAAATATTACCAAATAAAGTGATAATTTGATTACCACCAAAATAGGTGTCTATCCAAATCACCGGATTGGTGGTAATATGTAATATTTTTTTCCATTATACCCCCACTCATTTAATCTAATTCTTTATTATACTCATTATCAAAACCCTAATTTTTATTCTCCTGTTGGCCGACACCATCTAGGCCGTCACCATCCTTGCGCCTCACCTCTGTGTTGCCGCGCCGCTGTATTTATTTGTTATATATAAGACCATTTTTAATTTTTTTTTTTTGCATTATCAAATGGGCTTTTGTTCCATTCTTATTTAGATATTTATAACATAACATAATATATATATATATATATATTTCGGGGCCAGGCCGGGGCGGGGAGAATATTCTTCGGCCCCTCCCCGACCCATACCAACGAAAAATATTCCCGAATCCGGCCCCGACTGGGCGGAATCGGGTTCTTTGTCGGGGCAGGGGCTCATTGACATCCCTATCTAATCACTTCTCTATGTAGTTTAGAATGATATGTTGTTCTTTATGAAATTAATTATATAGCGATTAGCATCCAAACCAACAGACGTTGAAATTAGATTAAATTAGCTCAAAAATTTAAATATAAAGGTATTTAAAAAAAATGTGAAATAAATAAATTTTGATATTATAATTTAATTATTCATTTATCAAAATATTTTAAATTAAAATTTTCAAAATTTTATATGGTGGAGTATTTGGGTAAATTTGACATAATACTGAAGTAATTATCATGATTAACCAAACATAATAATGCAAGATTATCGGTAATCTAAGTTTTCAACCAAACATAATTATCTCATATTATCACAATATTTTCGGATGTATAATATTTTTGACTTTATTAGCACAGTAATTTTATTACTGTAGTAATATATTATTATTGTGAACTAAATGACACTTAAAAGTAAGCCTCATCCATAAAATATGTAACTATGAAGTTTTTTATGCGTCTATAAAGTTGTTTCATCTTATAATAAATTGGTTGTAGATTTATTATCTTTGCTCTTTACTCCATTATCTTTCTGCTACTTGAATATATGTGTTTTTGTTGTAACGGCTCATTTTTGTTTTAAGAGTGCTTTCAACTTCTTTTTTTTTTTTTTTTTTGCCTTCTGGTTTGACCAAATTCAGTGTTTTATTTTAGCTTATTAATATTTTATACTTGTGTTTGTTTGTGGAATATGGATGGAATAGGAATGTGATGGGGAATGAATGAATTGGAATGAGAACAAAAGTTGTGCAGGTTAGAAAGATATTTCATGGTCAGTGAAAAAGTAGGAGGGAATATAATAAAATTGGGTTTATACTCTTTATGTAAATAGGTAATATTGATAATAGTTATATTTAATAATAAACATTTTTTTTATATATAAAATACTTATTTTATTAATAATAATAATAATAATAATAATAATAATAATAATAATAATAATAATAATAATAATAATTGATAAACGGCTCACTTAAAATATCAAAAGGATATACAGGTAAATAGATGCACCAGTTATAGTAGTTTAATAATTTTCTAGATATTTATCATGTGATAAAAATTAACATATTAGGTAATGAAAACTTATCATGTACGTCTAAAATAATATATCAAGGATTATAATTCCACAATAATAAATTCTACTTTTATGCTATCTAAGTCGGGTGGGGAATCATACCCAAACTGGGACCCGATGCATAGTACCTTGTTTCAGTGGATAGTGGGTGGGATGTTTTGAACGAGCCCAGTCACATCTCTGTGCTTATTTTTAAAGTCAGAAACTACTATGCTATACCATGATTCTCCATTTTTAATTATTTCAATTAACTATTTAAATGAAGGATTTTCATGCAATTAAATCTCAATCGAGAGAAGTGTCATTACACTTTAATTATAATAATAATAATAATAATAATAATAATAATAATAATAATTCAAGTTGTTATTATTAAATTTAATTGTTATAATTAATTATTTATATCAATAATTTTTATTTAATTAAATCATCAACAAGGCAAAAGTGTCATTTTCAAAGTTAACATTGTTCATTCCTGAAGATGCCCCCTTAATTTTTGGTGGAATAAAATTCTTGTATAGTAATACTATGGATTTTTTTTTTTCTTCCAATCGAGTAAGGATGGCAATCGATCCAAAACCTAATGGGTACCAGCCAAAATTATCCATTATGAATAGGGTAAATTTTATGAGTAAGTACGCATAAAATTATATAAGTATGAATATGAGCATGCATACTATAGTACTCATACACATTTACTCGCACACCATATATATATAGTCTAAATGGGTTATTTACTTAATTACTGTCGGATTTTTTAGTGAAAGAAGCCAAATTTTTGGGTATTTTCATTTCTAATGATATTATTTGTTTTATAATGGTATTTATGTTATATGAATTCATACATCTTACATTTTTAAATACAAGTCTTTTAAACATATTGTATAAGAATGAAGGATAACATTAAAATTTCTAAAATATAGAACAGAAAAAAAAAAAAAAAAAGAAAACTAGACTACCTTCCTTGAAGTTATACAAATTTTTTAGAACTATGAACAGGGACGGAACCAAGATTAATTGATAGGGGGGCTGAAGATAAAATGTAAAAAAAAAAAAAAATTTAGTCTACATAACAATTGTTTTCGATACAAAATAGTGCGACATTATGATATTTAATTAAAACAATTACATAAAACATAAAACGTTTATCTATGCACACTCGAGTTAGAACTACCGTCTGTGTGACGCATGCTACTCAGAGGAGATAACTGCATACGACGAGTTTGCATTTTTTGAAAACATTGTAGAATTGTCTCATTGTCGATAGTTGCAAAAACCTCTTTCTCAATATAGACAATCATGCTATCGTTCATCCACTCGTCTCCCATTTTGTTGCGCAAGTCAGTTTTCACAACATTCATTGTTGAAAATGCCCTCTCAACACTAGCTATCGCAACTGGCAAAACCAATGCCAACTTAGTAAGGCGATAAATGAGTGGGAAAATAGCACATTTTTCAGTATCAACCATCTTCATAGCAAAACCTCCTAAATCCCCAATATTTGCAAAATCATTATCATGTCGCACATCATAAATGAAAGTAGCAAGTTGATCCTCAAGCATCATACGTTCAGTCACCGAGAAGTCTTCAGGATACATCTCTGCAAGACGAAGTAGCTTATGGATGTTGAATTTAGAAAATGAGTCCCTTGGACATGATACCAAAAGAAGTAACTCCATGCTAGCTTCAGGAAAGCGGTTGTGCATTTCTTGAGAAATCAAATCAATAACCTAACATTGAAATAGATAGAAAATATTAATAAAAAGAATAAATTAATGAGATTTATGATAAATACAAAAAATAATTACCTCACAAAAAATCTCTACACGATAATGGTGAAAATGAGTAATGAATTGTCCTTCTCGCCTAGAACGACCACGAATTGGCATATTATCCTCCATATTAGGCACATCGATTGAGTTCTCCTTACAAAAAGATGTAACCTCTCCCAAAAATTCCTCCCAACATGTCTCCCTAAAGTGTTGAAGTCGAGCTTTTACCGCTTTAATCAATCGCATGGCTTGAACAATATTTTGATCCTTTTGTTGTAAGGCAAGTGACAACTCATTTGTCATCCCCAATAAACGCCTCATCAAGTACATCACAAAGACAAACTTGTAATTCTCCATTTTGTCAATCAAACTTGCTACTATGCCTCTATTATCATTAAAAGCACCATCATCATGCACATTTTTGAGTACCTCTAAAATTGAGGTCCACATAGAAATTAGCCGGAGAATTGTAGTGTAATGCGATCCCCAACGAGTATCCCCCGGTCTTGCTAAACTGGATTCTTGATTTTTTCCTTTACCACTAACTATCTCTACTTTCTCCAATTGCTCAACCAATTTATCATGATGATGTTGCCGAAGTAGATCTCTCCTTTTACATGATGCTCCGGTGGCATTAACAATCATATTAACATATTGAAAAAAATCACTCACAATTCGATTGTTTTTAGCAACGACAACAATTACTAATTGTACTTGGTGAGCAAAACAATGTACATATCCTGCATATGGATTTTCTCTTAAAATAAGTGTTTTCAAACCATTGAATTCACCTCGCATATTTGAAGCCCCGTCATATCGTTGCCCTCTTAACCTTGAAAGAGACAACTTGTGTTTAGCAAACAAACAATCAATGGCATTCTTTAAAGAGATAGCAGAGGTATTCGGGACATGAACCAATGCAAGGAATCGCTCAATCACATGCCCATTCTTATTAATATATCGCAAACCAACTCCCATTTGTTGTTTTAGATTGTAATATACTCATTATTATCTCCAAGGCTCTTAGTCTTAGATTGTTTGACTCAAACTAACCATATTCAGAATTTTATTACAAAGCAGTGAACCACCCTCTCAATGTCCAAGCTTCTGATTTTATTACAAACAAGGTCCACAACCCACTCAATTGCACAAAGGCCCAACCCAATTACACTAGTTTTTAATTTTTTTTTCCATTAAAAATATTAATGAAAATTTGAAAAAAAAGGCTGAAAAGTGAAAAATGAAGTTGATAAATGGGCTTGTGGGCCCACCTGCAAGCCACTCAATGATTAGTTTTTTTCTTCCTCTTCATTCTTCTTCATTCTTTTCTCATTCTTCTTCTTCATTCGTTTCACAGGGGCCGAGCCGCAGAGGGGCTGGTTTATGGGTTATCCAACTATTCCGGGCCTTCGGCCACACACAAAAAAAAATTATCAGTGACTGAGGGGGGGCTGAAGCCCCTGCTAGCCCCCCCTTAGTTCCGTCCCTGACTATGAATATAGCTATTTTCATTTATATAATTTAAAAAAATTAAAGGAAGAAAAAATTGAATAAACAAATAGATATGTTTTGACATTATAAAACAACAACTATTTTTTAAAACAAATTTTCTCAAAATATTTTGTATTTCAAAATAGAGGGAGTGAGAGAAAAGTGTTAAAAGATATTAACTAATAACAGGTAAGGTAAGGGTGACGGATATGAGGATATGGGTATCCAATAGTTATGGGATGTTGATTAAAAATATTACTCCGAAGATATAGAGACCGATACAATTAATTTTTTGCAATACGAATATGTGGATGTGTACTATAATACTCTATTCGAGTACTACCTATTGCCATATCTACAATCTAGTCTTCTTTTTAATTATGAGCATAATCTTATGAGATTTTTATTCACCAACATGGGTTTCAAAACATCACATCAATGCAATGTCACCATCTAGGTAATGACCAGAATTTTTTTTTTATGGAAAACCAAGTTATTAATTTTTTTACGGACACCCTTTTTTAAAAAAATAACAAAAATGAAAAAATTTTGTTTTTAAAATTGTTTAAGTTATTATTATTTTTTAAGAGTTTAGAGATAGAAACATGTAATGTCAAAAAAGTTATTCTCTCTTTGTACTTGAAAGTAATTACATTTTTTTTAATTACAAAAAAATTATTCAATCAAAATCAATAATGTTGTTGCCCATGATGATGATAATAATGGTAATGCTTTTTTAAAATAAATTTTACTAAAAAAAAGGTTTAAGAAACGAAAAGTTCATCTTAGTGATTTTTTTTTAAATTATAAGTTTAATAATAATAATTCTTAAAAATGGCTTAAAATGTATAAATAACAACAAGAACAACGTATTTTTCCAAAACATATGCTGTTGATATAAATATAAATTTTAAAAAAATCATAATAGCTTAAAAAATTAAAAAATAACACTATTAGAATTATTTTCACTCCAACAATGTCTATTACTCTCAACCAAATCCCCCAAGGTGCTTTACCTCTAAACTCAAGCGAACAACTAAACTAAAAATAACTCTGAAAGATGGCTTCTTCGCAACATGAGAGAATATTTCTTTTAAGTCAATATTCTTTCAGGCCAAACTTCTTCACAACTAACCTTATCTTATATTTTAGTCTCGAGCTATTATTTTCAGTTTTAGCCTAAAAATATACTTGTTCTTGAGTACTTTGATTCTTTTCTTTAGGTAATAACTTCCCTAAGTTATAACTATGATTTTTATACAAGGATTTCATCTTTTCTTGCATAGCTTTAATCCACTTATGTTTCTTTTCATAGAGCATAGCTTCTTGATAAGTTTGTGGCTCTCCATCATCGTTGAGCATAACATACTTATTGGTAATTATTGGTAATGTAGTTGCTACAAGGATGATGGTTTTTTTTCCCGAATTTTCTCTACTATATATGGCTCCATTGGTTGCGCTGGTGATGGTTGTTTCACTAATTCAATTTGTTCCACATCATCAGTTGGAAGTGTCTCATTATTAGTTGTACACTGCCATCATTTTGGACATCATCCCTTGATCAATATTCCATTTAGGTAGGGAGATTAAATCCAAATTTACAAGAATTTTAATAGAAGGATTAGAGTTTTTACCATTATTGTTATAATCACTCACTTCATCTTCAAGGAGAACATCTTTATTTCTTACAACTTTCTTATTCACTAGGTCTCATAATCTGTATCCAAACTTCTCATGGCTATACTTCCAAGAAAAATATATGCACGGTTTTACCTTATTATTAACCTTGATTCTCTCATTTGTAGGAATGTGAACAAAAGTTTTGCAGCCAAAGATCCTCAAATAATTACGAGGGACATCTTTTCTTGTCCAAACTCTATTCGGAATATCATCATACAAAGTTGCTATTGGATATCAAATCAATTGCAATTCTTATAGCTTCTCCACAAAAAGACTTAGGAAGCTTTGCATAAGAAAGCATGCATCTAATTCATTCTCCAATTATTCTAATAATTTTCTCTTCTATACCAATAAGTTGAGGGGTTTTAGTTGTAGTCTTCCTAAGCTTTATTTCACGAGGTTTGTGATAATTCTCAAATAGTCCCATGTGCCCACCATTATTATCATCCCAATGCTTTTAACTATATACTTTTCTATTTCTCTTTCAATTTTGGCTTGGAATTCTTTAAAGACAGTATGCCCCTGATCTTCAGTCTTAAAGTAGCAGCTCAAAATTTTCTTATGTGGTCATTGATGAAAATTTCAAAATAGAATGTATCTCAAAGAGTTCTACCATGTATGGTTTATGTATCAATATGAATTAAATCAAGAATATTTGATCTTCTAGATGGAGGGTGCGAATGAAATGCAACTGTGTATTTTAATTCTAGCTAAATAATCAACACAAGTTTTGAGAGTTGTAAATTGTAGGTTGGGTGAAAATTACTTTCTGGTAAGAAGTTGTAGCTTTTTTCTAGTTATATGTATCTCTCCTATATATGTGAAGCTTGGTTTACATGACATAGAGTGTGCTCATTTTATTTTCTCTTGCAACCACTAGAGAATCTTTGTTGAGCTTCAATTTGCATTCACCAAACCAACTAGTAAAACCATCATCATTAAGTCTATTTGTGAAGATCAAGTTTAGATGGAAATCTAGAATATATATAATATTTTTGAGTAGTAGTTTGCTTCCAAGATTTGTAGCTAAGCAAATATCGCCAATGCCCTCAATCTTAGAGGTACCACTATTTTCCATTTTGACATTGCGAAAATTACAACTAGAGTAGGAAGTAAAGAAGTCAAAATGAGGAGCAACATGAGATGAGACACTAGAGTCAATTACCTATTCACACTCTTGTCACATAAGATTAGCACAACTCCATCAGAAACAATGGCAATTTCATCTTTGGGGGCTATTTTAATAGTATCTTTCTCATTTTTATCTCTTTCACTCACTTTTCTCTTCAAAATTTTGTATTCCTTTTCATGTGACCCATCTTATTGCATTGATATGCTTTATACTCTTTGGTTTCCCATTGGATGTATTTTTTTTACCATGACATCAAGGATATCTGCTTTTACTTTATGCTTTTCATAGTTTCCAAATATAAGTACCCCAATGAAAGATTCATATTCTCTGTTTCCCTTTTTTTCTACCTTCTTCACTCAATAAGCTTTGTTTGTCCATCTCCATTATTAGCTTTTCTCTAGGTGCTAACATACTCAGTGATACCACTAATATAATCCAGCTATCAGATAAAGAATTAAGAAGTAATAATGCTTGCAATTCATTTTTGAGAAGCATTTTCATTGCAGTCATCTTTGTTTTCTAAGCCTCGTAAAATCACTATTATGCTCAAGTATATTTTTTTGATCTTTGCACTTTAGATTTACAAGTCTTTTAATAGTGACGGCTTTGTTTTTGAAGGTACTTTTCTCATAAATGGCATCTAACTTCTTCTAAAATTCATTTGTCTTCTTTTCTTCATAAATATGATGGAAAATATTAATGTCAACAAATTGCCTAATTGTAGAGATAGCTTTCATATGTAATGTTTCCCATTTATCATCGCTTATCTTAAGTCTTTGTCTTCTTATGACAAACATAAACAAATCTTTCACAACAAGCAAATCATATATTTTGTATTTTCAAATAGAGTAATTTAAAGGAGGTCAAGATTATCATCCCAAATAAAAATTTGTTATTCTATCTCAATCAGAAATAGTTTTTAGTTAACAAAGCTCTGATATCACTTACTGGGAAAACTAAAACTAACTATCAAATAACATTGGAATCTTGTGTAAAATGTGCCTACGCTTTACACCCTTAGACATCTTTTATTTCTTTCTCCGATAAGTCTTTATGAATTTTCAAAATTTGTAGTTTTGGTGTTTTTTATCAAAACTTAGATTCTAGGTTAATTTATTTTGAATCATATTCGCAAACCAGCCCATAAAATACAAAAATAAAATTTTAACCCATAATTATGAGCATTTTATCAATCAAAATATAAAAATTAACATATAATATGTGTGTACCTTATGCATACTTGTCAGTGGGACTTTAATATTTCTCATTTTTCTAATTGAGACTTTAAAACTTTCCAAATTTCTGATCATTTTCCAGAACACATGGCCTCTTATGTGACCCAAACACCAACCACTTGGACTAACTCATGTTGATATTGCTATATTATTTTCCCCTCAAAGTTTTATTTTGTAAAATTATAAACATTTTTAATTAAAATAATTACATCAAATCATGCCGCAACTGAGTATACAGCTCTAAGAGTAGGGGCATGAGTTCAAAAACCCATGAACATGGAACACAATTAGCTTTAGATGCTTCTTTGAATTAAATTAATTAATTAATTAATTAATATACAACTGGGATGAGTTTAAAAGCCATGCATTCATTTAATATTTACTCCAAACCTTTCATATGATGCGATTTCATCACTATGATTGCTTTATAGATAAAAAGTATTTGCTAATAAAAACAATGAAAAACATGCTTAATTTAATAACTAAGACAACAACTTTCTAATTACATGGTATAATTGAGTAAGTACCACTTTGTGTTTTTCAATAAGCTTAGAGTTCTTTTAATCTAAAATATTATATATATATATATATAGTATATGAATATTAGCAATAAAAATATATAAATTATAAACAAAATTTTTAAATAAACTAGAAAACATTTAAAAATGAAAACAAAGAGGAAGATCACCAACAAGAAGTACAACAACAACTGCAAGACCTCTGCTAGGACCAACTCCTTACTCACTATTTTGCCCAATTAAAAAAAGAAAAAAAGACAAAAAGGAACAACTGAAATAACAGCCACTAAAATTTACAAAAGCCACCCTACAAAATTAAAAAAAAAAAAAAAAAGACTCAATTCATCATATTCATGACATCTCTGCTAGAGAATGGCCTTCTTCTTCACTAGAACATACTCCTCCTCCTCCTCCTCTGTCTCCGGCAAGCTCTTCTCTTCTTTTTCCTTCTTTTCGATGATTATTATCCCTTCGCTCCGACACTCTTCAGTACAAAATGCATGTTCACCCCTAAAACATTAACCAAAAAAAACAAACAAAGCTTTAGTGTTCAAATGCATACATTCAAAATGCAATGCAACAAGAATTGAATTCATGAAAGTCTAAGATAAAAATATGAAAAAAACAAGAAGAACACATACCTAAAAATGTAAATGTCTTTTTCACCCAAAGCAATACTCTTCCTGCAAGTGTAGCAATGGCTCAAGAATCTCTCTGAAGGATAGACGACAACAGGTTCTTCAGATTGTTCGGCACAGTCCTTGTTTTTTTTCTTAGGAGGAATAACTCTGTCTATGCAAGTCTCAATAATGCAATTGTCGAAAATGTGAGTTGTCTTCGGGTTCGGTCCATGAGTGATGATGCAAGTGTAGTCCTCAGATAACTCCATCTCTCGCGGCGAAAGGCAACCGGTAAATATATTTTCGGGGACTCTGGAAGCTGCAGGGGAGTAAAGAGCAAGCTGCATTTCCTTCGTCTTGATGCCGAATTCGATAGGCGAATTGAGTGGCTCGACTGAGCTGGATTGAGGTTGAGGGATTTGGATTTTCAATTGCGTGCCGAAAACTATCATTTTGTTGTCAAATTTCTGATTGGTTTCCCCTTTGGTTAGGGAGTCAATGATGCCTAGTCCTATGCCTTTTGTGCCAAGATTGCCCCAGTGAAAATTTTTTCTTGAAGCCTTGATTGCCGAAAAAGGTTTCGATTCGAGAATGGATGTAGGACTCATTGAAGTCTCTGATTCTAAAGAAGATGATCTTTGAGACATAATGCTTGAGAGCAATTCGCTTTGATTTGGATTCTCAGACATTTGGAATCCTCCTGAAATTTTCAATTTCGAAAAATTGAGAACAGTAACAAATAAGAAATCCAAAATTGAAACCAAAAAAATTAGAGTTTACCTTGTGAGATATAGATGATACTTGTCTTCTCAAAAGCTCAAGATCTTCTTCAAAAACTTTTTTCTTTAAAAAAAAAAAATCTACAAAGAAAGCAAAAGAATATAATGAAAACAAGACTTCTTTTCCTTTTCTATCAATAATAATAAAAAAAAAAAGATCTAAAGAATCACTCACCAAAAAGGCTAATACCTTCAACCAAAAACCATTTAAAAAAAAAAAAATGATTCTTGATCTTCTGAAACCCAAACCAACACAAAACTGTCAAAACAATATAAATAAAAAAAAAAACTACACAAAAGAAAACCCAAAATACCAAGTAGAGAAGAATCACTCACCTTCTGCTACTTCAATCAACTAAAATCAAGATAAAAATTAAAAAAATGGCTCATTTCCCTCAACTGAAACATAGAAGTTCCCTAAAAAGTAACCATTAAGAAAAACACTCTCTGCAGCAGCAACACCGACAGCAGAAACAACATGAAGAAAGCAGAAATGGATAAGTACTATACAAAATCTCCTATACTTTTCTTTCTTCCACCTCTAACTCTCAGAGATGATAAACTCAAAAGATATATATATATATATATACATATATAGAGAGAGAAAGCAAACTCATAAAAAAAATATATATATAAAATGTAAATATATATATAATGAGAACGTTTTTTGGGGAAACCTCCCCAGACTGCAACGCGTGTGCCGCTAGACGCCAATTTAAAGACGTATGAGAAAAAACGCTAAGAAGCGAGAAACACCACCACCCAACGCTATAACAAACGTGAGCGCTCTGCGGTCGGCTCACTCGACGGTGTCGTTACCGTCCCATCGTCCTCATCCTCCGACTGTTTTCCAGCAATCTGTGTGCGGGTGAGTTTTTTTTGGTTAAATACGGTGATTGTTTTCTTTTTTTTTTTCTTTTAATTCTTTTGCTTAATTTTGTTGTTTAGGGTCTTAATCATTTTTTTAATGTAGTTCTGTATATAATCTTGGTAAAATAGGTCCATGTATGTTCACATTATAATATGTAACTCTAATTTTTTATTAGAACAAATGATAACTGCACCATTTCTAAAAATGTAGGTATATATTGCTGAACCTCGTTAATTCTCTTTTGTTTGTGATTGGTTTTTTTTTTCTTTTAAAATTTTTTTGTTTATAACTTAAACAAGTCATCAGCATGTAATTTGTATTAATTGGGAGAGAATCGAACTTTTAATCAATCTTGTTTTTGTAATGCTTGTGTTTAAAATGTTTGTTTAAATGAACTAACATTTGTCTTAAACTAATTAAGCATTATTTATCCACAACATAGTATGTGTAGATTATATTACCCTCACTTAGTAACAAGTTAATTACAATTAAAAAGTACTTAACTCTTCTGATACAATTAACTGTGTCTAAAATTGTAAAATTGTGAATTGGATAAACAAACCTTAGAAATAATTCAATATCCATAACCATACTTCCTTTACATCAATATTATTTCAAATAATGCTATTAAAATAGCTTGGTTCTATGAAGAGTTTTCGAAGAGAATTCAATTTTTGATGAAAGTATCATTTAACAAAACAATGTCTAAAATTACAAAGTGGATAACATTATCCATAATTAAATATCCAATATCCACGTGTAAAGGATTGGAGTATAGCCCAACTGTTACATATATCCATTAAAAGTTTATGAATATAAATTTAGTGCTTATATTGCATATGTTTTACTAAATATTACTTATGAAAATCTCTTCTGACAAAATAATGTCTAAATTATAAAATAGATGCATTATCTACAATTAATTATCCAATATCTGCTGCAACTCTGATTTTGATTTCATTAATATTCTTTTCGAGTAGGTTTTGATCAAATGATAAAAATTTGATTTGCTTAACTGGGTAGTTTTGAGTTTGAACCGCTGTATATATAAAAAAAAAACACACACACATGTTAACAAAGGTTTATTTATCTTTTTTTTATAATACTCATTGTATCTCATTTAAACTCTTTTGTGGGATCTCAATATTTTACTTGAATAGGTTTAAAATCCGAGTTTTAATTATAAAATTTACTTTTTTTACAAGGCTCTCAATTTCTCACAAAGGATCTCAGTAACTTACTTCAACTGGTTTATATATATATATAAATAAAATGAATGTAAGGTGTTTGTCTAGGAAGCATTGAACATGGGAAATGGTTGCATTCAAGGAAGGGGAAATGCTAGCATTCCATGAGACAAGGCTTCAAATGTGCTACTCTAAACATATTTATGATTATTTTTAATGATGCATTCCAAAGTCCAAGAAAATTTTTAAATCTAAACAAGTATATTCTTCTTAATAGTTTAAATTACACTTTATTACAACAATTATTGCCTCTCTAGGGGGGCAATTGATGCCCTTGGCATCTAGGGATTGATAAATAATTAGTAATTAAATATAGCATTTTGATAGATGTGATCATCTTCCATGATGGAATTCATAATAAAGGTAAAGCAAAACTTTATTGACTTTTATTTACTTATTTATTTATTTGTTCAAACACAAAATAATATTGGAATAGAAATTTTAAAGGTGTAACAAGTAAGATGAGGATTGATAAAGAATAAGAATTAATTAAGTACACATGTTTATTCATTTGTTGTAGATAATTAAGGAGATGAAGTTTGATTTTATAAGAGAACACTCGCTCCTATAAGAAGGTATATTTTGATTTCAAGGCATGATTCATGCTTGCTTAGTTTTTTTATTTGTTTATAGTCAGTTATTTGTATGAGATACATATTATTAAAAAATCCATTAAATATGTTTCTTAATTGACCTCTAGTGATCTATATAATAATAATGATTACTAGAGCTATATAAACAAATATAATTTATATAAAAATATAAATATAATAACAGTTATCCATGCTTGTTCTTTTTTTTTTGGAGATAGAGAAGAGCTATGCATGCAATAGCTAACAACAACCAAAATACAAAATGAACTAGAATTCAAAACCCAAACAATTTGTGGCTTCCATGAGCCAATTAAGGAGATGAAGACCCCTAAAGAACAAGGATAGCTGGGGATTCCATCGCCCATGGTTTGCCAACGCATCAGCTACAATATATTGTCATCACGATCAATCACTTCCGAGTCCAAGCCCGGCCAACGGTTCAACGTCAATCGAATGTTTCGTAAAATTTCATCCATATTTGTTAGTGTTAGTTTTGTAATTAATAGAAGGGCATAATATTAGCAAAGCCCTGTTTGAGCAAATCGTTTTAAGTTCGAATATTTATATATATATATAAAAATATTAGATAGAAACAAATTTACTCATTTATAAAGCTCTCAATATCTTGTTTCAGTTTAATTTAGAGTCTACATCCCCTATGAATCTAGCCAGTCAAGGACAATATTATATATATTAAATATATAATATATTTATTTTATTTTGTTTTGTTTTTATATTCTAGGCTGAAACCCTAGTTTAGAGTTATTAATATTAAGTTAACAGCAAGTTATTGGGTGTTAAGAAGAATAATAAAGCCTGTTTTTTTGGGATGAAAAAGTAAAGAAGCACTAAAGGGCTTGTAGCCCAGCGATACTTTGGATCCCCTCGTGGGAGGAGACGCGAGTTCAATCCCCCCGAACTGCGCTCTCCTGTTCCGAGAGGGTGAAGACGTTGTAAGCAATCCTCTCGCCACGCGTACGCCTCTGAGAGTTGGCGCTTGTCGCTCTATCTCAAAAAAAAAAAAAAAAAAAAAAAAAAGAAGAAGAAGAAGAAGAAGAAGAAGAAGAAGTAAGCAAGCCTGCTGATCTCTGGTCCATTTGTTCTTTGATATGACAATAATGCCTATTGATAACCTAGTTGAAGCTAGTGGCTTCTTATTTATATGCCACCCATCCTTTGTTTTTGTTTTTGTTTTGTTTTTTTTTTTTTTTTGGTTTTTTTACTTTCTCAATAAAACATACAGTTAACCATTTTGGAATTTATCAAAAATAGAATTTATTTGCTATGCTTAGAGTGGGCCAAAGGCAAGTGTCCACTAATTTTATTTGATTAGATGCTTCCATTTGGTAATTATAAAATTTAGTCCTAAAAATACTTTTCGTTGTTTCTTTTCTAAACTTTTGAAAACAGATAATAGTTTACCTATAACCAAAAAAACATGATACAGTAAAATTTTTATAAAATAATACTTTGGGACAAAAAAGAATTATTAATTTATAAAAGTTATTAATTAATTAATATTTAAATAATTAATCATTAATTAATATTTAAATAATCAGTTAAATTATGACAAATAAAAAACATAAAAACCAAAATTATATATATATGCCATTTGATTCTAATTTTACTATGATGAAATCATTTAAAGATGAAGAATTATTCAAGGGATAATGAATATATCATGTGATGATATTCAAGATTTAGATGATAATTAGTTTTTACGAAATTAATGTTTATTTGAAAGAAAGTTTTCTAGCCAAAGTAGCATTAGCTTGTTTCAGCATGAAAAAAATATTAAGTACTGTTTGTATTTTGTTAAAAAAAAAATGAAGGATGTGATTCAAATTAGTTGGTAGAAAAAAGAAGAAACAAATTACTTTAGATGCATAATTTAAACAAAATTAAAATTGAAAGTAAAAGTTGTCTAAAAACAATTCAACATTATGAATTTTCATGGAATTGTTTTCTATATATTTGATTAATTATTAATTTATATTTTAATCGGATATTATAATTTTTTTAAATATTATCTTATGCTATTAGCAAAATTATTAATTTAACATATCAATCCGAAATCTGACCCGAACGAAATACTATTTAATAAAACTTATTAATTTATCAAATATTCATTTATAGAGGTTTTGTTATATCCTTACAAATCATTCTCTTTTAACTATATACTCTTTTAAAAAAAGACAACTTAAAAAATATTATAAAATTCTTTATCTTATTCTCTTCATTCTTCTTTAAAAAAAACTAAATATTGATATATAAATATATATAATAAATCCATAACCATAAAGATATATACATAGATAAAAATGTTTATGGAAGCTATGTAAAAACATATAAATTTTACAAGGGCATATCAACGTTAAACTACTTTTGCAGAAGCACGCAAGCAATTTTAACCATTTTATTTATTTAGAACTTGTTAACTTGGTTTTTGGAAAAATGCCCTCCTAAATTTTGAAGGAGTTATTTTTTTAATAAAAAGGTTACATTTATTTAGTAAATTCTCTAAGGGGTTGTTTGGTTAGCTGTAAGTAGCTGTGTTGTAAGTGGTTTTACATGTAATTAATTGTTTGATTTGATGTAAAAGCTCCACTTACATGTAAGTGGACTTACATCTCACTCACTTTTACAACATTTCAACTTACATCAAAATTCGATGTAAGTTGAAATGTAGTAAAATAAGTGGTATTCACTCACCACTATTTTATCTTAAATATAATTATAAAAATATTTAATAAATTAAATTATCTTTAAAATTAACTATAAAAATATTTTTACGTAAGAAAATTTAAAAAAATATTAAATTTAAAATATTTAATATTTTAAAAAAGATTTTTGTCATTAAAATATTTTAAATAAATAATTAATTAATTATTATGAAAAGTATTAAATAATTAGAACTAACATGATTACAAAAATAGTTATTTATGTTTTATTTAATTTAATATTGTATTATAAAATACTAATTCTTATTTAATTTATATAGAAAAAATATTTTAATGGTATCAAACCATTAACTTACATGGTAACCGTACTCCTTAACTTACATCAAACCAAACAAAGAAAAATCAAATACAACATTTCAAATTACAATAAACCAAACAGCTGTGATGTAGTTAAAATACAACATTTTCACTTACACTGTAATTTTAGTTACATGTAAATATACTTACAGACAACCAAACAACTCCTGAATAGATTTTCTAAATGATGTGAATTTTGAGTGAAGTAAGGCCCTATATATGTTTTTATCTCATTCTTTCATCCTAACATTGCAACCACCACACTAAACTATATAATTTATTTTAAATTAAAACTTTATACATTCGAACCACTATTTTTCACAATTTTAAGCAATTGTGGCTGGTGAGGATTTAGAAACTCAACATTTAACCATCAAGTTATTATGTATACTTTATTTTAAAATTAAATTTTTTATATGTTTGGATGGGATTTTTTTAAGCTCAGAAGTGTTTTTTTATAAATTAAGCACTTCTGTGTTTTAAAAAACATATTTGTTTGGGTTTTTGGACATAAGCAGAATCTGTAAAAAAAAAAAAAGCTAAAATTCAACTTTTTTTCAGAGGCTGCCTCATAGGTGCTTCTTAGAAAAGCACTTTTGAGAAGCTGTTTTAAAAAAATGTCTCCATCATGTTGGTTTTTTTTGTTTTTTTACCCAGAAACCGACGTCTACGCAAGTGTTAGTCACCATGGAGACATTTTGTGGTGTTGCTCGCTTCAAAGGCGAAGGACGGCTACTACAATTCACGGTTCTGACAGCCTGGGAGGTTGTTGTCGCAGAGATCCGCGAGCGATGGCCTTTGGATCCATCTCGAGTCGTTGTGAAGTTTGTGACACCCGACGGGTACAACACGGTTTGCCCAATTGAGTCAGATGTGGATTTCCAACGCATGTGCCACATACATCATACCTTCAAGAAGAATGCGGTGGACATCATCGTTGACTAAGTCAGTGGGGCAGCGGAAACAGTCAATAACATCTCCTTACCATCCACGTAATTCAGCAACAAAGATAGTTCTTACTATGTTCGTGTGTATTGTGTACTATTGCTGATTTCCCGTAATTGAATACGTTTCCTGTGTAACATATTGCTTTTCTGTGTAATATATTACCTTCCTGTGTATTATATGGATTTCCGGTGTATTACATTGATTTTCTGTATAATATATTGCTTTTCTGTGTAGTATATGTCTTTTCTGTGTAATATATAGATTTCGTGTGTAATATAATGCTTTCTTGTGTATTCCACTGGTTTTGTGTGTATTATATTGCGTTTTCTGTGAAATATTCGTGATTTACCTTACGCATTGCCATCCGCAGGGAGTCAATCTCAGAAAGCATGAATGCGGACATGTAGACATTCTTGTCCCAACATCGTCCCACAGGTGCGCTCAATATTACTTAATGTTCACAAACATCTGATGGCTTCACATTGCAAGTAGGGCAACGGTTTGATGGTGTGGATAAGTTCAAAGATGCCTTGCGCAGCCATGCAATAAGGAACAATTTCAATTTTACATTCATAAAGAACGACAGACTTCGCACAACTGTGAGGTGTGCTTCTCCGGATTGCTAGTGGCGTGTCCACTCATCCAAAGAAAAGACAATGCAAGGGACGTAGACTTGCGTGGGGGGGGGGCATCGGAACGACAGCCCACCCGAAAGCTAGCAAGAAGTTGGTCGGCGACCGTATTATGCGTAGACTAAAAGAACGACCATTGTATCGATCCATTGACAAACAGAAAGACATCCTTCGTGAACACAGCGTGCGATTACCATACAAACGTGCATGGATGGGTAAGGAGGTCGCTTGGTCCGCCATTCATGGCAGTGAGGTGAACAACTACGATTTGTTGTTGTGGTACGCCGATAAAGTGGCTGAGACGAATCCCGATAGCGTTGTCACAGTTGAAAAGGACGGAGAGTAATTTAAACGTGTTTTCTTCTTTTTTCCCTCTTCTTTAGTTGGTTTCAAAAAGGCGTGCAGACCATTGTTATTTGTTGACGGAACTCACTTGCTCGGCAAGTACGGCGGGATTCTACTAGGGGCAACCGGCAAAGATGGGAACGAAGGCTTCTTCCATGTGGCATTTGCGATTGTTGACAACGAAACTGAAGATAATTGGACCTGGTTTCTTGCACACTCGGTGAGGTAATATATAGTGAAGGCGATTACTCCGAAATTATTACATTTGTATCGGATCGGTCGAAGGGTCTTACAAACTCGATTGCGAGAGTGTTCCCGTCATCACCGCATGGGTATTGCCTACGACATTTGGTGGCAAACTTCATGAAAGCGAATGCTAAAGTTGGCAAAACGTTGCGAGAGCAATGTTGGGCTATAATTGTCAAAATTGCGTACGCTTACACATTCAAAGAGGTTGACGATGCCGTTTACGAGCTGGCGATGACATCGCCAGAGGCCCATGATTGGTTACTGTATAAGTCAGACATCGATCACTGGGCTAATTATTTATTTAAGGGTATGCGGTGGTGTGAGATGTACTCCAAAGTTGTGGAGTCATTTAACTCCTGGATCAAAGAGGTCCGCCATCTCCCGGTTAGAAGCACGGTTGACTCGATAAGGTGAGCTTTCGCATGTGACATTCTTCAGTTCCCGTTTTCCATTCTGTAATGTTTGTTTAATATTTGACATTATGGTGTAATATATTACCTTTCTGTGTAACATACTACGTTCCTGTGTAATATATTATGTTCTTGTGTAATATACTACTTGCCTGTGTAATATATTATGTTCCTGTGTAATATACTACATTCCTGTGTAATATATTACATTCTTGCGTAATAGTTTACGTTTCTGTGT
Organism: Dioscorea dumetorum; assembly: GCA_902712375.1. NCBI lineage: Eukaryota > Viridiplantae > Streptophyta > Magnoliopsida > Dioscoreales > Dioscoreaceae > Dioscorea > Dioscorea dumetorum. The sequence goes on along the minus strand of CACTHL010000805.1, from coordinate 121,719 downwards.
AATATTTGTTTTTGATGTGTTATATTTACCTGTGTAATTGTTTTAACAGACAAGACTAAGTGAGTGAACGTGTATTCTCAAAGGTTCAAACTTATGAATATGATTGCCGACAGATGCGCACAATCAAAGGAGTGGGATACGGCACTATGTCCAGAGATACACAAAAAACTCGAACAGATAATTGAAGATAGCAGGTTCTTAAGGGTTGGACGTTCAACCCCTGACACTTACGAAATAGTTGACAACGACAACAATTCAGTCAGTTTTCAAAAGCGGAAGTGTTCTTGCAGAAAATGGGAAACCCATGGGCTCCCATGCAAGCACGGATGTGCGGCGATCATGCAAACAAACACGAACGTGCACAGATACATTGCAGATTACTTCACAGTGGAATGCTACTGCCGTGCATATTCTGAACCTATATATCCAATCCCCAACACAGAAAAACCATCTGATGAGCACCGAGAAATGCGAATCCGGCCACCAATCTCCAGAAAACGGCCAGGCCGTCCACGAAGGAAACGAATCGAGTCACATGGATTAGAAGTCCGCGATTTACATTGTAGTCGGTGCCACGAACCTGACCATAATCGTCGTTTGTGTAACGCGGTCATAGCAGACTGAGTTATTGAAGACCTACTTTTTTTTGTTGACGAAAGTTTTTTTAAAATGTTTTTTCACCGTTGCTTTCGTGTGAATGCAACGGATAAACTATTGTGTAGATTGTACTACTAGCTGTGTATTATACTTATCCAACTATGTAAACCTGGTATGTTCCTGTGTAATATACATTATTACCTGTGTAATATATATCTTATCTGTGTAATATACATTTTATCTGTGTAATATACTTTATTATCTGTGTAACAAATACTGGTATCTGTGAAGTATACATCATTAACTGTGTAATATGCATCATTATAGGCAGGGCTAAGATACACGCATATGTCAAGGCTAATGATATTAAGTAGATTACTTGTCCACAAGGGTTACAACATAATTATCCAGTAATTCTTTGTTGTTGCCCTCCTCGACGGTGAAAGCCGTCGGGCTCTCTTTTTTGAATCGCCGGATTGAGCCCCCTGTACAGTTGCACGGCCAACAAGTGTCATTTTTTCATCATTGGCAGGAACAAGGTCAGAGAACTGCAAAGGATGCAAAAAATAAGATGGCAGCCTAAGAATCGTACATTACATAGAACAAGAATATGTTACACAGGAAGGTAAAATATTACATAGAACATGCACTATTTCACACAGGAAGGTAATATATTACACATAAAATAATAATTATACACAGAAACGTAATATATTACACAGAACGTTCAGGAGTCTATATAGAAAGGTACTATAGTACACAGTAAGGCTGTATATTACACAGAAACATACAATAATACACAGAAAACAATAATATTACACATAAAGCAATAATATCAACAAGAAATAACAACCAATTAAACATTCAAAAGATTAGAAGAGAACTCGCCTCTTTCGCTTCCAGGGATTTCAAAAGCGGATCAATTGATGTCGACTTCGTAAATGTGCTTTCCCCGTAACACAGTATACGGGGTATCCGACCAACGCGTTGTTTCTTCATGCTACCGGACACCTCATAGAACCATACAATGAGGGCGACCGAGCACCCTTTCAGGTATCCGGCGCTGTCGAACTTCCCTTGGCAGCGCAGCTGCACCCGTGCGACAGTCTTGGGAAGATCATCCATCAGCCATCTGTGGATGGCATGCGCCCAGGCGTAGTCGCCGATATTGTCTAAGTTGTCGGCGTACCTGGCCAGGAAGGTGGGCGCATTCAGAGAGGTGTTGGGGAAGAAAATGGTGCTCATCAAGAATACCACGAGGAGCTTCACGAAAGTTTCCTCCGTTCCAACCTTCCCGCTCACAAGTCTGAACAGGTTCTCTTTAATAGCATCGCGATGCCGGTTGTGTAACTTGTTCAGATAAGAAAGCTCAAACTCAGAGGCTCCCTTCTCCCCCTCATGCCTAAATGAGACAATCTCGCCCACGCTGGCGACGCCCATTACGAGGGCGACATCCTCTGGCCTGAACTGAAGCATGCTCTCTCCAATCTTGAACCTTTCGGTTCGTGCAAGGTATATACGGAGCAGTGCGTCCAGAACACCTCTTTCTTGGACCACAGCCGGTAGGTCCATCAGGTGCGCAAAAGGGGTCTGTTGGAGTAACTTCCAGTGGGTAGTGTTCATAACTTTTTTCAATCACTGTATCGTATCCACGACAGGGCCAGATAACACCTACCCTTGACCAGAGTTCCAGCCATTTCTCTATTTAGTTCAAATTACACAAAATGATCAGATCTTACACAGAAAATGAATATGTTACACAGGAAGATGATAAATTACACCGAAAGTCTAAAAACCCCAAACTAATACACAGAAACGTCGGATTTTACACAACAAAACCAAAATATACACATGAAAGCATGAAGTCGGTCGACTTCTCCTTACCCAACTTCTTCTTACCTTTTTCGCTTGTGTTTTTGTTGCATGAAGTCTCGCAAGTGAGAATAACACCGTCGTTGAACACCGAACAAGGAGAGGAGAGTCGTAGTCGCAAGATGGAGAAGAAGAAACAGAAGAAGAAATAAAAGAACTCTCTACTGTGACCACCAACGCATATAAATATTAAACCAAGAGCCGCTTGAACGGTTTCGCCCGGTGGGTTATCTCAACCGTTCGGCGGTTCCCAAAGCCGTTGAGGGTATTCTCGACATTTCCACGCCATTTTTTTGAAACTTGAATAAGGGGCAAAAAGGACATTTCCCTCCCCCCCCCCCGCGTTAGCTTCATCATAACGGTCGTTTCATGTTTTTGGATTTGAAGGGAAATAGATTGAAAAGGAAGGACTAAATAGGAAAGTGAAACATTTCAGGGACCTTCCGGGAAACTCCAAACTTGTGGGGGATTTATAAGTAATTATCACTAAATTATAATTAATTAGCATAATTAATAAATAGATACTTTTAATAGTAAATAAAAATTAAATAGATAATAATAACTAACGATTAAAATAACAATTTTTCTTGAATAATAATAATAATTAATTAAAATAATAATATAACTCAAATAATAATTAAATATATAATTTTAATAATAAATAATAATTAAAGTAAAATAATAAGTACTAACCATTAAAACAATAATTTTATTTAAATAATAATAATTAATAATTAAAATGATAATATACGTCAAATAATAATTTAATAGATAATTTTAATAATAAGTAATAATTAAGGTGAAAATATTTAATTCAAATATTTAATTATAAAATGAAAAATAATAATATTCAAAATATTTTATAATAATTAATAGGAGTTATTTAAATTAACATTTTATTTTATATATAATATAATCTACTTGTCTCAAAGGTATAAAAGTCAATTTACTATATATATATATTTTTTTCTTTTCTCATTCCCAAAGAACTACACTCTTATATCTTATCAACCAAATACATCATTCATTTTCAATCCTACCCTATTTTTTTTTTTTTTTTTCATTACTCCCTCGCTCTTTTCCATTCTCAATCCAAAACACTAAATGACCCTTAAATTTGACAAAGGGTGTGTATATATTTATATATTATGCACAAGAGGCTAGAGATGGATAAAATGGACTTCACGAAATAAGACAAAGGTACCCACATGGCCTAAATAAAGGACAATATGTGGGCCCATGGAACCTGCATACGTTGACTTAAAGTTTATAGGTGTACACAATTAATTATTATTTATTATGATTATCCATGGGGGGAAATGGTTCTATTTTTTTTATATTTATTTATTTTTTAAATGTTTAGAGTTGAGGAGAAGAGCCGACTTTTGGGAATATGTTTTTCAGTGAGTTAAAGCCGGTTATGTTTAGATATATCAATTTAAATGTGTGTTTATAATTGACAAGCTGTTTAGGTTTTAACTACTAGAAGTTGTTCCTTCCACATAGTTTTTTTATTATTTTCAAACAAAAATCAAATGAAAAATTTTTTTAACCGAATAAATCCTTGTATTTTGCAAATTTAAATAGTTAATAGATGACAAAATTACTGAATTTAAGAATGATGGAGAGGAATGGGAGTCATTACTTTCCCATTCCACTCCTTTGTTTGGATGTACATCAATGGAAATGGGTGAGGAGTGGGTGAGGATTGAGTGGGGAGTGAGTGGGGAGTGGCAATCCTCCCAAAATTGGGAGGATTGCCCTTCCTCCTCCACTCATTGAGGGTAATTTTACAATTTTACTCTCTTGTTTAATAAAAAATTATAATTAATTAATATAATTAATAAATTGATAATTTTAATACTAAATAAAAATTAAGTAGATAATAACAACTAACCATCAAAATAACAATTTTACTCAAATAATAATAACTAATAATTAAAATAATAATATAACTCAAATAATAATTAAATATATATTTTTAATAATAAATAATAATTAAAGTAAAATAATAATAACTATAATTTTATTCAAATAATAATAATTAATAATTAAAATAATAATATAAATCAAATAATAATTAAATAGATTATTTTAATAATAAGTAATAATTAAAGTGAAAATATTTAATTATAAAATTAAATATAATAATATTCAAAATATTTTATAATAATTAATAGTCATTATTTAAATTAATATTTTATTTTATATATAATATGATATATTTGTTTTAGGGGTATAAAAGTCAATATACAATATTTTTTTATTTTGCTTTTCCCATTCCCAAGGGACTACTCTCTCATACCTTACCAACCAAACACATTCTTTATTCCCAATCTTTCTCCACTCCCCTCATTTCCATTACCCCCTCACTCCTTTTCATTCCCAATCCGGAACCAAACGGCCCCTTAATGAATGATAAACGAGTAACGTTATCTCTTTTCATAAAGGGAAAACTAAAGTTAACTAAAAAGTATGTCATTAGTTTTGGAAAATAATTTATGCAACTTTTAAAGGGTATTTTTCTCAAAAAAAGAAAACATTATAAAAATTAAAAGAACTCCCCAAAAGTTATTGCCTCTAGCTTCTTTCATAAGAAACTTTTCTAATTTTTGAGCGTTTTTCTTTAAACAAACATAAAAAATCAATCCAAGCCATTAAACTTAACCTCATAATATTTACATTATTCCAAAATATAGCCGATCCAAAATAAAACCAATCCAAATAAAATCTTGATTATTTAATTATGACTTCAATTTTAAAAATCTTTATTAAGGTCATTGTGATTAACTTTGGTTTAATCTTAAAACACATTTTCTTATTTTATAATTTTCTTAATTTGCTATGAAATAAAGTTAATATAGATATTTTAATTAGTCCCCACACCATTAGCGGAACGGGTAACGGATTTGACTTCTATTTATGACACCTCGTAATAAAAAACTTGTATGTTTGGAATAGCTCATCATGCAGTCAATATATATATACATTACTGTTCCTCAGAAATATTAATAAAAAATTATTAAATCATTATTAAATACTGTATAAGATATTATATATCTTGTTTACCGTTTGCGCTATTAAATAATATTTAATACTCTGTGGGTAAATGAATTGTAATTGATAGATATAAAACTAATAGGTATTGTAAACATCTTTATTTTTTAAATCTAAGAATGTTCCTTGATGATAGGTCATATATATTATATATTGTTGTAAAATTCATAAATAGTGGATGCCCACTGTAGTAGTTAATATCGGTAAATCGGTCCCATGTTTTTTTACTATTCCACATACTAGAGTATTTTGGACCGTCGGATCGAATTAATCTCACTTTCCATTTCTTTTATGAAAGGCTATAAATACTCCTTTATTCTTATATTTTGAAGATACAGAAAAGAAGAAGAAGAAAAAAATAAAAGTGAGGGTATTTGGTATATGTTTTTTTCTATGGTTCCATATATATATATATATATATATTGATGATGAATTATGGGTTGCTTTTTCAATATAATTATTCGATTTGGAAGATTAATTCTAGGCTTAATAAAGTTGGATCCATTGACAAAGGCTTGGTCTACAATTATGTAGATGGTCTATAGCACTTTGGATACATAGTGAAGTTAGGCACTCAATATGACCTTCACCCAAACAAAAATCAAAGATAATGACTACTAGAAGTTTTAACAATCTGGTTAATGGATTCAACTATATTTAAGGGAAACCAATTACTAAAAATAATTATTATCCTAAAACTTTTGCCAAGAAAATCAATTGCTGTTTATAATCCTAATATCTACAATGGTATATCATATACTTCCATTAATTTAGTATCTTTGATTTGATTATATAATAGTCTGATATTCATGGCAATTAATGTATATAATAATATCAATACATGTAATCCATTCATAATTTTTTTTTCAACAATGTGAATTCACACCTTTAATTATAAATGATAAAACATGAAAATGCCATGGGCCATAATATATAGTACTAACCGGCCCAGCCCAAAGTCTTAATTTTATAGAGCTAAAAGATTTAATTAAATTTGATGAATGATTAGATTATGACATCTCATTAATTTATCAAAAGCTAAAGTTCATGTCTATGTTGCACATTAACATACATTTAAAACCACTCGCACATCAACAATATAATAGTCTTATTTGGAAAATCCATAGTAAGTGAAATGAAAGACGAAGGTTCTCTTTCATCTCCTTGATTAATTAATTAACTTAATCCACTGATTAATTATGTGGGATCGAAAATATGCAACCTGGCGTCATGTCGGTAAAGAGACACCGGGTGATATATCGAATCACAAATGCTTTATTTTATTTTATTTTGTGGACTCTTACATTCCTAATAGAGGCAAGCCTCTATTATTAATTACCCCAAATTAAAATCTTGGGAACCTCCGATTAAGGGATTCGAGTACAAGTAAAAAAAAAAAATTTCAAATTATAAATTTCATTATTTATTTATTTGATATATATATGACTTCATTTATATATGAATATATAACTTTATATAGATATATATATATATATATTGTCTTACGTGTCTCGTCATCGCATTGCATGCCATATATATTGCCGTCTGTGCCTCGTCACCGCATTGCATTCCTCGTTGTCATCTTAAAATATATATCTTATTGCCGCCGTCTTAAAATTTTTTTATCATTCCATAAGTTGTTGCTACAACCATGGTCCAATTGAATTTTATAGGGCACCTGAGTGTATCATGTGAAGAATGTGATTGTTTATATATATATATATATATATATATATATTTATTTATTTTCATTCCATAAATTTCAACATGATGAACCATGGGAGATGCATCAGCAGAAATGTTAATTAAACCGATCTCATTTCTATCCTGATTGATTTCATTAAAAAAAAATAATAATAGTAAAAAAAAAACTTCTTGCATCACCAATGCATTAGGGAAGGCCCATGCAAATATGTTACTTTCCTTTTATATGCATATGTTTTTTTTACAGCCACTGATGCCAAAATTTAACTCATTTACCATTGTTTTCACATCTTTGATGATTTCAAGATCGTCCTTTCCTTGATAAAAATTTTTTTTATATCACCAAATAACTGAGATTTGTTTTTGGCTTTTCAACTTCTCTACTTCTATTATTAGCAATTCCACATTCTCCTGTGCTTCCAATGTGAGGAGCATTCTTTTCCACAGAAATAGTTAATGTAGCTTGCTTAGAATGACTCTTATATATATATATATATATATATATATATATATATATATATATATATATATATATAAGTCTCGTTTTCATTTTATATCCTTTTTAGTTTTTGATGCACCTCCACGTCATGCTTAAAAAAAAAAATCTTGCCTAAAGCCTTCATTCTCATCTTGTAAGACCTTCAGGATAAGCCTTCATTATCCTGAACCGCTAAACTATCCCGTCTTCAAGCTTTACACACATCATGGAAGCTTCATTCTCAAGCTCATTGATCATTTCTGATTGTTAAGGTATCACACTGCCTTAGCAATGTCTGATAATCTCCTACAGAGACCTCTGATTCTCTCTGCTTTATGTTGGGCTTCTTCTTAAATGCTTCCATTTGACTCCTTATGCCTAATGTGCTTCTTTAGTTTACTAATCATATGGTCATAATGCCTATGAAGAGATTGATATCGCTTATGTAATCATCAATAAGGGATATTAGTTCAAAATTGCCAGATTCATCATCTGATGAAACAGTGTTATACTCTACTGTCTTCAATATTTGTTTTTTTTTTTTAAAAACTTTTCCACCAAGTCCCTTTTTCTTGAGCAAGCTTCACCCATTGGTAATAAATATTTTATAGTATATATCTATGCTTTCACTTGCTCATTCCTCCAATCACCACGATCATTGTTGTAGCCTCGCAAACCAAAACCGACAAAACGATCAACAACGATCAATAATTTCCCCAGTCCCTAGGTCCCCTACTGAGAGAGAGAGAGAGAGCACGAGAGAGAATGCTCGGAGCTGCCGACGGAGGAGGGATATTCCACCCTCTCTTCCGTCAGTAGCTTACGATGATACGTAGCAACGGTGGTGAAAACAATGAGCGGCGATGGCAGCGGTGCTGACAGCGATGACGTATATATATATATGTGTACTATAGAAGAAAGAAAAAAAAAAAAATCCAAGTGTGAAAACCTTCTTCTTCTTCTTCTGATTCTTTCTCTTGATTCTTTCTCTTGTTTTTTTTTTTTTTCTCCTCCTTTTCTCCTTCTTCTTCTTCAGATGTTTTTTGCCTTTGTTTTCCTTCTCCTTTCTCTTGTTTTTTTTTTTCTTCTGATCTCTCTTTCCCTTCCTCTCTTCTTCTCTTAAAAGTCCACCAACCAACCCACCATCGTGACCATAACCACCCTCACATCATGGCGGATGTGGGGAGCCACGCCATGCACGTCACCACATTTTCAATTTAATTAATTTAAAATTCAATTTAATTAAATATTTTATTAAATTTATTTTATTTATTTTAATTTATTATTATTATTATTTATTATTTTTTTATCTGATTTGATTTTTTATTAATTTAATTATTTTTTTACTTTCACTTTAAAATTTATTTTATTTTATTTTATATTACTATATTTTTTTATTTCATTTGATTTTTTTTTATTTAATTTCGGATTTTTTTTTTAATTTTATCTTATTTCAATTTATCTTTTTTTTTTTTAATTCGATTTCCTTTATTTTTATTTAAATTATTATTATTATTATTATTATTATTATTATTAATTTTTTATTATTATTTTTTTTTATTATTTTTTTTTTTTTTGCTTCGCGATTTGTATTCTTGAAATTTTAACCTCTTACATCGCCTCGAGATCTATACTTTAGGCCAATATTGAGATTTGTATATTTTAGATCGCCTCGAGATCAGTGCTCTCGGCTGATCTTGAGATTTGAATATTTTAGATCGCCTCGAGATCCGTGCTCTCGGCTGATCTTGGGATTTGAATATTTTTAGATCGCCTCGAGATCCGTGCTCTCGGCTGATCTTGAGATTTGAATATTTTAAATCGCCTCGAGATCCGTGCTCTCGGCTGATCTTGGGATTTGAATATTTTAGATCGCCTCGAGATCCGTGCTCTCGGCTGATCTTGAGATTTGAATATTTTAGATCGCCTCGAGATCCGTGCTCTCGGCTGATCTTGGGATTTGAATATTTTTATATTGCCTCGAGATTTGTGCTCTCGGGTGATCTTGTGATTTGTGTATTTTAGATCGCCTCGAGATCCGTGCTCTAGGCCGATCTTGAGATTTTGAATATTTTAGATCGCCTCGAGATCCGTGCTCTCGTCTGATCTTTAAATTTGAATATTTTGATCTTTGATATATATATATGCACAAACAAATGCCCCCTTCATACTTCTCTCACGAAAAATTTTAGTGAGATTGAGTGAGAGAAGTAGGAACTCCAAATCTTTTATATTTTATTTCCAACCATTCATAGAATAAGCCTTTTTAGAGCATTGACCAAAGTTGCAATGAGTCCCCATATGGTTGAAAAATTTTATTAGACATAACCCTACTTTTGTTGTAGAATCTGAGGTACAAGTATCCATTTGCTGATGGAATTATAGCAATGTGATTACATTGCTCACTTTTTTTTTTAATTAAATCAAGAAAAATAACTGAGATTTAATCTTGATTCATAGAGATAATATCCCTATGCATTTTGTCATAGACAAAAGTACACATAATTTAATGTTTTGCCTCAGGAAGTACGCACAATCGTACATGACTGGTCTACCTTTTTTTTTATAAGGGACCAGACGTTCCGTCATAGACTAACATTTTACATTAAGCATAATACTTTTTTATAAAACGACCATTAATGGGTGGCATAGGTCTTTCTCCATTAGCATCAATGAGTTGGTATGCGCCTCCTTCGTAGACAATCTCTACGACATATGGACCTTCCCAATTTGCTTTGAATTTGCCCCCGGCCCGCTTGTTGGTAATGATAGGTCTTCTGAGGACAAGAACCATTTCTCCTTTTGTAAATGTCCGAAATCACGGCTAACTTATTATAAGCTTGCGACATCTTCGCTTTGTAAACTTCAAGATTTTGTTGTACCTCTATTCTTTTTTCATCAAGAGAGTCTAACTCATCTAGACGAAGTCGAACATTGTCTTCATTTGATATTTCATTCTCGCAACGCCATCCTTAATGAAGGTATCTCGTATTTCAAGTGGTAGGACCGCTTCGGTTCCAAACACTAAAGAGTATGGTGTGCATTGTGTTGGAGTCCCGTATGTGGTGCGATAAGCCCATAGCATCTCGGGAAGCCTATCATGCCAATCCCTTTTATTTTTAGACACGACCTTCTTTAACAATTTCGAAAGAGTTTTGTTAAATGCCTCTCGCCAACCCATTTGCTCTTGCGTTATAGATAGAGGTATATCTCCAATCGATTTTGTGATGTTGCGCAAATCTCCCAATTTTAAAACTTTTGAAAGCAGGGCCATTATCTGAGATAATTCTTCTTGGAGTTCCAAACCTGTATAGGATATTTTCCCTGAAGAATTTGATGATATTCTCAGTTTTTACTTCCCTTAAAGGAATAGCTTCTGCCCATCTAGAGAAATAGTCTGTTGCAGCCAATATGAATCGATGTCCTAAAGATGATGGAGGCTCAATAGGACCGATCACGTCTGTTCCCCAGATCTCAAACGGCCATGAAGAAACTGTGGGATGTAAAGGATTCGGATGTTGGTGAATAAAATCCCCGTGAATTTGACATAGATGACATTTTTTAGCATATTCAATGCAATCTCTTATCATGGTTGGCCAATAATATCCCATGCGCTTAATCTTAAGTCGCATCTTGGGTCCAGATTGATGTGCACCGCATATCCCGGAATGTACATCATGCATGACTTCTTTTGCTTCTTCATATGAAACACATCGCAGGAGTAATTGATCATATGACCTGCGATATAGTGTGTCATTAATGAGGGTGAATCTTAAAGCTCTTCGTTTTATTTGAAGGCTTTCTGATTTGCTCTCTGGCAATTTATCATATTTCAAATACTCCATGAACGGTTGCCTCCAATCTTCCTCTGGCATCTCGGGGGTAAAGATTTCCATGTTGTATTCAGTATGTTCTTCTTCAACATCGCTAGGGCTTGTGCTTATGGGTCTTCTATTCCTTATGGTGATTTGAATTTCATCAAGATTTGGATTTGCCAGCTCCTTTGCTATCCTTGCCAAAGAATCAGCTTCTCCATTTTCTGCTCTTGAAACCCTGCTCAACTGCACTTGGGGAATTTTCTTCATTAACATTTTGACCATCTTATAGTATTTAAGAAGTTCAGCTTTGTATACTTTGTATTCTCCTTCAACTTGCTTGATGATGAGTTGTGAATCGCCAAATATATGGATATGTTGAATTTCCATTCTGATTGCCAATTCCAAACCAGCTATGAGAGCTTCATATTCCGCTTCATTATTGGTACATGGCTCTGTAAGAGAGAGTGCATATCTAAGAATTCCTCCTTCTGGTGTAACGAACACAAGTCCTATCCCAGCTTTGATTTGTGGAAGTTCAAACCTGAGTGCCGGCTTTATGGATGATGCTCCATCAAAGTACAGTCGCCATTCAGCTTCTTTCACTGTAAGCGTCTCTTCATCAGGGAGATCATAATTAAGAGGTGAATTATCAGAGAGAGGATGTGCCGCCAAGAAATCTGCTAGCGCTTGCCCCTTGATAGCTTTCTGCGGAGTATATGTTATATCAAACTCCATTAAAATCAGTGCCCATTTTGCCAATCTTCCAGTGAGTAATGGCCTTGTCATAAGATACTTGAGAGGATCAATTTTGGATATGAGAATAATTTTATGTGCCAGCAAATAGTGTCTCAATTTTTTTACTGCAAACACCAAGGCCAAACAATGCTTCTCAATGGGTGTATATTTACTTTCAGCTCCTATCAACATTCTGCTGAGGTAATATAATGCATTTTCTTTGCCATCTTCATTATTTTGGGCTAACATAGCTCCCAGAGACCCTTCTAAAGCAGCAGTATATAAAATTAGTGGTTTTCCCGAAATTGGGGCTGCTAATACTGGTGGATTAAGCAAATACTGCTTAATATCTTCAAAGGCTTTCTGACATTCAGCATCCCACTTAAAGGGTGTATTTTTCTTGACCAACCTGGAAAAAGGCTTGCATCTTCCTGATAAGTTGGAAATGAATCTCCTAATGTATGCTAAACGCCCTTGGAAAGACCGCAACTGCTTCAATGTTTGTGGAGGTGGCATTTCCAAAATTGCCTTTATTTTAGAAGGATCTACTTCTATTCCCCGATGTCTCACAATGAAACCCAGAAACTTACCTGATAAGACCCCAAAGGCACATTTCATTGGGTTCATTTTTAATTTATATTCTCTGAGGCGTATGAAAACGGTTCTCAGATCTTCAAGATGTTTGTCTTTTGAATTTGTTTTCACAACCAGATCATCCACATAACATTCAACGACCTTATGAATCAAATCATCAAATATTCTGGTCATGGCTCTTTGATATGTTGCCCCAAAGATTTTTCAAGCCAAACGGCATTACCCCCGTAGCAATATATGCCCATAGGTGTTCGGAAGGCGGTATGTTTCTCATCATCTGGGTGCATCTTAATTTGATTATATCCGAGTATCCATCCATAAAGGAGAACATCTCATATCCTCGAAGTGTTGTCGATCATGATCTCCATAACTGGTAAAGGAAAATCATCTTTGGGACATGCTTTGTTCAGATCTCTGAAATCGACACATATCCGTATCTGGCCATTCTTTTTCTTTACAGGTACTATATTAGCAACCCAGTCTGGGTATTTTTCTTCCCTGATAAAATTTGCTTCTATCAACTTCTTTGTTTCTTCTATCACTTTTTCTTCCAAATCGAATTTCATTTTTCTTGGAGCCTGCTTAATTGGAGTAACATTGGGATCAATAGCCAATCTATGAACAGCTACCTCATTCTCCAACCCTGGCATCTCATTGTAATTCCAGGCAAAACAGTCAATATATTCTTTCAAAAGAGCTTTGAAAGATTCTTTTTGTTCTCCCGTCAGTTGTGCACTTAAAAAGGTTGGCCTTGGGTCTTCATCACTTCCCAAGTTGATTTCAACTAACTCATCAATTGTTGCTTGACCACCATCCTCTAATTCAGATGGTGCATTTTTCATTTTAACATCTTCTTCTTCCTTAGACTCCATCATGTAACATGAATGCCCGGAAGACTCGAGAATAACCAACCCCTTTTTTGTCGAAATGGGAATGGTTCCACAATTGATGAAAAATTTGATATGATTTCTTTGACCAGTTTATTTTGCCCCCAAACTCTTCAACCATCCTCTTGAGTTTATTAGGGTACTGGCTTGGGAAATTTATATGTTAGATTTCACTATCCTCTTCTTGTTCAATATGTATAAGATCATCATTTGAAATTTTGTTATCTTTAACTTTGTAAAAGAGAATACCTCTTTCATTCTTCTTTCGGGCGGCAACATAGAATGTTTTCAAATGCTCAACCGTATCAACTTCCAAATCATCTAAGGATTTGTAGAGACCATCTGGGGACCCTTGTGATATGCAACGTGCTTTCTTGGGAAGATCCTTTGGCTTGACTTGCCTCATTTTCATCATTAGAAGATTCGGTATCACCGCCATAGTGGGGCAACTCTGATTCTTCCTTTTTAGATGCTAGGATAGTATTAGATGGTTTCGTGGAAACCTTTTCCTTTAGTGTTTTGCCCCCTTTGGAAACACCAATAAAATATTTGGCATCCTCATAATGTATTTCATGGACGCCAAAGGGCTGAATTTCGCCATCAATTCCGCATTCTTCTCCATCCATCATATATTTTATGCACCGATGAAGAGTTGATGGGACCATCCTGTTTTCATGGATCCATGGCCTACCCAACAAGGCTTTGTATGAGGCATCAGGCATCAATTACATGGAATTTCACGTCAGATGTGATCTTTCCAAACTTGATTGGGAGAGTAATAGATCCCAATGCTTTTTGACTATGCTGATTAAAGCCTTGAATAATGATCCGTTCTGGAGACAAATGGCATATTTCCAGGGCTAATGACCGAAGAGTATGGAGAGTCATTATATTTAAAGAAGACCCTGGATCGACTAGAATTCGATTTATCTTTATCCCGTCACAAGACCCTGTCACATACAATGGTCTATTGTGCTCTACAGTTCCAAGTAATAAGTCTTCATCAGTGAATGATGCCGAAAGTGTATTTGTTGCATACAGAGCTTCTGTCATATTGATTTCAGCAAAATAAGCCTGATACTCCTCAGGGTTTTGCAGGGCATGTATTAAAGATTCTCTGACTTCTGTCGACATCATCAGTGCATCATACATACTAAGCAGAGCTGGGACTTTTTTCAGGTGTGCCAAGATATTATAATCTGGTTTCTTTAAGAGTTTCTTTGGTGAGACATCCTTTTCTTCTATCATCTTCCCTTTATTTTTATCATTAGGATTGGAGGCCTGTCTTGATTGAAGTAACTTGCCAGTTCTAAGCTGCATTTGATGTACATGGCAAGATACTTCATCTTCTTCATCTGGAAAATTCAATTCATCATCAGAACTTCCCTGATGTGCTATAGCACAACAAACACCTTTTGTTTCAAAATCATCATCAGTCAACTTCAAATTTCCCGTGGAAACTTGCTTTTGTAGCCATTTTTGAAAATTCCGACAATTTTCTATAGTATGTCCCACAAGTCGGTGATATGGACAATAATTTGGGTGACTATCCAAATGCATCAAGCACGGCCTTTTAGGCTTGGGTAAGTCTAACCCTTCTTCCATGGCTTGATTGAAGAGCACTCTTCTTTTATCTTTTCTTATTTCAATATCTGAAGAAAAAGACTTATTCTTAGAACTCATCATCGAAGATGTAGGCTTCACGATTTCTTGATCAAAATTTTCACCTATTAACTCTGGAGGATATATCCCAGATTCATCCCATTTATTATCAATAATATGCAATTGTATTAGCTTATTAGCTGATTCTTCTGTCACTCTTTGAATGAAGGAAGAGATGTCTTCAGCTGCCATTGCTTTCTTCAGGATTTTATATTTCGGAGTCTTGAGAGTATAACATGGTTTCTTTAGCTCTTCTAAATGGTATGGCTCAGAGAGTTTAGCATTCGCCTTTTTTACTCTTTCTTTGAATGCCATTTTCTTTTTCTGCTTCTTACTAATATAAGGCCGACCATGGCGATCATATAGTTCTTCTGACTCAGAAAAACTATCTTCATCATCATCTTGGTCATATGGAGAGTATTCACTTCCAGAAATAGCCCTGCAAGTTTCCACCTGTATTATTTCATCATCTCCTTCAACCAGCTCCTCAAGTAGCTCTTCAACTTCCTCAGGAAAATAGTCTTTAAGAGTGATCAACATCCTTTCCTTCTGTTCATATTCTTCAAGAGAATCAATATACTCTTCTATGATTGATTTCTTGTGTTTTGAATGTTCACGCTTCTGCTTCTTCTTTTTATTTTTCTTCTTGATTTGCTTTATTGGAAGCCCTTCAGGGGGTTTCTGGGCATTTCTCCACTTGATCCCTGGGAGCTCAGCCAATTTCTTCAACATCTTCTTTGATTTTTTGGATATGAAAACTTCCCACAATTCATCTGGAACAGACGGAGGTTTATCATCAGATACTAAAGGAAGTACTATTTTATTGCCCACTATTGTAACTTCTTTTTGGGATGATCCCTCATAATCTGTAGTGGTCACGTAGCGGATATGTTCAGCAGGTTGTTCTAAGAGAACATTCTTAGAGAGTGTAATTTTACCCTCTTGATATTGGCGCTCGAGCCAATCTTTGAAGACGTAGCAGTCTTCAATTGTATGTCCCAATACTCTATGGTATGGGCAATAATTGGGATGATCTTTCTTGCTTTGTTCTTCCGGTCTCTTGCACTCAGGCAATTGTAAACCTCCCTTCACAGCATCTTTGAAAATTTTCATTACTTTGTCTCTTTGAAAAGAATACTTTTTGTTCATTCTTTCTTTCAAAGAGGGAATGGGCTTTGATTCATTTCCAGGATTACCTAAGCTAAGTGGCTTAGCTTGTTCTGGTTTATGTGATTCTGTAGTGCTTTTCCCTTTGTCAATATTGAATGATGTAGCAATGTACTTGACACCTTCTGCCTTCTTAGGTTTGTCATTTTTGTAAGTTTGGAAATTAGACAATACCCTTGGATTAGTCCTTTCTAATTTCTTTGCTTGTGAGATTAATTCTTGAAATGTAGTAATGCCAGATGTACTTAAGAAAGGTGACATCCAGCTATCAATATTCCCGAGTAACAATCCCACTGCTTGAGGTTGGTCCAGGGGTTGTTCACATTTAATACTCAGGTTTCTCCATCTCATAATATAGTCAACCACCTTCTCATCTTTGTTTTGGCGAGTGGCTGCGAGATCAGCTATTGTGATCTTATCAATAACACCTCCAAATCGTACTCGAAATGCATCTTTCAGTTGTTGCCAATTTTGAATTGACTCAGGTTGCAAACTTGCATACCATTCAAATGCAACTCCTGTAAGACTGGCAGAAAATTGTCTGAGGAGAAGTGATGGTTTTGCACTTGTATCTCCACATGCCGTTACAAAATGGGCCAAGTGTTGGTCAGGGTTACCAATCCCATTAAATTGTTTAAATTTAGGCACATTATATCCTTTCGGATAATGTACCAAATCATGATAGCTGGGATAAGGTTTGTCACTATCAACTCTTATCTCGCTATTTTTGGCATATTTAAGCTCAGCAGCCACCATCTGTTGTATCTCCTCCCGAGTCATTGCCGTTGAATGTTCTTGAATAGGGATACTAATTGTTTCCCCTTGCCCAACTGCCTGAACAGTCTCTTTTGGTTGAGAGATTAGATTATCTGGCCTCTGTACCTGTTCAGGGTGATTTGCCATCAAGGCTGTCATCTGCTTTTGCATTTGGAGTACTGTATTCATTAACATCATCATGTTTTCATTCATTTTCTTGTATTCTGTTTCATGATTTTCCATTTGTTGAATTTTCTTCGTAACATTGTTATGATCCGTAACAAAAACCGGTTCATCTTCTTCACTTTCATTTGGGGAATTTGCCCCCTTTAAATCTTTTGGTATAGCATGTGGAACTTGGCTTGAACCTTCTTCTCCAACTATGCTTTGAGAATCAGTTGCCCGTCTACGAGATCTCGTGACTGGCCCTGGTTGTTCTTGTTCAGCTATCGGATTTCCTCGAGCTTCAGTAATCATACGGACAGAATATATTTCGACATCTCCATCGGACATATGTTCGTCTTCGATTCTTTTCTTTCGATCAAACTTCGAGTGGTGAATTGAAGTTTGACTTTGTGAAACTTGACCATCAGGCAAAGTAATTCGGTCAAAAACTGTCCTTCGTGTATTCAGGACTAATTGCCTCTTCTTTTGGTAGAATTCCCTTGGCTTCATTTTGTTTGATTGTAATTCCTTCGATGCTGCATATATCTTGTAAAGATTTTTGCTGAAGGAAGTTTTATGAGATTTTGGGGGTCGACCTCCTTTCTTGTCACATGGTTGGTAACGCAACTCTACGGTGGCTGCGTTCTTCTTAACCATATTAAGTGGTTCAAATGAGTTTTTGAAAGAACCCATTCGATAACCCTTCTGGTTTTGGAATGACACAAAATTTAATTTGTGATTTGGAATTTTCAACTTCTTGGGCGTCAGCCTTGAAAACACACTTTTCCTAGGCTTAATTGTTTCTGATTGAAAAATTCCACTTTCTCTCCCTTTGACGGTCACAGTGAAAGTTGGTTCATCATCGTCATCATTTGTAGAAACTACATTGTTAGGAAATGATAGCCTCTGAAAGACATTGGTTCTTGGTTCCTCATCACAAATAGTCTTGGCAGATGCAGGAACAATTACATTTGGGCGACGGCCCCTGGATGGAAGGCGCTGGACAGTCAGGTCTTCATTTACAATTGGAGTCTTTCTCACAAATTGTACAGATTCGGAAATTGTGCCAAATCTTATCTCAGCTCCAGCAGCTCCAGTGTTCAGAATGCAATTTGGTAACTGAACTTCAGCTCCTTCCCCCAAGAAAATAGTCATCTTCGGGCTTCCGGGTGCAGTTGAACTTTTGAATACCATTTTACCTGCGATAAAAATATCAACAATATTAATTTTCTTATATATGTGTTATAAGAAAATAATTGCTTTACTTGTACTTTTGCCTCAAAGATGGGAGGAGGAATTAAAGAGTCCCACCGGGCGTGCCAGAATTTGTGGGATCGAAAATATGCAACCTGGCGTCGTGTCGGTAAAGAGACACCGGGTGATATATCGAATCACAAATGCTTTATTTTATTTTATTTTGTGGACTCTTACATTCCTAATAGAGGCAAGCCTCTATTATTAATTACCCCAAATTAAAATCTTGGGAACCTCCGATTAAGGGCTTCGAGTACAAGTAAAAAAAAAAAATTTCAAATTATAAATTTCATTATTTATTTATTTGATATATATATGACTTCATTTATATATGAATATATAACTTTATATAGATATATATATATATATTGCTGTCTGTGTCTCGTCATCGCATTGCATGCCATATATATTGCCGTCTGTGCCTCGTCACCGCATTGCATTCCTCGTTGTCATCTTAAAATATATATCTTATTGCCGCCGTCTTAAAATTTTTTTATCATTCCATAAGTTGTTGCTACAACCATGGTCCAATTGAATTTTATAGGGCACCTGAGTGTATCATGTGAAGAATGTGATTGTTTATATATATATATATATATATATATTTATTTATTTATTTATTTTCATTCCATAAATTTCAACATGATGAACCATGGGAGATGCATCAGCAGAAATGTTAATTAAACCGATCTCATTTCTATCCTGATTGATTTCATTAAAAAAAATAATAATAGTAAAAAAAAAACTTCTTGCATCACCAATGCATTAGGGAAGGCCCATGCAAATATGTTACTTTCCTTTTATATGCATATGTTTTTTTTTACGGCCACTGATGCCAAAATTTAACTCATTTACCATTGTTTTCACATCTTTGATGATTTCAAGATCGTCCTTTCCTTGATAAAAAATTTTTTATATCACCAAATAACTGAGATTTGTTTTTGGCTTTTCAACTTCTCTACTTCTATTATTAGCAATTCCACATTCTCCTGTGCTTCCAATGTGAGGAGCATTCTTTTCCACAGAAATAGTTAATGTAGCTTGCTTAGAATGACTCTTATATATATATATATATATATATATATATATATATATATATATATATATATATATATATATAAGTCTCGTTTTCATTTTATATCCTTTTTAGTTTTTGATGCACCTCCACGTCATGCTTAAAAAAAAATCTTGCCTAAAGCCTTCATTCTCATCTTGTAAGACCTTCAGGATAAGCCTTCATTATCCTGAACCGCTAAACTATCCCGTCTTCAAGCTTTACACACATCATGGAAGCTTCATTCTCAAGCTCATTGATCATTTCTGATTGTTAAGGTATCACACTGCCTTAGCAATGTCTGATAATCTCCTACAGAGACCTCTGATTCTCTCTGCTTTATGTTGGGCTTCTTCTTAAATGCTTCCATTTGACTCCTTATGCCTAATGTGCTTCTTTAGTTTACTAATCATATGGTCATAATGCCTATGAAGAGATTGATATCGCTTATGTAATCATCAATAAGGGATATTAGTTCAAAATTGCCAGATTCATCATCTGATGAAACAGTGTTATACTCTACTGTCTTCAATATTTGTTTTTTTTTAAAACTTTTCCACCAAGTCCCTTTTTCTTGAGCAAGCTTCACCCATTGGTAATAAATATTTTATAGTATATATCTATGCTTTCACTTGCTCATTCCTCCAATCACCACGATCATTGTTGTAGCCTCGCAAACCAAAACCGACAAAACGATCAACAACGATCAATAATTTCCCCAGTCCCTAGGTCCCCTACTGAGAGAGAGAGAGAGCACGAGAGAGAATGCTCGGAGCTGCCGACGGAGGAGGGATATTCCACCCTCTCTTCCGTCAGTAGCTTACGATGATATGTAGCAACGGTGGTGAAAACAATGAGCGGCGATGGCAGCGGTGCTGACAGCGATGACGTATATATATATATGTGTACTATAGAAGAAAGAAAAAAAAAATCCAAGTGTGAAAACCTTCTTCTTCTTCTGATTCTTTCTCTTGATTCTTTCTCTTGTTTTTTTTTTTTTTTTTTTTTCTCCTCCTTTTCTTCTTCTTCTTCTTCAGATGCTTTTTGCCTTTGTTTTCCTTCTCCTTTCTCTTGTTTTTTTTCTTCTGATCTCTTTTTCCCTTCCTCTCTTCTTCTCTTAAAAGTCCACCAACCAACCCACCATCGTGACCACAACCACCCTCACATCATGGCAGATGTGGGGAGCCACGCCATGCACGTCACCACATTTTCAATTTAATTAATTTAAAATTCAATTTAATTAAATATTTTATTAAATTTATTTTATTTATTTTAATTTATTATTATTATTATTTATTATTTTTTTATCTGATTTGATTTTTTATTAATTTAATTATTTTTTTACTTTCACTTTAAAATTTATTTTATTTTATTTTATATTACTATATTTTTTATTTCATATGATTTTTTTTTATTTAATTTCGGATTTTTTTTTTTAATTTTATCTTATTTCAATTTATCTTTTTTTTTTTTTAATTCGATTTCCTTTATTTTTATTTAAATTATTATTATTATTATTATTATTATTATTAATTTTTTATTATTATTTTTTATTATTATTTTTTTTTTTTTTTTTTCGCGATTTGTATTCTTGAAATTTTAACCTCTTACATCGCCTCGAGATCTATACTTTAGGCCAATATTGAGATTTGTATATTTTAGATCGCCTCGAGATCAGTGCTCTCGGCTGATCTTGAGATTTGAATATTTTAGATCGCCTCGAGATCCGTGCTCTCGGCTGATCTTGGGATTTGAATATTTTTAGATCGCCTCGAGATCCGTGCTCTCGGCTGATCTTGAGATTTGAATATTTTAAATCGCCTCGAGATCCGTGCTCTCGGCTGATCTTGGGATTTGAATATTTTAGATCGCCTCGAGATCCGTGCTCTCGGCTGATCTTGAGATTTGAATATTTTAGATCGCCTCGAGATCCGTGCTCTCGGCTGATCTTGGGATTTGAATATTTTTATATTGCCTCGAGATTTGTGCTCTCGGGTGATCTTGTGATTTGTGTATTTTAGATCGCCTCGAGATCCGTGCTCTAGGCCGATCTTGAGATTTTGAATATTTTAGATCGCCTCGAGATCCGTGCTCTCGTCTGATCTTTAAATTTGAATATTTTGATCTTTGATATATATATATGCACAAACAAATTATATTTCTAACAATGGCGTAAACAAAATAATAACAATCTAATATACAAATTTAATTAAGGGTCTTTTGGTTAGTTGTAAGTAACTGTAATATAAGTGGGTTTATATGTAATTAATTGTTTAGTTTGATGTAAATGCTCCACTTATATGTAAATGAATTTACATCTCACTCATTTTTACAGTATTTTAACTTATATCAAAATTTACCGTAACTTGGAATGCGATAAAGTAAGTTATAATCACGCACCACTTTAGTGAGAATTCATGTTTACATAGATCATATACAAAAGTGAAATTTTAATAAACAAATTCACAAAATTTTCACAAGAATCGTGAAATTAAGATTTAAAAAACATGAGAGATTTTAGAAAATTTTAATTAGTAATTTATTTATAAAAATTGATTATATCCCTTATATTTAAAAATAATATCAAATGATATGTACAGAAATTATATGATTTTATAAAAGCGTTTTGACATGTTTTATCTATTCCTAAACAAAATTTGTTTACTCATCATGTCATGAATTCCTTATTAATAAAACAGGTAGAACTTTTTCTTTTAGAAACAAATTATGTTAGGTTTTGTGAAATTTTTACATTCAATAAAAATTAATCACCGCAAAAAATTATTAAATATCTCTTCCAAAGATCATTGAAAGTATTGTTTTTTTTTATTATAAAATAGTTTTTATAGTAATATTTACACCTTAGAATTCACCCTGAACATTAGTATCATATGAGAAGCATAGAACATTAATTTCTTTTTTTATATATATTTTGACAAATAGACAACAAACACCATTTATTTAAAAGAAGTTAATGCATGTGCAAGCGTGGAGTTAATTTCTCTAGTCTTGACACTTCTGTACGTATACCTACTTGGGCTTTGGGGCTCGATATGGGGCTTTTCCCAAAACGAACTCCTAAGAAAGGGATAGGGTGCCAATTGGCCACAAGGTTGTTGGTGAACGGTAAAATCTTACATTTTAAAGTATAAAAGACTCAAACAGTCCATTTGAAAAAGTAGAGAAACTACTCAGGAAATTATATTTTTTTAATATTAACTTAAAATAAAAATACAGGTAAATAAAACCGAATGGCAAGCCTTCATTCACAATTTTTTTAACCTTCATTCACATGCAGGGACAGAACTAAGGGGGGGGCTAGCAGGGGCTTCAGCCAACCCTCAGTCATTGATATTTTTTTTTTGTGTGTTGCCGAAGGCCCGGAAAAATTGGAAAACCCATAAACCAGCCCCCCCTTGGAGCTTGGCCAGCCCTGTGGCTGTGAATGTGAAACAAATGAAGAAGAAGATCAGCTGGTCCAGCTCCTCTACGGCTCTGCCCCTGCGAAAGGAATGAAGAAAAAGAAAGAGAAAAGAATGAAGAAGAACGAAGAAGAAGAAGAAAAAAAACCCATCATGAATCATTAATTGAGTAGCTTCCAGGTAGGCCCACAAGTCCATTTATCAAATTCATTTTCCACTTTTCAGCTTTTATTTTTCAAATTTTCATTAATATTTTTAATGAAAAATAAATTAAAAACTAGTGTAATTGGGCTGGGCCTTTGTGCAATTGAGTGGATTGTGGACCTTGTTTGTAATAAAATCATAAGCTTGGCCTGGTTCACTACTTTGTAATAAAATTCTGAATATGGTTAGTTTGAGTCAAACAATCTAAGACTAAAAGCCTTGGATATAATAGTGAGTATATTACATTATTATTATTATTTTTATTATTGGAATGAGAATGAATTTATTACTCCTTGAAATGAGAATGAATGTATAAAATTCATGCGTGAAAAAATAGACATGAATGTTAAACTTCATTGTTATAAATATGCCCACAATGTGTTCGATTAAATGCCTCAATGAGTTAAAATGTTAAGAATATCAAATATCAAATATCAAATATATATATATATATATATATCATAATGTATATTAGTATATATGTATAATTAAATAATGTTTAGTGTTAAATCTATATAGCAAAATGTATAACAAGATAGACTTCAAGACTAGTTATACCAATTACCAAAGGTTTCATATTCATTGACACATAACAAAATGGATTCAATAACATAACAAAATTGGTTTTATAAGATATATTTGGTCATTTAAATGCATGAATGTTAGCAACTTAGCATTACCATGTTCAAATAATTTTGTTTTTGATTCTTCTAATGATGTTAGTTGTGTTATGATTAATGTTTTTTGCTTGCTATTTTTTATAGTCTATAATTAAAGTTTTTTTACTTATTTTTTATAGATCATGGACAAATTTTTGATGAAACGACCAAGGAGTGAAGAGCCATCAAATATTCCTAAAGTACCATTGGACTCTAAATCAAGCGAGGAGAACATTAATACAAATTTTAATCTCAACGACATTGTTAGTGACCCCGGATTAAGAAAACCAATTGAAGACTTTGATATTGGGATTAGAGATCAAGTTAGAAGAGAGTATTTGACTAGAGGCCCATGTCAACCAATTGGCCATAATTTTCCACGGAAAGATTTTGGCAAATAAAAGAGAAGTTTTCAAGATGCTTGGTTTAAACAACATCCATAGTTGGAGTATAGTATGACAAAAGATGCGGCATTTTGTTTTTGGTGTTTTCTTTTCAAGCCAAGTAGAGGAAACCGAATGGGAGAAGATGCATTCACCAAAATGGGGTTCAATAATTGGAAAAAAGCATTGGAAAAATTCGTAGAACATATTGGTGCCGTAAATAGCATGCATAATGATGCTAGAGTAAAATTTCAAGGGTTCCAAAGTCAAAGACAAAGTGTATCACACTTGTTGGATGCGCATTCACATGAGATGAAGGTTGCATATCGTATTCGTTTGACGGCCGTTTTGGATGTGGCTCGTTTTCTATTGAAGCAAGGTTTACCTTTCCGTGGAAATGATGAGTCTTCACACTCACTAAACAAAGGCAATTTTCTTGAGTTGCTTGAGTGGTATAGCCTACGAAATGAAGAGGTTTGGAAGACAGTCAATCAAAATGCCCTTAGAAATAATCAATTGACTTCCCCGAAAATTCAAAAGGAGTTGGCAAATGCTTGTGCAACGGAGATTACACGTGTTATTATTGATGATATTGGGGATAGTTATTTTTCTCTTATGATTGATGAAGCCCGAGATGCCTCAGTAAAACGACAAATGGGAGTTGTTTTGCGATATATTAATAAGAATGGGCATGTGATTGAGCGATTCCTTGCATTGGTTCATGTCCCTAATACCTCTGCTATTTCTTTAAAGAATGCCATTGATTGTTTGTTTGCTAAACACAAGTTGTCTCTTTGAAGGTTAAGAGGGCAAGGATATGACGGGGCTTCAAATATGCGAGGTGAATTCAATGGTTTGAAAACACTTATTTTTAGAGAAAATCCATATGCAAGATATGTACATTGTTTTGCTCACCAAGTACAATTAGTAATTGTTGCCGTTGCTAAAGACAATCGAATTGTGAGTGATTTTTTTCAATATGTTAATATGATTGTTAATGCCACCGGAGCATCATGTAAAAGGAGAGATCAACATCGGCAACATCATCATGATAAATTGGTTGATCAATTGGAGAAAGTAGAGATAGTTAGTGGCAAAGGAAAAAATCAAGAATCCAGTTTAACAAGACCGGGGATACTCGTTGGGGATCGCATTACACTACCATTCTCCGGCTAATTTCTATGTGGACCTCAATTTTAGAGGTACTCCAAAATGTGCATGATGATGGTGCTTCTAATGATAATAGAGGCATGGTAGCAAGTTTGATTGACAAAATGGAGAATTACAAGTTTGTGTTTGTGATGTACTTAATGAGGCGTTTATTGGGGATGACAAATGAGTTGTCACTTGCCTTACAACAAAATGATCAAAATATTGTTCAAGCCATGCGATTGATTGCAGCGGTAAAAGCTCGACTTCAACACTTTAGGGAGACATGTTGGGAGGAATTTTTGGGAGAGGTTACCTCTTTTTGTAAGGAGAACTCAATCGATGTGCCTAATATGGAGGATAATATGCCAATTCGTGGTCGTTCTAGGCGGGAAGGACAATTCATTACTCATTTTCACCATTATCGTGTAGAGATTTTTTGTGAGGTAATTATTTTTTGTATTTATCATAAATCTCATTAATTTATTTTTTTTATTAATATTTTCTATCTATTTCAATGTTAGGTTATTGATTTGATTTCTCAAGAAATGCACAACCGCTTTCCTGAAGCTAGCACGGAGTTACTTCTTTTGGTATCATGTCTTGATCCAAGGGACTCATTTTCTAAATTCAACATCCATAAGCTACTTCATCTTGCGAGATGTATCCCGAAGACTTCTCGGTGATCGAACGTATGATGCTTGAGGATCAACTTGCTACTTTCATTTATGATGTGCGACATGATGATGATTTTGCAAATATTGGGGACTTGGGAGGTTTTGCTCTGAAGATGGTTGATACTGGAAAATGTGCTATTTTTCCACTCGTTTATCGCCTTATTGAGTTGGCATTGGTTTTGCCAGTTGCGACAGCTAGTGTTGAGAGGGCATTTTCGGCAATGAATGTTGTGAAAACTGACTTGTGCAACAAAATGGGCGACGAGTGGATGAACGATAGCATGATTGTTTATATTGAGAAAGAGGTTTTTGCAACTATCGACAATGAGACAATTCTACAATGCTTTCAAAAAATGCAAACTCGTCGTATGCAGTTACCTCCTCTGAGTAGCATGCGTCACACAGATGGTAGTTCTAGCTCGAGTGTGTATAGATAAACGTTTTATGTTTTATGTAATTGTTTTAATTAAATGTCAAAATATCGCACTATTTTGTATCGAAAACAAGTGTTATGTAGACTAAATTTTTTTTTTTTACATTTTACCTTCAGCCCCCTCTATTAATTAATCTTGGTTCCGTCCCTGTTCACATGAGTTATAACATCGGTTCTGAATGGGCTAAGTTTTGTCGACCTAATTCCAATGTGAGCTCAACTTGAAATTTAATATTCCAAGCTCAAGACTGTAAAAATTAGTTCATAGATTGGAGGGTTTATGATCTAGCTCATTGGTCTTATTGCGAGCGAAATGTTTGCTTTATGGGACTTTCATTAGCTGAGTTCGAAATGCTCATTGGTCTCATTCTGGTGACATGATGGCATGTGTCCTCTATGGAGTAAGCTCTATGAGGGGGACACCCCACATAAGGTGAATGACGTGTCGTGCGTATAAGGAGGGGATTTCTCTAGCAGCCACATCAACAAAAATGATGAAAAGCTCTTGGGTTAGATGCTAGTGAAACTAAATTAAAAACGATTGATTATTTTGATTCAAATTAAAAATAAAGTATAGTTTAGTGATTTTTTAAAAAATTTGCCTTTTATCTCTCACTTCTAACAACTTACAATAGCAAAAGCAATAACAATAATAATAATATAAGTCCTAAATTAAATATCATCAAATTCTTTCGGACCTTATTTTTTATTTTTTTAGTAAGTACAAACTAAACCACTTTGTAACTTAATTTATAAAAGTAGTCCTTAAAAAAAGATTATAAAAGCAGAGGAGCAATTTCATCTAGTTATGTACGAACTCATTGGATTATGGTTTTTAGATTTATTTTATTTTTTTAAAATTATGAGATTTTATTTTGCTTTTTCGGAAATAAAAGAGAATGAGGAATCCCAAAAATGCCCTCCAAAACAACCACATATTATTCATCTAAATGCCTACTTGGAAAGGAGAGTCCTTGTCGACGTGACAATAAACTTGAAGTGGGTCCCCGTTACCGAATCTTCAATCAATAAGAATAAATCTAACGAGATTCAGTCATTCAATCAACTCAATTATAGAAAAATTGTAACAATTCAAATAAATTGGATAAAACTTAATTCATATTCAACATTCAAGCCATGAATTTAAATAGCATCCAGATCTAACAGATAACAAGCATTCATCTCATCACAGAGGTTTTAATCACATCATTAAATCATCCAAATAGGTAATAGAGAACAAGAACAAGAACATAGCGAAAAAAGAACATGAATTAAGATAACCAAATCAGGCAGCTCACACCAGCGGATTCCTCTCTCTTCTCTACATAGACAAGCCTAAGATCTTAGGGTGTGTTTGGATGGGGGTAATGTACCCCAAGGGAGTAACCATTACCCCCTGATTCCCATACCCATGTTTTTTTTTTTTTTTTTGCGAGGTAATCATTACCCTGGGAGGGGGGTCACCATTACCCCTCTCAGGGTAATGAGCCATTCCCCCCAAATTGGGGGGAATGAACCATTCCCCCTAGTAAAAGACCCTTATGCCCTTATTAAACTTCAAAATCACACTATATAAAGTAATAGTTTTTTGAAATTAATTTTTAATTAAATATTGCTTAATAATAATAAAATAAATATTTTTGTTTTCATTATTTTATAAATAATAATTATTTGAAATAAATATCATTTGTGATTAATTAAAAAAATATAAGTACGTAATGACATTTAATAGTTATTCGAAATTAATTTTTAATTAAATATTAATTAATAATAATAAAATAACTATTCACATTTTTTCATTATTTTATAAATATTAATTATTTGAAATAAATATTATTTGTAATTAATTAAAATTATAAGTACGGAATCAAATTAATAAGACTTTAAAATTAATTTTTTAATTAAACATTAATCAATAATAGTAAAATATATACTTATGTTTTCATTATTTTTGTAAATAATGATTATTAAAAATAAATACTATTTCTTTATACAATGGGTAAAAAAGTAATATTAACACAATTCCATTTTTTACTTTTTCCATTCCCAATGAATTACCCCTCTAACCAAACACCTTTTTCATTACCATCCCCTACCCATTCCTTTCCCCCCTTTTTCATTACTTCATTCCCATTCATTCCATTACCCCAATCCAAACGCACCCTTAGATGATATTTCATTTTATATCTCCCTCCTATGTAAGCTCCAGAGGTAGTACTTGTAGTGAGTGTTCACACACCTTTCTCTTTTTTTCTCTTCCCAGCTTCATTTCCACCGTCGGATGCATAACAAACTTCTTGCTCTCACCGTCCACATGTCGATTAGACAACCGACCTTCATTCGTTGCTGCCATTGGCTTGACATTCTTGGAGGAAGATGCTTCCAGTGGCTTTGCACTAACGTCCCCTTCTTGGTGTTATCAACACCAATCATTCTATCCACTTGTCCTTTATTAAATTCAGCATCTTCATTATTATAATCAACATCTATCATCAATTTGTCCGCCTGGTTTTCCATTAATTGATCTTTTTTTTACTTTTACTTGGCCACTGAGTGCCACTTGGTGCTCCAGCATTGGTTCAGCTATCAACCTTTAAAGAAACATTACAGTCCCCCGCTATCTTTGCATAAATAGAAAAAATAAAATGACTAGATCTCATTAGTTACAAGGGTTGCAGTGATGTCATCATTTATGTCTCAAGGAAGATATGCCCTCTTGTAGTAATTATTCACTTGTTACCTACCATCATTTTTGTATTGAGCATTCTAATACTTTTCTTCATTTTTGCTTGTGACTTGAAACAATTTATTGTCGTAATCAAATTGAGATGAATATTTAATAATTTTTTTAAAAGAGTTATTTATTAACAAAAAAAATAGGAATGCAAATAATGGTAGTGCACAACACTTTCTTTGGAGGCAGAATCACTCTTGTTAATTAAGTTCTCAACGCCATCCCTACTATACCAAATGTCTATTTATAAACTTTTAAAGTTTGTTTTTTTCAATATTGATAAAATCCATCGTGACTTCTTATGGTGAGGTCCAGTTTTTGGGCAAAACTGGCTTCTTATTGGTCAATTGGAAAATCCTTTGTAAACCCATGATAAGGCTGGATGGGGTATTTAAATCTAGAAGATTTCAACCCTGCTCTACTAAAAAATGGTGGTGGAAAATTTTGCAGAGGATCATTGGTGCGGATCCTCGATTATAGCTTACAATTACTTCCAGCATGGTCCTCCATAAAATATATTCCTTAGCCACTATTTCAAAAACTTTTTTCTGAGAGGTCTATAATGTTGGTTTTAGTGCATGTATCTCTCATAACATGGATAATGGGTCCTCCATTCTATGCTTGTTTGATGGTTGGCTAGGAGCACGTGCTTGGAGACATCTCTGGTCTGAAGCCTTTTTAGATTCTCCCTAGCCTTTAGGAATGGTTAACGATGTTGACTCATCCCTTCTTCGCCTATTGGAGGATATCAACCCGTCTATTGAAGATCATCTTACTCCAAACAAAGTGTTCTCAATAAAATCTTTTTTTAATTTTCTTGTGGATAGCGTGATATCCGATGCCAAGTCAGTTTGAATATTTGAAGAGGTATCTGGCCTAGGAAAGTCAAGGTTTTTGGTTGGCTAAAATATGTTCCAACAGACTTCCTACAACCACCTGTATGCTTTTCACATAGATATTGAAATAGTGGATTGCTTGTTTAATCACTGTCTTTTTGTTAAATTCATAAACACTCACTTTAGTCGAAGTCTAGGACTGCTTCGCCTTCCAAGCTCCCTAATAAACATATGGGGACCTTGGAGTCCTAACTTAGTGAGACTATTAAGGAAATTTGGGAATTGCTTTCCAGAGAATGTATGGCTAGAAAGAAATGAGCGCTTTTTTGACACTTGTTTTCTTCTTTTGTATGCTTTGATTTTTAAAATTACTCATATGTTTATCTTTTGGGTATGTGCATCACCAGAGTCTAAATGTCAAAAACTAAAAAAGGCAGCCAACACTGTCAAACAACGGCTGGAGTCCATTGATACTATAGGGGTGAAATTAGTGGTCCATAGAGGTTCTTGATAACATCCGCTCAGTCTGATTAGTGCTCATAACTTGAGAGTGCTCTCTATAGTGGTCTTATGTTGTAGAGTTGGAGTGTTGTTTCTATATCCATCGGTTCCAAGCCTTGGTGGATCTTATGTTGTACTTTTTTATCTTTTATTTTCTATTTTTTTATACTTTGCTTTGTTTGTTTAATTTATTCAATAAATTTGGTTCATCCACTATTTTTTTAAAAAAAAAAAAAAAAGAAAAGGAAATTGATGATAGCCATTAAAGAGATTAAAGATGCCCATTAAAGTTAACAACTTAACTAACTAGAGAATCAATTACCTAGCTTTAATTAGATATATTGGAAGGGAAGCAATAAGGGAGTTTAAATGGAGAAATCCCTTTCTTCTTTTTGATGGTATATATTTCATCAAAAATAAATAAATAATGAATTATATTCGAAGTTAATAAAAGTGATATTTTCTTTATTTATTTATGTGTGGTGCTTGAAGTTTAATTGCAATGGCAACCTAACTTTATAAGAAGAAAGGGAGTGCAAAACTTTCAAAAGAATAAGAAAGGGAGAATAAGTTGCTTTCATAATTATATAGAAATCATTATAGAATACAAAACAAGTAATGGTACACTGCACTAGCTTTGATTAAAGGTTTTAGTGCACTAAAAGCAAGACTAGTGTCAACCTTTTCTTCAATTAGAAGTCCACAATTCAAGCCCCCTCCATCAAACCACTATCTTTGTGGGGGGTACACAACACCTTGAGAAATTTCTAGTTCTCCCAATGTTAAGGATAGTAATACAATAAACCTTTTTAATTCATATTCTGGTGAGCACGCACAAACAACTCTCATTTTCTACAAATTAAATCACAAATTAAGCCAAATATAACAACCATACAAGAAGAAAAGGACCATTATGTACTATTAGGGATCTAGAAAAGAGTTAAAGAAAATATCATCATTATCATCTATGTTTATTTAAGTTCTAAAGATACATAAATATATTATGAAAACTTGAATGTAAGTATATCAAAAATATTTTAAAAGCTTTTCTATACAATAACTATTATATCACTGCTATAATAGTTGAGTGATAAAGACATTAATTACTTGAGTCAAATGTGCGAGGTGGAGAGTTCTATTTTTCCAATGTGTGATTAAAACCTAATAATAACATATTGTGTAAGTGTTTTTTTTTTATTCAGGAAATTGTCAAAAATACCTTTAAGTTTGCAAAATAGCCAAAAATACCCCTTAATTTCGAAATCCCTAAAAACCCCTTCCTTTTAAACACAATGTTATCCAAACCTCCAAAGAATTTAACAATGGTTAACGGAGTTATTTTTGAATTTAATGGACGAAATTGGCCCTTGCTTGCATTGGAAGTCGTGGCACTTGAATTTTTGAAAAGTGAGGCATTTTTCTTAGGGTAATCCCAAGAGACGTCCTTCACTGGAGCAGTATACTTTTTTTTTTCTCGATTGCGCCTCTTCAGCTTTTTCCTTTTCAAAAATGTCTCTGCGTGGACATCCTTTGAGGTATTGAAGAAGATGTGATTTGACTTTATTTGAGGTACTCTGTTGCATAGAGATATTTGGCGGTTTTATTTTGTGGTTCTGTTTTTATTGGAAGATACTTGAAGTCCGAGGGGAATTTCTCGGTGGGGGTTTTGTCGATCTGCGGGGAGATTTCTCGAAGAGGGTTTTGTTTTGTTTTAGGTTTTCGTCATTGTACACGGTCGAAATAGTTTTTCGATTGTTATGATTTGTGTAATGTTTGTAATGTATGTTTCCCTTTCATTTGATATGATTCCAGTTTGTAAAATGAGGTTTCCATGTAAGAAATGAGTTTTTGTTTAAAAACATTGGCCCCGCTTAAATATTGTGGTTTCCGTTTAAGAAGCTAGGTCTCTGTTTAACAAGTGATGTCTCTGTTTAAGAATTGTGTTTTCCGTTTAAACACTTATATCTCTGTTTAAGCAACAAGGTCTCTATTTAACAAGTGTTGTTATTGTCGCGAGGCTTGTGATTACGGCGGTAAACCTAGTCAACGGCCGATACTACTTGACACCTGGTAGTGGAGACCTTGGCTGAATTGAAAGTCCACATGACCCCCTCGACACCGGGAGATCATCCGAAGGACACTTGTTTACGGTATTCACCGAGGTCGAAGTTGTATTCCAAGAGAGGGCCCTTCTTGATTCTATTTTGCGGAGGTACGATCACCGCACCAATAAATTCGGGATCGGGGCAAGCCTACTTGGGTTTCAGGCTTGAAGATGTGGCTCTCATTACGGGCTGCCGTCGCGATGGAGACGCGATCGTGTTTAAGAAGAAAAAAACACGGTCGGCTTTCGAAGAGAGATATTTATCGAAAGCGACGAGAGACAAAGATACTCCATCAAGATCACTCTTCGGCGGCTGTTGGACGAGAGGGGGAGAGGAGGAAAATTTTGTGAAACTCTTGATGGTGTACCTCATGGGGACAATCCTCTTCCCAAATATCTCATGCTCGGTTCCCAATTGGATCGTTGATTATGTCGACGATCTACACGGCATGGGGCGGTACGCATGGGCGTAGGCGACGCACAAATGGCTTATGGAGGACGTTCCGCAAGCTGCCGCTCGAGTGCAAGCTAGATGTGCGGGGGAAGACAAACATGGGGTATATTAAGGGTTGCTCGGTCGCGATGAACATTTGGTTTTACGAGCTGACCGGAATTGGCAAAAAAGTCCGTTTCGGCAAGACCCCAAGGATGCTTTGTGCTACGGTGAAAATACTTACCAAAAGCAAGCGATGATAGAAACTAGTTGGTCATCTCTCGAAGGAAAAGAGGTAATAAATCATCAACAATGCGTTTAAAAGTAGTAGTTAATGTTTAAAACTAGTCTTTAGCGTTTAAGAATTGTAGTTTGTGTTTAACATTTGTCTTTATTGTTTAACCGATTCATTCTCGGTTTAAATACGTGTGATACCGTTTAAGTATATGTGTAAAATGTTTAAATACATTTGTTATTGTTTACATTGAATGATTTCTCCGAGATTGTTTTCTTTACGTATGTTAGTTTCCTGAGCTGGTCCCGGCGAATGTTGATGAAGAAATATTTGTTTGGGCCAACCGACGGAGGGATGCTATTGCCCCGGAACCACTTCCTCGAAGGCAAGATGAGAGGCTAACATTTTCCGTGCACGCTCGACAACGCCATTCCCCTACTTCCAGCCCAACGCGCGTACGCAATCCTCGGCGTCAGATAAGCCCTCCCTCACCCCGCCCGACGGCAACACCCCTCCCCGACCACGACAACAACAGTCCCACATATCGCTACAGCCCCCTCCCCCCCCCGACGGCAGTAGGCGAAGATGTCACAGCAACTCTTTTGCAGGCGTGCCAGATATTGATCACCGAGTTCCCTCGGCTTGTCGCTCTGGTTAAGGCATTGGAAGGATGGTCACAATCGACTGCGGAGTCCCTCCAAACAAATAAAGACCCGGGATGAACGAGGCGTCGGGATGGCCATTCCAAGACGGCCACGATTGAAGAAGCTTGCAAAAAAGACGAAAACAATAATGTCTCTCTGTCCACCACCGGCCAACGATGAAACAATAGCAGCACCATCTGCGACTTATGCTGTTGTTGAGTCCGTTGCCATTGTTGACGTGCCCGCCACGGTGGAGAAGATCATTGATGTTGTTGGCATCGCCGCAGTTGAGGAAGTCAACGCAAGGGAACGTCACTGAAAACAAAACGAAAGCTATGATCCTTGCCAACTAGCAATACGAAGAAGTTTGGACAAACTTTGTTCCAAAGAAGAAAAGATACGCTGGACAATCGCGCCTCAACAAATTCGAGCAGGAGTTGATAAGGATCTTCCTCAATTGCTCTATAGACATGTAAGTATGTCCTTTTTATGGAATTGTTTACATATATATGTTCCCGTTTAAGTTATGTAGTTTCCGTTTAAATATGAGAATTATCATGTAAGATAATGCTTTACCGTTTAACTTTGTCAGTTACTGATTAAAACGTCACATTATCGTTTAAATATATACATTTTCCAGTTAAGATTTTGTGTTATTGTTTAATTATGCATGTTGTCGTTTAACCGCAAGTCTGTCGTGTGGAGGAATGACTCTGTCAACACCACACGGGCCAACGTATTCATACTGCCTGACGGAAATGAGATGGTGATAGATGATGTGATGGACGCCTTCGTATACATAATACAGAAGTCGCTTACCAGAGTGCCATACCCTTATAAGAAGCGCCCCTTCATCACACGACCACTAGCACTGTTTATGTCAAAGCAGGAAGACGTACATGACATGACTTTAGCTATGATCGGAGATGTCGCGCACGTCGTGCATGATATTAATATTACCATCCTTCCCATAATCATAAATGACAAATCCCATGTCGTCATCCTCGACCATAATAAACAAGAATACAGGCATTATACTTCATGCCAAAGCGAAGAGTACGCTAAAGACGTGGCTGAAATGGTAAATTATTTGAGAAATAGATTTCGATTTATAGAGTTTCATAAATGCTCGCTATTCTAATCTTAAATTGTATATCTCCACAGTGGGACCTATTCGACACCTGTCTCGAAATGGAGTTCGGCGAGACGGTGACCAGAATGTACCTGTTAGTTCACGACAACGAAACCCAATGACAAAAAAAAAGGAAGTCTCGACTGCGCTGTCTACGTCATGCGGTTTATCGAGCAATTACTCGACGGTGAAAAGTTACAGATACCGCAAATGGACGTCCCTTATCTGAGATTAAAGTATGCTGCCCGCATACTTATGGAAGGGCACGCAGCAGGTATCACTGCCAAAGGGGGTCTACGACTGCGGGAAAATAGAATTTAGATGACATTCTTTGTTTTCAAATGTAAAACAGTTTTGTCGTTATTATTTTTAATTCAATTCATTCATTGCAAATGACATGGCAGATTTTTCAAAGTTAGTTTACTATTGCGTTTTAAAATGAAGTATTCTCTGTTTAACAGCTGGTGTCCTTGTTTAAATATATGCGTTACCGTTTAAGAATAAGAGTCTCTGTTTAACATTCACTGTCTATGTTTAAATATCAACGAATGCCTAAATGACGTAGTCTCTGTTTAAAAGAAGTTGTCTCTATTTAAATATATATGTTACTGTTTAATAATAAGAGAATAGTTTAACATTCACTGTCCACTTATAAATATCAAAGATTGACAATGACATTAGATTTTCTCTATTGAACAAAGTTCTATAATTTTAGCAAAGTTGCAACAGAAATTACAGAATTCTTAAAGAAAGTTAACAGACTAATACTCATCAGGGTTCTTATTTTCAAAATGAAAACAAAGCCAACAAAAGTTGTCACTCCGCCCTTTTCTTCTCCTTCAAAGCTCGGAGCAACTTCTCTACATGTGCCTTTCGATTTTTTACTCCATCAAGTTTTGTAGCAAAAAAGACTTCTTTTGCTGCTAGATTATGGAGTATATCTTCCAAAAACCAGCCCAACTCTTTATCGCTGGAGTAATGTCGCTCGCATGAAGGCCTTGCAATAGAGACGTCAAGGTTTTAGAAAAACCAAACGTTTTTTAAACATTCATATAGAGTTCTTAAGCGTTAAATATTCATATAGAGATCTTATGGTATGAAGTACCTGCAATGGAGACATCAGCAGCGAAGCAATGGGAGACGTACTCATCTTCCCACCTGTTTGAAGGACGAACTGCTTGAACGCCACCTCAGCAGCAATGTTCTGGGCTTGCTTGGCACTTTTCACAAACTCAGTTCCAAAGAACGAGAACCATCAACCATCATCGTGACCACAAAATCGGGGTTGTGGTCAGGGCCACCACCCCTGTGGGTCGAGTACTCCAGTGTGGGCCGGTGCGTCCTCTGGCAAAACTCATTGAGAAGAAATGTAGAAATGTAGCTCTTTAAAGTTTCTTGGGTTATGGATATATCTGGATGTTTCTCTTGTTTCAGCCTCTTGTTTAAGTAGAAATGTAGCTCTTTAAAGTTTGAGCTATTTTCTCAAATAAAATAATAGTAAAACATTTTCATGCAAAATTGACCTTGATTTTCTGTGTACTTTTTAATGAAAGTAATTGCTATTGGTTTTCGATGAGAGCGGTTATAGTGACCGATGACATTTATGCTGACGTTTTGAATTCAAATATCAAATTAAATTTTAGTAATTAGTAATAAATTTCCACTGAAGGGTTACTCTAATTAAGTTTTCTCGTCATTAATTTAAATTGAATTCATTTTTTCCCAATGACGTGGTAGATTTTTCAATGTAAATTTACTAGTGTTCGTTGAATGTCTGTAATATTTTATACTTGACTTTCTTTGGTTAACTTTTCATTGTATTGTTTAAATATCAATGACACTGTTTAAAATAGAATACTCCTTGTTTAAAATACGACGTCTCTGTTTAACTATATTTGTCACCCGTTAAGAATAAGAGTTCCCGTTTAACAGTTGAGTTTTCCGCGTCTAAATATCAAGGAATGAGAATGAAATTCGATTTTCCCTGTTTAAATATCAAAAGTTGACACCGAAATAAATTTGTTTCCCTTCATAAATTATTCATTTATAATGCCTAGTCGGCGACAGTTGCATTGCAAGATCTTCGATTGTGACTGGGCGCGTGGCAGCGGCTGCAATGTAACTCGCGGACCTCATATGCTTGCAGCTCGATCCTCTTTCGTCTAAGACGCCCAGGTTGCCTTCTTGTCACAGGCAGTCGCAAATGCAGTTCACGATTGCCGTCTGTAGGCTTCTCATTGTCGGGTATGGGGAATATAGCTTCCTTATATGCCAGCTTGTAATTATCGACGGTGAAGTAGCCGCTAATAAAACGATGAACGTTGGTGTCTGTATGCATTATTGCAGCGCAAGCATGTTTGCACGTGATACCATAAGCTTGCCATCTGCAACATGAGTAAGTTCCCTTGGCAAGATCTACAGAGTTGCTGCACTGGTCAATGACTTCATAACGATCATCGACACAACGACCAACATGAAGATTTCGGCTTTCCTCAGTGAGTATTTCTACCTTCAAATGTATGTCCGGGCATAAGTAGGTCTCCCATTTGTTCGTTTGCTCATGGCGATTTTCATAACATGCGCATCAACTTGAACCTATACAACGAAGAACATAAATCTTAAACAAGATTAAGTGCAGTCATTAATATTTAAATAGAAACACATCGGTTTAAACATTAGGACAACAAATTAAATCAAGATCGAGAAAGTTAAACATAGACAATGATTTTTAAACCGTACGGGAAATATTTAAAGGATAATGGCAACTCTTAAGCGTTAAATAGAATCACTATTCGAATACCTTGTGGATTCGACCATTTTCATCACCGGTA
Organism: Dioscorea dumetorum; assembly: GCA_902712375.1. NCBI lineage: Eukaryota > Viridiplantae > Streptophyta > Magnoliopsida > Dioscoreales > Dioscoreaceae > Dioscorea > Dioscorea dumetorum. The sequence continues at coordinate 83,542 of CACTHL010000805.1, read as the reverse complement.
AATGCCGAGCTTCTTTGATCCAAGCATTGAACGACCCAGCAACATTTGAATACATCTCGCCCCAGCGTTCACCTTTGAATAGATAATTCGACTAATGTGACATGTTCGACTTATAAATCAACCACTGATAGGCTTTAGGTGATGTGGCCTGTAGTTCATTGACGGTATCATCGAATTCTTTGGTCATCGATGCCCACGCAATACGAAAGTATATAGACCATCACTCCTCCCTCAATGCCTTCCCAAGTCTGACATTGGCTTTCATAAAATTGGCCTCCAAGTGTCGAAGGCAGTATGCATGTGGGGATGAAGGGAAGACTCTCGCAATAGCATTCACAAGCCCTTTGACCTGTTCGATACGAATGTAATTATCTCTTGATAATCTCCTTCGTCGTATAAAGCATCATCTAACTTGGAAATGAACCAAGTCCAATTGGTATCGGTCTCGTTGTCGACAATACCGAATGCGACGTGGAAGAAACCATTGTTCCCATCTTTGCTTGTGGCACCCAATAGAGTATCCTGATATTTTCCAATGAGGTGGGTACCATCGAGAAATAGCAGCGGCCTGCATGCCCTCTTGAATACCACAATGCACGAGCTGAAAAAAAAGGATGCATGTTTAAAACGCTCACCGTCTCTTTCCACAAACACAATACTAGCGGGGTTCGCCTTAACCACCTTATTGACGTGCCAAAGCAACAAATCGTAGCTGGAGATATCGCTACCGTCGAGGATCACCAGGGTATGTTCTTTTCCCATCCAAGCTTGCCTGTATGGAATGTGGACACCATACTCCCGCAAGATGTCCTTCTGAATGTCGATGGCCTTGTACAAGGGCCGGTCCTTGAGCCTCTGAATCACTCGTGCGCATACCCATTTTTTGGACGCTTTTGAATGTGACACCGATCCAATTCCGTCCCCGCAAGTGTGTGACGGGTTCAATGTCTTGATTATGAAAGTATTTTTATTATATTCCTTTGATGCATGAAGGCGCCATTGACAACCATCGGCAGCGCATTACATAGGCACCCGGTGTTTTTCGTTCTTTACAAATTTGAAATCAAAATTCTGTTTGATAGCAAAATTCCGAAGTGAGTCTCTGAAATGTTCAACGCCTTGAAAACGTTGTCCGACATCTAACGACAAGACTTCAGGTTGATATGACGAGGAAGGAAGGCATGCGATACCATCAGGGTCGCCATGAGGTGGAATAGAAGCACTCCTAGATTCTGAATTCCTTCCGATACTTCATGTCAAACGAAAACGATCACTATTTAAGTAGGAACACAAACAAGTTAAGCGATAACTAAACACTTTAAACGTTAAAAGCAATATTTAAACAGGAACTTAATACTGTAAACGGGGAAGAGAATATTTAAACAGTAACTAAATAAATTAAACAGAGAAGTCAATGTTTGAACGGGAAAGTGATCTTTTTAAACAAAGAATGGGATAATTAAACAATAATTGATATATACAACTAGATAAACATAAAAGAGAAGAACATCACAACGACAAGAACTCATTTCCAGTAAGATACGATGGCACATCATCTGTCTCGACAAGAAGATCAACTACAGCGCATTTAAAGGTGGAGTACACATGACACATGCGCTGGAAGTTAATCTCGTTTTCTATTGTGCAAACCGTTTTATGTCCATCGGGAGTGATAAACTTCATTCTCACACGGGAAATATCGAGACCCCATTGCTCACATATCTCGCCCAACACTGATTCCTAAGCAGTCAGTGCCGTGACAATTAGCATTCGTCCCTCCCCGTTGTATCTAGCAATGGCACAAAAATTCTCCATAATAGCCCTGCATTTTTATAAATTGTTACTCCCTCTCACAAAATGATCAAAGCGAGAGTAACGAAGAAATCCTCACCTTATCGAGAAACCGACAGAACTCAAATTGAACAAACCAAATGAGAAAAAGAAGAAGATGTAATTCGCCTGCGACAGTGTCTTTGCCAAAAAGCAAGCAGGAAGGGGGAAAAAACTCACAATTGTATGTATAAAGGTCAGACATGATGTGATTGGTCATGTTTTTTTCCCACTATTTCTAAGGGCAAAAATGGAATTTTGTAACAATGACCCATTTGAAGTGACCGATAGGGGTAGAAGGGAAATAAACTATAAACGGAAGGGTTGTTTAGGATGTGCAAAAGTTAGAGGGGATCTTTGGAAAGTTTTAAAATTCCCGACGGTGTAAACAGTAATTTTTCATTTTTTATTTGATAAAGTGTAGGTTTCTTTTCCTTATTATTATTTAAAAAAAAAAAAAAACACTACTACTCCAAGTTGATTGTGTATGTCCTAACATTAAAGAAACCAAACCATCAATCCCTGTCCATCAATATTTTGAATTATACATGAGAAAATGGCAACAACGAGAGGCCCCTACACCAACACATTGTTTTGTATAATTCCCCATACCCTATCACTAAAACGACATGCAACAACAACAACAACAAGTGGCATGTTTTCCCACCCTTGTTCACACCATAAAAAGCCACATAAAGGGAAGTCTCATGTTATCAGTGAACAAAAATACCTACAAGAGCATGGACATTGAGTTGGTGAGATGTGAGTGTTGTGGCTTGAAAGAAGATTGCACAAAAGACTACATTAGTGAAGTGAAGGCAAACTTTGATGGCAAGTGGTTGTGTGGACTATGTAGTGAAGCTGTGAGAGATGAGTTGGTTAAGGGCTTTATGGGAGGTGAGGCCATGAAGGCTCATATGGCATTTTGTAACAAGTTTAAGGCAAACCCTGCTGTGAGAGTTGCCGATGCCATGCGGCAATTGCTTCGAAGGCGGTCTGGGGACTTGTCATTGTCTTCTTCTTCTTCTTCTTCTTCTTCTTCTTCTTCTTCTTCTTCCTCCTTATCTTTAAAGAAGTTTGGTAGATCTGCAAGAACATGAATAATGTTTAGTTTGACAGTTTTGATGATGGTGATGAAGCTGCAGGTTTGGAATATTGGATTGATATATCTTATAAGTTTTTATTGTTTTTTCTTCAATTACTTGATCTCAATGAAGGTTTTTAGTTTTTCTTTTTATTTTCTTGCTATTTTGATAATGATATTGTTTGAGAACAGAGAATTAGTTTTGGTGATTATTGTTAATTATAATCTTTGTTAATCATGGTTTGAGATAATATCAATTGAAAATACTTTTGTGTTTTTGTTTGGTGAAAGAGATTTATTAATTATTGAGAGAATGGTGAAAATATGGTATTAATTAAGAGGAATAATATTGGATTCACACATGATTCATATATTGAACATTTCAAGAGCAAAGAGAAGAGGGTTTATAACCAACAATTTCTGTTTTTTGGGATAATGGCACTCTATACTCATTGTTTATTGTAGTTTGGCAATAATTTTTATTTTACATACACTATGCAATCTTTTGAAAGTAAAATAAAAGTTTTGTATTATTTATTTAAATTCATAAAAATCATCTGGAAAATGACATATATTTTTTTATATCTGAGTATATTCAGTTAATCATACTATATATTATAGCATCCTAATGATTGAAAACAAGCAAGAAATGTTCATCATATGGTTTAGTGTGCCTTTTAAGAAATTCAATGTTTGAGACCGAAGAGAAAATATTGTTAAAAGTCATATTTTAATTTTAATTATGAATTCTTTATTTATATGCGAAGAATGGACGTTAATTTAGCCATATATCATGGGATTAACTTGGCCCCACTAATTGGGAGTGGTCAAAGCTTGAAAAATAACTTTTTTTTAATTAGCCATAAAACTTTTATCATTGATTAGTTGTGTAATATAAAGTAAAAGAGAAGAACCACAATAATTTTTAATTTGATGTCAAGGTTAATAATGTTAAATTTGGAATTTATGAATAATCAAGCATGCAAAAGCAATTCTTAAGTTGGAGAAATTCTTTAATTCGGCATTAATCTAAAAGATACACCGGATTATACACACAAGATGTTTAATTTGCAAATGACTTGAGAACGAATTCGAAAACCACGTTGCGGTATGAACTCCACATTTATTGTCACATCATGTATATTTTTTTACCAACCTAGAACAAGTTTGTGATACTGTGCATGCTCCTCACTTATTCATATATGTATATAAATTGCATTTGTTTTTGCAGATTTAGTATTTCATTTTTTGTATATGACATCAGAAATAACCATTGATTATCACACGTACTCATTAAATTAATTCAAAAAGTAAATATTCCCAAAAGTCTCAATTTTAAATACTTAATTCCGAATTTTTTTCCTGTCTTAAGTAATTTTCAATTAATACTATTCACCATAAATAAAAATTAACAAATTTGTAATTGAAAGTTATTTACTTCAAATATTTTAATTGTCTTAAAAAATCGTAAATATTCAAAGCCCATCAAAATCCAACCGTTACAAACCCGATGACCGTTGAGGATTTGAATTCAAATCTCCAACGGTCCCTTCCCCAGCCTCTCTTATCTCCCCTTCAAGCCAATAAAAAAGTCCCACAATAAAAGCAACTAGAAAGAGAAGAATAAGCAGACCATGTCGACCGTGGCCTCCACTCCCTCCTCCTCCTCCACCACTCCCTCCTCTTCCTCCCTAACTAGAACACCGCCTCCTACTTCATCCTCATCGGCGGCTCAGCGCCAGGCAGAGGCCTCGACGGAGCAGAACAGCTGTTACTTCCCTGGCTGCCGGAAAGACACCAACTGCAACTGTGACATCTGCCTGGCTAGCATCAATGCCACACTTGATCTCATTCCTCATTCCTCTCGTAGCTCTCTTACCAAGCTCTCTTCATCCTCTTCGGCTCGTCGCCACCCTCTCTTCGGCCCTGAAAAGACTCCTCCGGCCCAGCCTAAGAAGAAGCCTATCTCCACCCATCAGTCTCCACCCTCTCAATCCACTGCCAAATCTTGGCCAATTAAGGAAAGAGTTGTTGCTGAGAAGGCAACAGCAATGAGAACCAAGGTTCTTGTTGTTCTTACTGTGTTCAGTTTGTTTCTCATTGTTGATAAGGGTGTATCACAGATGGTGTTTTGGAGAGGCTTTGAGCCTAAACTGAAGGGTGACATATTGAGTGAGGGTCTTGTTGGTGAATTGAGAGAGAGAATTGGGATAGTGCAGAGGAGGACTGAGGACATGATTCATGAGAGGGTGGTTGATTGCAGCTCAATGAAACTTGGTTGGGAGTTTCATCAGGTGATTTTTTAACTAACAAGCCCAAAATTGAATTTTTTTTTTTTTTTTTTTTTACTTCTTTTAACACTAGTGGATTGTTAATTGCAGGAAGGCCAAAATTTCTTTCATTGGAAGTGTGTGATTTATAAATCATGGGTGGAAGAAGTGAGCATTTGGGGAAGTCCTTTGCGAAGCTCTGGGCTTCTCCCTACTGCCTTTTCTCCTCGTGCACTCTCAGTTGTCTCTGGCAAAATCACAGAGGTAGTATGTTTATATATATTGATGTAATATTTTTTAAATAATGGTGTGTCTGAGCGTTTGTATACTACTTGTGTTGTTAGTGGTCTGATGGGAAAGTGATGAGCATCATGAGGACAAGTAACAGTAGTAGTTCATGGACATTGAAGCCATGGAACAAGAGTGTGATGCAGCTGGAGGCAAACACATGGGTTTTACAGTACAAGAGTAGTGCATGGTTGGAAGGTCAGGGATTACTTGAATTTGCAGGGGAGATGGTGAGATTGAAGAATTTGAAGATGATGTTGGCACAGCAGGGATCTCTGTTCTTCTCTGTTCACAAGCAGACCTCAGAAGAGAACTTAATTCCTACATAGGATATATGGATTTGTTTGATTTAATCTTCTGGGTTGATTCTCATTTCTTGTGAGATAAACTCAAACCCAATTTGATTTTCTCTAATTTAGCTTATGACTGCTTTGTTTAATTACATCTTGTGAGAATGCAGTATCTGTAATTACTTAAAGACATCGATTAGAAGCATGACCTTAGGATTTACATGAATTGTTTCTTAGAAGGATTTGACATTTATAAATCTAGAAGAGGATGAATGGGGTTTCTTTCTAAAAAATCAGTTGATTATTTAGGATGAAATTTCTTTAAGCAGGTATGGTTTGCAATGACTTTAATTAAGTTATATTTATGCATGTGTTAAACATCAAATTCTTAACTGACCAATACTAGTGGCACCCGGAAGAAACTAAGATTGAACCCCAAAACCCACTCAAGGTGAAGACGCAGGTGCTTCTTGTGTTTGCTTCAAGTGTTTGGGAATAATACTATACAATTGTGACAGAAAAGATCACCTACGAGCACTTCTTATCGTTCTGATATCAACGGTATGATCCTTTGGTTCTACATCATATTATTGGATCTTTTAGAGGATGATCTCCATGTTCGGAATCTACATAATTAAAAAACGCAATCTACATAATTGCTGGCATGAAGGACACACAAATGCAACAATGTCAGTATTAAATGTCTCTCAGATGATGAGGCATTCCATTTGCTTCTTTATGATTAGAAGAACAATGTTCAGAATTTAAGCTTCTCATTATTATCCTTTAAGTGATTAGCTAAGATGTCATCTTTAATATCAGCTTAGAGTGCTTATGACTGATTATGCATAACTTCTATGATATCAGGAGGCCTAGAGTTCGTCTGCTATGAGATTCCATAAGCCAATAGCATTCTTTGACTAAAATTCTGAAGTCGAAATGGCCAATTCTCAAGTTGTGCTACTGATAAACTTCTATGATATCAGGAGGCCTAGAGTTCGTCTGTTATGAGATTCCATAAGCCAAAGCATTCTTTGACTAAAATTCTGAAGTCGAAATGGCCAATTCTCAAGTTGTGCCATGATCAATGGAGTTTGATAACTACACATTGACAAGTTGTTTGTAATGACTGTACTTGTTACCTGCTAGTTGTTTTTTATTTTTTTCCATGGATAATCTCACTATTGTTTCTGGGGAAAATTTTCTATTACTGTGAAATCGAATGTTAATATTTTTTTATTGGTTAATTTCTTAATTATGCTTCTATTGATTGCGTGCTGAATGTCATTACAAGGAATTAAAAAAAAAAGGGTAAATTATTTAAATAGTCACTCAATTTTTTGGGGTACTTTTATTTGAGTTACCAAATTTTAAAAACTTTCAATTGGGTACTTGGATTTTAAAATCATACCTATTTGGGTCATTGGGGCTAACTCTTCGATGTGTCATGTGTCACTAAAACGTACACCTCATTTGTCAAGTCGATGGGCATCCAACAACTTGATGCCCATCACCACTGAGATATCACTGAGCCTCACGGAGCTCAAGAACTTGATGCTTCTCAATCTCTTCATAAACAAGCTCTAAGGAGCGTACCGGACTTCATCGAAGCTTTGCCAGAGCTAGAGGTGCTCCAACTCTGGCATAACAACTTCATGGGAAGCATCCTGAGGAGCTTGGGAACGAGCGGGAGGCTCGAGCTGCTCGACCTCTCGTCCAACAAGCTAACTTAGAGTCTCCTGCTAGAGCTCTGTTCCGGCAACAAGCTTCACACATGCTCATCGCTTTGAGGAACTTCCTCTTCGGCTCGATCCCCGAGACCCACGGTGGCTGCCAATCCCTCTCACTTGGATTCAAATGAGTGAGAACTAGCTTAACGGATCGATTCCTGCAGGCTGTTCAGCCTCCCCAACGCGTTCGCGGACAACAGGAAATCCCCATCTTGTCGACCTGGCCAGATTAGCCTCTCCAACAACGACCTCTTTGGGCCACTCCCATCAACTGTCAAAAACTACTCTGGCATCAACCAAAACCTATTCTTGGCGCGAAATTTTGCTAGAGATCGATTGCCTTCAGCTGTAACCTCATCTCTAGCCACATTAGCTCGGCGATCTATCAACGTGGCAAATGAGGTGTATGTTTTGGTGACACGTGTCATGACACGTCGATTGCCATTAACGAAGTTAGCCCTTGTGACTCAAATTGGCATGATTTTAAAGTTTGAGTACCCAATTAAAATTTTTTAAAGTTTGGTGACTCAAATAGGAGTACCCGAAAAGTTGGATGGCCATTCAGATAATTTACCCTTAAAAAAATAAAATCCAAACTTTTTCTTAACATAATCATCAACAAAACATAAAAATATCGATGCACTATTGTAGCCCCCGCCTTAGGCATAGGCGAGGCATAATGTCACGCCCGGCGTGACAATTCTAGCACATTACCGGGCCAAGGGTTAGTTCCTCACACTTAGAATATTTTAGGAAGTTAAAAATACGAAATACGAAATTTCTATCTTGTAAACTAAAATAATCATGAAAGCTCATGAGTAGCGTAGAGCCTTCATGAAACATCTAGAAAGCCCTCAAAGTATCATGAGAACTCATGAAGAATGTAAGAGTTCTCATGAAAAGTGTGGAAGTGTCTAGAATGCCCTAATGAGATCTTGTAATCTTGTAGAAGAATGAGGAAAAGTATGGAAGCCTCTAGAAGGCTAATGAGGGTCGTAGAATCAAATAGATCTCAACCGTTCATTGAGGAGGTTGAGGCCTATAAAAAGGCAAAGGGTCTTGCCATTGTAATCAAGTAAGAAGCAAGCAAGCAAAAGTTGTAATAAGAAGCTCTCTTTCCACCAACAAAGCTCTCTCAAAGTTTTCTTTTCTTCAAGCCTTCAAAAATCGTACTCTTGCCTAAGTGTGGGAAGCAAGGCCGACTTGATCAAGGCAAGGTGATCAAGTGCCGCACGAGTCGTCGGTGAAAGTCCGAGTCCGTGACAATAGGCCTTGGTCTCCTATGCCTAGGGGCCCTAGATTTTTATTTTTAAAAAATATATTTAAAATTATTAATGATTATTATCTTATCTCATAAAATTTTAACTGTTTTTAAATTGTAAAATTTAATTTATGATTAATATCCAATAAATTTATTGTTATAGTAAGGCTCCGCAATTTTCTTTTGGTGGCATTATAATCTATTAATGGATTAATAAAGTTAATATAGTATGATATTAAAATTTAAATTTTTTTTTAAACTATAAATTTTATAACAAATTTTGTTTTATAATCTATTAAATGAATTAATAAAGTTAATATTGGGACTTGAATCTAGCGTTACTATCTAAGTTATTAAATAGACTTAATATTGATGGCTCGAATTTATTTTTAGAGTTAAAAGTTTTGAAAGAAGTTTTTCAAGAAAAACACATGCCTATTATTGTTTTTCTGAGTTATTGGGACTTGATATTGCACCACTATATATTCTGAATTTTATATAAAAATCAAATGATTATTTTCAAATGTTTGGATTGCTTATAAAATATTATTAACTATACCTATTATTGTTGCTTCAGCAAAAAACAATTTTTCAAAATTAAAGTTAATAAAATCATTTTTATGGTTAACTATATCACATGAAAGATTAAATGGATTAGCCATTATTTCTATTGAAAAATATTTGGTACCACAACTGGAATATCAAAATTTAATTCAAATTTTGAATCTCAAAAGGCATGAAAAATGAACTTTAATTGATTTTTCGCTTTTTTTTATGCATTGCTGGTAATTAATTAAACAAAAGACTAAAAAGGATATCTCCATATTTTTTTCTTGGTTAAGATTTTATTTATTCTAATTATTAATAGTAATTTATATTTTTTTATTTTTATTATATAATATTTTATTTTATAAAAATAATTAATTTTATTTTTACTATTTTGCCTACGCCCATATCCGCTGAGACCGGCCTTGCATTAGTGTACAGAATTTTGCGCAACCTGAACAAATTTCAAGCAATTAACGCAAACATCAAAGCAAAAGGAGATCCTTCTACAGTACATCTCAAGTATTAGGCCAAATTTAGACACGAAGATGTTAAAAAGGCCTTCTTCTTCATGTCAAGAAAGTCTTCTTTCTCTCAAGTATGGCTCTTCCTGTGCTCCAAAAACCAGTGGTATGCTGTCAAGTATGTCAAGAAGTCTTCTTCTTTCTTCTTCATGTTGCCTATTACAATTAATAAAATAAATCAACCTAAACTTTCAATAATTAAACATTTCAATAAAAAATCAGCTTAAAAGAAAGGACTTTCTTGGAATAATAACACTTGTATGAGGTATAGTTCGTTAAGTGCTATACAAGGCCATTTTAGTCTTATACTCAAGATGAAGCTTTAAACAACCCCAATTAAAAGGTTTCTACATAGATAATTAAAGAAGTAAAGAAAGCCATCAATTTCAAGCAGTAAAAGAACCAATCAATAAATGAACACATTTAAATTAGGATAAAATACATTGGAATGCCATCCAAGTGCTGTAAGTTGAGGATATATTTACCAGCTTATACATGATACCAACCAATCGCTTCGATTGGTATTATTTATCAAACTTCACAAATTTTCCTGAATCATCTGCATAAGTGGTTTAACACATAGCAATTTAAGCAAGCAAATGTTTCTGAATCACATAAAAAAAAAAAATATATCCAACAAATCTTGTGAGCATTGAAATGAAAGATAAATCTCTCTTGAGCAAACATAATAATTATGCCCACATAATTTATTTTTCTGGTAGCATTTACAGCCAATGAAAAAACAAATGGTACAATGAAACACATTGGTTTAACTTAAATTTCTAGTCATTTGGGAGGCAGGCCTAATCCTGAGAAACTTGGTGAGATGAGATGGGATGGTTGTGTCCTCCCATTCCAAACCCTCCCATGATTCTTTGTCCGCTCGCACATAGCTGAAATTATTATTGACGATGGATGACTTGAAAGAAAGTTTCTTCAGTTTTGGACATCCCGTGACAACAAGATCAGACAAAACAGGGAAATCCAATGGACATGAGCTTAAGCTCATGAAGTTAGGCATATTCGAGAGATATAAACTTCGGAGGCTAGGAAAGGTGGCAAGGCCTGATGAATTCGCTTGTTGCGTCTCATCTGCAGGGTCAATCAATTGGTCCATTGCTGAACAACTATCTACTCCCAAAAACGCAAGGCATGGGAGATGCAAAACCCACGAAAGACTCCTTAGAAAACCACAATCACTAATCCAAATACTTGTCAAGCTCTGGAAGCATCGAGTAGTTACTACTGTTTCCGCTGGCCAAGTGATTTGCTCGAGCTTTCTGAGACCAACCAACTCCATATGCTTTAGACTGACAGCACTGCCATTCATCAACAACTCCTCAAAGTCACAATCACTGATCTGTAACTTCATCAAACCCTCACCATTTTGTTTGCAACTCAAGTCAGAAAGTTGGAGGGTGCGCATATTCTGTATGCTCTCCAAGCTTATGTTCCAAGTCGGCAAATCTTTGAGAAGTTCAAGAACCTCCACTGATGATTTCACATGCATACCAATTCCTTTAAGTCTTCTCTTCAATAAACTCAAATCATCTGCTTCTAAGCAAGTATTTTCAAATAGATCGAGCACTTGCAACTTGGGCAACCTTGGTATTGCAGGCAACCCATCTTCTATTTCGCAACGTCTGCAAATGAAGTATTTTAATTCCTTCAGCTCTTCTAGTTCAGGTGGAAGTGACTTAATGTTTGTGTAGCTGATGTTGAGGTATCGAAGATTGACTAAAACTCGAATTTCTTTCGAAAGACCTGTGATAGATGTCCAAGACAGATTCAAGTATACGAGTGATGGCATGTGAGGGAAAAAGTTTATAACCAGCCCACCCGTAGAGTCAACAAAATCAGTTTCTTCAATAAATAAATACTTGAGATTAGGATGTCTGGGAGAAGTTGCTGCAACTACAGAAGCTTCATCCTTTTCGTCAATATTTTGATCACTTAATAATTTCAGGAGACTCCATTTATTGACAATCTGACTTTTGAGGGATATTACTTCTGTCTCCATCCAGTTGCCGGCTTCCAAATTTGAAAATTGTCTTAAATCATCATCACTTGCAACGACGATCCATTTGTTCTTTTTCTTCCCACACTCGGAGACAATCCACAGTGCCATATCACGAATCACATCGTGTAATTTGACAAAATCTTCACCATAACCCTCAGACGCCAACTCCAGCAAACATGCATCATTTAGCATTCCAATGAGAGAATAGCCCTTGTTAAAAGCTTCTCCAATGCTTCCAAAGTCATCAATCAATCCAAATCCAATCCAGCATTCTATAAGATCAGACATTCGAATGAGCCTATCTTCAGGCCATTGAGCACAACACAAGAAACATTCTCGTAGGGTATCATCTATCAAATGATCATAGCTGAGCTTCAAAGTGCAGAACAATGTTTCTTCGATGCCAGTGATGGTCCTGACGTCCAACTTGACTAACAAATTAAGCATGTGTTGCCACTCTTCATGTGTCTTCTTATTCGACATGGCTCGACCAATAACTTTAAGGGAGAGCGGTAAGCCTGCGCACTTCTCCATAACTTCCCTTGCCAATTGTTCAATGCCAGCATTGGAGTTGATGGTCTCTTCATTTGCGTGCTGCTTGAAAAGATGCCATGCTTCTTCTCCATCCAAACATTCAACTTTGATCTTCCTGTCAGCTTTCATATGAGCACACACATCATCTTCTCTGGTTGTGAAGATCACCTTGTGCTTGTACCTTGGACCTCCTCTATCTTCCCAATTTTTGCCAATTTGATGGCGACCAAGTGGAATGCCAAGGGTTTCGGGAAGGTCAACTGCTTTCCACATATCATCTAAGAGCAGCAAAAAGTCTTTGTTCTTCAAAAAATCAAATATGTCACCCTTCTCAGAATCAGAGGGCAATCCCAACTTTTCAGATATCTCCTTTTGAAGCTTCTCAAGTTGAGCTTCTTTTGAAACCACCAGATAGATGACATACTTGAACCCCATGTTATAAGTAGTGTCACCACCTTGTAATGAGTTATTGATTTCATTCAAGAGAGTCGTCTTTCCTACCCCTCCCATGCCCCAAATCCCCACCATGGATACGTTGTCATCTGCCAAGTAACCACAAACTTTCTCAAAATTTAACTTTATAACATTCCCCACAGCGATTGTTGAAGTAGGTATCTCCCTAATTGCTCTTGGAGGTTGTATCTCTATTTTCTCATTGAAGGCTTTATGTTCCGTCTTCAGGTTAATCATCTCTGTGAGCAACTTCTTTGATCTCCGGCTGATCTTGTAATTAGCCCAACAATTGAGAGAACAACTTCCAAGAAAGCAACCTCTTTTGTTGTAGTCATCTTTTATTTGTGTCATGATACTTTCTTTCTCAAGAAGTTGAACCTGTTTATTGTGGAGATTCATTAAAAAAAAAAATCAAGTACTATATTAGTAAATAAATAAAAAAATCATATAAATAAATGAATGATATGCCAAAATCACTTTCTTCAAATGGTTAGAGACACTACCATAAGTTTCACGCTTTTGTCCGACAATAGAGATATTAACATATGTATGCTATTTTTCTCCAAAAAAAACACTACGAATGATATGGCTAATGCCTTTCAAGAATATGTGTGTTATTATAGCACACAATTGACATTACCCGATAACTTATCCGATTGGAGAAAAATATGGCATGTGATGACAAAACATGACATTGTATTGTTAGCGACGCAGCGGTTAACACAGGTCCATAGTCCCACATCGCCTGCGGGACTGAGTCCTTCTAGCCTTATATACCCTTACCAAACCTTCCCTCTAACTGCAGTTATGGAGAAGTTAGGGTAGTGGGTCCCTGTGTTAACATGGTATCATAGCTTAGGTATTTAGGGCTGTGCTGTGGCTAGAACCTTGGGTCCCACATCCGCTGTGGGCCTAGGGGGCATGTTAGCGACGCAGTGGTTAACACAGGTCCATAGTCCCACATCGCTTGCGGGACTGAGTTCCTCTAGTCTTATATACCCTTACTAAACCTTCCCTCTAACTGCAGTTATGGAGAAGTTAGGGTAGTGGGTCCCTGTGTTAACATGTATAACAACTTGAAGACCATGAACAATCTGAAATAGCTACAAAAGGCAATATTGTTCTCTATTTAAGGAGCAAGTAGAACTAAATAAAGACAAACTATATTTGGCAAGTAGTTCAACCTGGAATGTAACTAGTTGGAAGATAAGATTGGGAATCGAATTTACTGGATGGCTTAATGAAGTCAAAAGCTATTAAAAGCAAGAACAAGCAAGCAAAATCTGATGACTATTTGAAAACAAAGATAAGTGAAGGCACAAGTTGTATTTAACAAGGAAATTTGATGCTCATATTTGAAGGGAAGTTAACTAAATATGGAGCTATGAACTATCTAAAAACACGATTAAATATGAAGAAGATTGAAATTAAGATTGTGAAGATCAAAATTGGATATAATCGTTGTTTGTCAGTATCCACAGTTAATGGACTGTTGTTATTGTACTTCTGTTCTTTCATTTAATACATGTGGTGTTATAAATGTTTTTTTAAATTGAATATAATTTGCTTTCAATGAATGAAAATAACATTGTGAGTATACTTTGAGAACTAATTAAAAGTGCACGCTTACTTTTTCACTAGGCATCAAATTGTTACATTATCTACTTATGGGGTATACTATTGATGCAGTTGCATGTACCGCAACCCTTGACATGTGAAAAATATGTTTTTATGATCAAAATATTAAGCATATTGTTACAAGATATTATTTTATTCAACAATGCATCGAGAAGAAGAGAATCCGACCTGAGTACGTGAAAAAATCTCTTAACCAAATTGCCAATAATATAATTCATGATTTTCCACTAGGACCTTGAAATGTCATGATATTCCTTACAAGATGCAAACACTACTGCTCATAGTGATTTACTAGAAAATCAAACTTGCAAAGAATTGTTGGCCGATAAATTTCAAGAGGTTTCACATACATTAAACTATTGTTTAGAGGAATAAATTGGGTTGTCTCTTGGAATAAGTTGCACAACTTTGCATGAGGCGAAATAGATGTTTTTGCTATCATTGAAAAGTGTTTCTATATTATGGATAAATACGTAGATGTTAATTTATAATAAAAAAAATATACAAGTTCAATAAATTATGTTTCGTAATTAAGTTTATACAATGGCCACCATATTTTATTTAAAGTGTTTTTTGTTTGTACCTAAAAAATATAACTAATTGATATTCCAGTTAATATGAATGCTAGCTTTTAAAATAAAAGTTGCAGTACCATGAGAATTCCTAAAGTAGCTTTTACTTACGTTGGTTACCCTCCACACCATTGCAATAAAGAGCTCGCTTTATTTTTTGAAAATTTTAAACTAGTTTTTTATTTTTTAAAAAATAAGTTCTTTACTTTGTCATATATTCTTCATGCCTAAGGGAATTTTTATTTTGAAATATACATGTAGTTTATTTTGGCCTTTCCGTATTGGAAAAGTGCCTTATACACCTATACTCTATAATCTATACGCATGGGCTATAATAGACCCATTATTTATTTTCTTTGAAAATTATTCAATAGTGAGGTGAATATTATTTTTTCTTTGGAGAAATTGTATAAGCTCGTAAGGTAAATATAACCCAATGATGCGGTACATGCATTTGATATGTGGAACATTCTCACTCATCTTTAAATTATTTATATTTTTTTTCGCTCATGACGTGGTTGATGTAACTTGGCTATCAATTGCTACATCATCTTTCACCGCCTCCCCCATTAAAAAAAATAAAACAAAATAAAATTTGATTTTCATGAAAATTTCAAAATATCTTTCAAACAATTTCAAATTGAGCCAAATATTAAAAAGTTATTTATTAATTTAAAAAATGTAACATTTATGAAAACAATATGTAAATTATTTAATTTTTTAAAATTATATATATAATTAGTTTAAAAATTAATTTTTTATATTTTTGAAATTTATTCAACTTTTCAAAACTCTCTTTATCACATGAGCAACATTGTAACTTTTAAATTAAAAAACATATAAATGATAGTATTTTTTTTTTAGAAAATAAATTTTAAGAAATAAAAAATAAAAGATCTATGAACTATTTTGTACATAAAATATTTTTATTTTTATTTTAATATAATTTTATAATTTTGTTATTTTGTTTTATTAGAAAAAAATATTATATACTTGTTTTAAATTTTTTGTATAATAATTATATTTTATATAAGCCTCAGCTATAGTCGCAAAAATAAGATATCACTTTGTTTGAGAAGCATAAAAGAATTAGAAAGAGATGGAGAATTGTAAGAAACACAAAGAAACCAGAGACTGGAAAGAAAGACCAGGAAGAGAGAAGAAGAAGAGATGAAATTAAGAAGAATCATATATATATATATATAGGGCACCATCTTTGCCATTTCAACATTTATTGTTAGGCCCTAAAAATGGTTGCTTATGTTTATAAATCTTGGATGATTAATAATTAGTCATGATGGGTGACGGAATATCATCATAAACATAAAACAAAAAAAGCAAAAAAAATTAAAAATTTTGTGTAACTTATACTGCATAAATTAATGGTTGTATGTTAAAAAAAAAAAAAGAAAGAAAAAAAGACTGGATCAAACCTTTTGATGCCATCTTTGAACTTGAGCTGTGAGTTGCATCCCATGGGTCTTGGCCACTAATTCATGATCTGGGAGGACATAATTGTCCTTGAGATCTTGCAAAGCCTCCTGCGCATCATCCACAAAACCTTTTGGGCATACAACGGCCCTTATTTTTTCTTGGACAACAGCGTCCTGCATGCAAGTACACAGTCCGCCCAAGCAAGTGTTTGCAATGTCCATATTTCTCACAGCTAATTAAGTAAGACTGTCACTGATTTGATGCAAAGGTTGAGAATACCAAACATGAACTTCTTCAACATGGAAGTAAGGTCATCAGCCCTTCAGGCTTCTTTTCCTCAAAAAAAAAAAAAAAAAAAAAAAACATTGAAGTAAGGTCATATATATATATATATATATATAAGCCAGAAAGAAAATAGTGATAAATAGTACCTGGGTGAATAATGCTATTGTAGTTGTACCTGATGAATGGAAGCTGGTCTGGTGTAAGCTACGGGGTGAGAAGTCGTCCGGGTAATTTTTTAAGTTGGCCACCAAAATTTGACCTTTTTTCACTTTGGGTACTGTATTTTAATTTATATATTTTCAATCACCCAAAATAGATTTGTTTATACCGGAAGGTCACTGATAGATTTTTCAATATCATTTGCCTGCGTGGCCGCCGGAAGCACCACATCAGTGCCGACGGGAAAGTTGACACATCATCCTGCCACATCAGCCCTTCATCTCCCCCTTTTCCCTTCCCATTTTAAAGGACCTGGACAACATCCCATGTGGCAGTCTAATCAGCCTTTCAATCCGCACTGACATGGAGCTTTCGGCTACCACATCATCAAATAATATCAGAAAACTCAGCAGTGATTTTTTGGTGTAAGCAAATTCTTCTTTGGTTGACTAAAAAAATATAAATGGAAATTTGATAACCAAAATGAAAAACAATAGACCCACTCAAAAATTTAACCTATGTCGGAATTCATCCTCAATATTAATGGTATTTAATATTCTAAAAGTGCACTGACGCTGGCAGACGGGCAAGTGGCGAACAATTATCATGGCAAATTGGCGTTTTGCCGTCCCTAGTCCAATTTGGTGGGCTAATGGTAGCACTCATTTCAAATGCATGGTGCCTTCCTCGCTTCTTCCACATAATTTATCATCAGTTAATCCACAAGGAAATGGGTGTATTATTATTATATTTATAAAGTGATAGAGACAGTAGGAGATGAATTATTGCCCACCAATCCACCACAAAGTTCATGAGTGTGGCATTATTGGAGAAGAATTATTGCTCATCGATTCGCCATGAATTCATGAGTCTGACAGTATTAAGTGTATTATTATATTAAAAAGCAACTAAAATGTGATCTTATACCCATTGTGATATAAACAAATTAATAATAATTAGTTTAGAAACATGATGAAGAAGTAATTATAATTGCATAAAACTCATTGAAAGAATCTGAGTTTTTTTAAACCCAAAGTAATTTAAATAATTAAAAAAATGAAAAACGATTTCTTATTTATCATAATAATTGCAAATGATTCAAAATAATTAAAAAATGTGTAACTTGCACTCAATCACCCTCTAACATGTCTCATGAATAGAGTTTTTAGAAAAATAATTTAAAATGCAATATATATATAAATTCTAATAAATCACAAAAATTTAGAACAACCCAAAATAATTTAAAATAACTTAACAAAATAAAAATTTAGCAAGTAATTAGATCAGTTGTCAAATTGGGCAGCTAAGAGGATGAGGATGAGGCCTTTGTCGATTTTGCATAACCTTGCACTAGGAAAGCTCAATGGGATGGAGGAGATGCCACCTTGCACAAGTTCACCCAAACACCAAAGCCTTTAGAAGATGTCTGGTTCGTAGTAATAATACATTATCACGGTAATGAGATTACTGTGTTAATGAGGTAGGCAATGTTATATATCCGGAAATGTTGTGGTAATGTGGGATTACTATATTTGGTTGAAAACTTAGATTATTGGTAATCTTTCATTACCATGTTTGGTTAGTAATGGTAATCACCTTAGTAATATGTCAAATTTACTCAAATACCGCTACATATAAAATTTTAAAAATTTTTATTTAAAATATTTAGATGAATAAATAATTAAATTATAATATCAAAAAATTTTATTTCACAATTTTTTAAATACTTTTGTATTTAAAATTTTGAGCAAATTTAAGCTAATTCAATATCTCTTGGCTTAGATACTAATATCTATATAATAAATTTCATAAAGAACAACATATCATTATAAACTACATAAAAAAAGCATTAGATAGAAATGTCAATGAGCCTCGGCCTCGATAGGAAACCTATTGCCCCCCCCCCCCCAAGTTGGGGCTGGGGTCATGAACTTTTTTCGTTGGTCTGGGCCGGAGCCAGAGAATATCCTCCCCACCCCACCCCGGGCCCAAAATATTAAATATATAATATATATATATATATATATATATATATATATATATATATATATATATATATATATATTTTATGTTATAAATATCTAAATAAAAATGGAACAAAAGCCCATTTGATAATACAAAAATACATTAAAAATAGTCTTATATATAACTAATAAGTACGACGGCATGGCGGCGCGACAAAGACGGAGGTGAGACGGCAAGGATGGTGACTCGCTTGAATGGTGTCAACCAACAAGGGAATAAAATTATGGTTTTGATAATGAGTATAATAAGGAATTAGGTTAAATGAGTGGAGTTATAATTGAAAAAAAAATACAGATTACCACCAACCTAGTAAGCTTGTAATTTGGATGGACACCTATTTTGGTTGTAACCACATTATCACCGCTATAGTAACCAAACATAGTAATCAAAACTATTACCGCTGATTCCCGATAATGTTTTCACATTATCAAGAACCAAACAGCCATTTAGGGTGGATAGCTGGTGATGAGGCTAACACCCACAATGGTGTCATTCTAAGTCAAAGTGATTGTGGTGTTTTGCTAAACTGTTAGTACTTTGTTTTATTTTTTGGTCAAAAGGAGTGAAACGTTTAATGGGCCCCTAAACTAAGATAGAAGCGTGTGCATATCTTGGTTGCGACCTTTGGGGTCCGCACACATGTGGATGCTAGGACCACTTAGAGTTCGTGCTCATAATTCTCAGATATGTACCTTCATTCTATGGATTCAAATTCTCATTACTTACGAGACGTCTTTACTAAAGACTCGAATACCAATTGACTTAAAGACTGTTGACTTATTTAGTACATTAAATACCTCTTTGGCCTACGGTGGTTGCACTATATATTTGAGCACAAGAGCATTAATGGCTTATTTCCTTTAAACAATTAGAAGAGAACATCTTGTGTTGAGATCTAGCGGACACCAAGAATCTCCCTTGTAATGTATGTAGGGCACTTTAAGTTGTAAGAATAGGATTAATGTTACCGTTCCACTACACCACAAAAGGGATTTAGAGGCGGTTTTCAAAATTTACAGAGGCGGTTTTAACCGCCTCTATAGCTTTAGTGTTGGTTTTTTGAACCGCCTCTAACCCGCCTTGTATCAAGCCGGCTCTACACTTTAGAGCCGGTTTTTAACAACCGTCGGGGTAAGCTTTAAATATGTAGGCGGTTTTTTATTCCAAATTTAGAGGCGGTTATGACCGTCTCGAAAATGTTAAGTTATAGAGGTGGTTATAACCGCCTCTATAGCTAATAATGTTTCATTCTCTTGTCATTGTTTTAGAGGCGGTTATAACCGCCTCTAGAAGTTATAACCGCCTCTAAAACAATTAGTGAAACTTAAAAATTATTAACTATAGAGGTGGTTATAATCGCCTCTATAACTTATAAGTGGTAGAGGCGGTTATAACCGTCTCTATAGCTAATAATTTGAAAATTAAAAATTATTAGCTATAGAGGCGTATATAACCGCCTCTATAACTTATAAGCGGTAGAGGCGGTTATAACCACCTCTAACACAATTAAAAAAAATTAAAAATTAAAAATTAAAAATTATATTTCAATACACATCCATGTATGCATGCTTAATCATGCATCCCATTTCTTAAAACACAAGCACACAACACACACACATTTAAAAAGAGAAGCAAATCCTAGAAATGTCATTAATCACTGAGAAAATTGATTTTTACAGGACAGGTCCCGACGATTCTGAAATGATACAAAGACATGCACAAATTTTCCATCCATGATTGTGTGAGAGCAGTCTGCTGCTTATTCATACCATCCATGATGCATGAAAATACTCCTAAAGTCAGGCAGCTCTGCAGTAAAGTCTGGGGTGCACCTGGGCAAGAAAATAAGGTTAAATTGATGAGGCTTTTCAGATAACTGAAAACAAAAGAATGCCTAGTTTTTAAAAACAATGTCAATATGCAAAATATTGATTAAAGTGTTCTGAAAAGAAGTCAAATAGATACACATCTATGGTTCATATCGATTTCATCAAAACAAGTATAACAAAAACTTAGTACCAGATGGTCATTTAAGTTTATGTCTATGCATGGATCCAAAATAGAAATGCACCCTCAAATCACTGGTAAAACTACTACCACTGCAATTGGCAGCTAGCTAGCTGTTGTACTCTAATGATGATTATGTTAACATGGTGTAAGTGAAATAGTGAAAGCAACGCAAATGCTCATCAGCATATAGCTCAGTTTTATAAAATTATAAGCTGTTGATGACCGATTTTAAGATTGTGAGGCAGAGGCATCATGAGCCCATTGCTGTTATACATAGCAGCAATAAGATAACACATATTTGCTCTTCATTTATTCTCCGGTCAATATTGTGCATTGTAGCAAAAGTGATGGTTGTCATTTCTTAGTTCATGATTTAATTCCTTATAGATACTTACGAGGAACCAAAGTTCCTGCCATTTACAATGAATAAAGCACAAAAAAAAGGTACAAGAAAAACATTTTCTTTCTAAGACCAAGTCTTGTTGTATCAAGAATGACATGTGGCATTTATATCAATTTGGGAAAAGCATGAGATGGAGCACCTGAAGAAGCAATAGTCATCATAGAAATTAAAATGAGAAAGCCTGCAAAGTTGTGTGTTTAAAAGTACCCAACAAGAAAAGACATGCTAATTGAGTCTAAAGTTCAATCACAACGGCTAAGAATCTCACAGCATGTAAAATTCTGAGCTAGGCAGCCGAATAAACTTTGCTATATTTCAATCAATTGGTTGTGTCTCTAATATTGTAACACTGCTTCGACGAATTTTAAAGCAAGATTTCAATTGCAACTTACATATTGTCAGGAGGTCTAGTAAATGGTGATCACCTGGAAAGCTCAAAGCAAGGCCAGTGCAGCAACCAGCCACACCTGCATTAATAAATATAACAAAAACACCAATAAGAACAAGTAGGCTTAAAGAAAAGAAAGCTCCAGAGGAAAACAATGTCATACCATCATCTTTCCCTCGAAGCCGCTTCAGGAAGCAGACAACAAGACAATGAACTCCAGAAAACACAGCAAAAGACTGATAATAGAAACGACAAATACCACATCATTAATAGGATTTGGTAACCAGAACAGAGAAGAATGGAAAAAATACAATTTATTATTTATTACAGTCAAATGTCAAGATCATATGAGAGGACTTATCCATGCAACATAAGACAACCTTAGCAGAAGATCCTGCCTCTGCAAATGATCCTTTAAAACCTTTTCTCTTCAACAAGCCAGAACCTGGTGAAACATACAAAGAACAGAACCACTAAGAGAGTCAGCGGTTTATAAATGAAGGATTGATGCTTGAGAGAAAAACAATTTCCACTGTCCAGCCTTGTGAAACTGTAAATTTTTTTTTATTTTGTATTCAATAAATTCAGCAAAAAAAACATCTAATGCAAATTAACATTCTCAAATGGATTTTGTGTGTCCAAACTAATGTAAGGTGAAACTCCATCATTATCTCCCAAAAATGTGATTAAATATAGTTTTACATATGCATATCAATATACCCTCATTTAAAGAAACCATAAACGGACTCCATCAGCTATTCTTTGCAAAGATAAGCATAAATGGATCATAGAAATACTGATCCATAACGTTCTCAAAAACATAATACCTCGATTCCTAACTATTTCAAAGGAATGTTAGTCTCTATTTTACACATCAACCAAGCCAAGCATGAATTAACCAGACGATACCATTCAGACTTTAAATAAAATTATCACTCCAGCCTAAAAGAGAGAACAATCTTCAAGGACCAGCATAAATGTATGAAATTATCATTCCAGCCTAAAATTACCAGCATACAAAGACACTACTTTCAACTTCTATATTGAGTAAACTTCAGTTCAAGAACATAGCATCCTAGTATTTTCACAGATATTGGGCTTGTTAAACTCTCACCTATAACCATCCACCTCCATTATTCAATTATATTGATTTATGAGGCAATCTGTCTGCAATCTAGGTGTTCCTCCATAAACCCAACACTGCAAAGCTTGTAAAAAGAACGTGATATGAAAAGTAAAAAGATGATTAAACTCTCACCTATAACCATCCACCTCCATTATTCAATTATATTGATTCGTACTTTTCTCCAAAAAACTCATGAACATGTCAAAAGATGATTAAACTAAAATCCAAATTAACATCAGATGTATAGAACGTGATATGAAAACTAAAAAGGTTTACTTCCAAATATCAAGATACAATAGGATAGCCTCCATCAAACAATGCCTATGTAATAGAATAGACAACATCATCAGTAAATCAGTAAATCATGTTCACCAACAACGTCAGTGCAAACCGAATTCAGCTCTCCTCCACTGTTAGAAGAAATGCCTACATCCAAATTTATACTTCAATTGACCACCAAAACAAAAATTCATTGCATAGTGCAAAAATATCATTACATTTTTATTAGTAATAAAATTTTTGGTAACGAGTTAATCAATCACAAACAAGTGACAACAATCATAAACAAATCTACTTCAAAAGCTAGTAACTTACTAACCTTTTGAGCTACAGTATGTTCAGATCTTATCCACTAACATCAGTCTACTCAACAGATGCAACATCCTCAACCTATGTACATCATTGAAAAAAGATGTTTCACTTTATTGTTTAAGAATGCAAAAGAAATGAAAACATAAGACAATGAATTTACTTCCTCGGGCGGTGCTTTAGACATCCTATCAGTAAAACTTCTTTCAGCCATGAACCCTCCAACTAGTTCTTTCATATATTCCAAATCTGTACTTAATTTTGCATATTTATCTTTCATCTCAGCTAGTTCTGATTTAACATTCTCCAACTCAACTTTGTGATTACTTTCAAAAGTTGAAACACTTGTGCTACCAAATTTTGATATAAC
Organism: Dioscorea dumetorum; assembly: GCA_902712375.1. NCBI lineage: Eukaryota > Viridiplantae > Streptophyta > Magnoliopsida > Dioscoreales > Dioscoreaceae > Dioscorea > Dioscorea dumetorum. The sequence goes on along the minus strand of CACTHL010000805.1, from coordinate 59,714 downwards.
ACTAAAATACCTACTTGGAGTAGGTCCTAATCCCAAACCACGCACCCGACCATTATGCTCAGCTCCATAAATCTTTTGAAATACCATTTCATTAATTTTATTTTGTTCAGAATTTGCATTTGAGCTTATGTAACTAGTTTGAAGATCATGTGCTGCTTCCTGTTAGAGCAACCAAATATTATTCAAAATAAAAACAAAGAAATAATATCATCAACTGAATTAAAATAAAACAAACAAAAAACAAAGGTAATTAAATAGTACTAAAAATAAGAACTTATTAATATATCATGAAAAACAACAAAATGGATCATAAGGTAAAACATCAGTGAACTTTGTAGTTCAACCTACAATTTTGATGTCTATAAAGATATCAAGTAGCAAGCAGATGAACAGATATGACCAACATGAATGTCATGCATTTCCATTAAGTATAATCAGAATGACTATCAGACTCATCACATGCTACCTAATTTTTTAACCAAATTCACAAATCTTGCACCGTGAGTTACTCCCAGAACATAACCCAAATGATTGAAAATAAGGGAATTTAACATAATGAAGGATGATCTGGTCATAGAGATATTGTCTCATCAAACTTAGATATATCAGCTATCAGACAGCCTATAAACTTTGATGAATTTGTTGAAGTATCAGCATCTCCACATTTGATACTTTTGCGGATTTCTGAGACATTGAAAATATTAATGTGTTTTCCCTATAATTCAAGCTCCTAACTTCTAACATCATACTGATCTCATATACGAATATAAATTGCCTGGTGTCGATGTTTTTGTTTGCACTGCTGATCCAAGCATTGAACCACCTTCCATGGTCATCAACACAGTGTTGTCAGTAATGTCATATGACTATCCAACAAAGAAGTTAAGTGTCTATCTCTCCGATGATGGTGGCTCACAGTTTACATTCTATGCACTCTTAGAGGGATCTCGCTTCGCAAAGTATTGGATTCCTTTCTGCAAGAAGTTCAGGCTTGAACCTCGATCCCTTGCAGCCTATTTTGGGCGTGCAATCGAACCAAATGATGCTGCATTTTCTACAGAATGGATTCCGGTCAAGGTACTCCTTTAAGTTATTACTTTTTTATATACATCTTGATATGATCATCATTCTTTTTTTCTCAGAAATCGTATGAAGAGATGGAGAACCGAATCAATGCCGCCATGAAAGAAGGAAAATTGCCGCAAAACATTCATGAACAGCACGAAGGATTTGCAGAGTGGGAGACCGGAATTAATGCCAAAGATCATCAACCAATTGTTCAACTAAATTAAGTGAAAACATGAGAATATACATTTATATACATATATATAGCCATAATACTGAAATGATCAATAGGATCATAATTAATTTTAAGAAGTGAAAACATAAGAGCAAAAATAACACTAGTGACAGTAGTAGCATCATAATCATCAAGATATTACCACATAGTTTACCTTTCTTTTAAGAATTGAAATACGCCTCTCGATCAACAAAAACCACACAAATCCAAATCCAAGTAGGAAAAAACCTATAAATCCCCAAGAAATAAGTGATTCAACCCAAAGTCTCCGGATCAATGCTCACACACCACCATGACCTTGAATAACCATTAATCCAAAAAACAAAATCAGTATCGATCGATCAAATTAGAGCCCTAAAACGAAATCATCATCACTTTTTCTTAAATACCTAGAAGCACAAGTCGGTGACGTAGGCGCTTGGTGGAGAGCTCAGCGATCTTGAAGCCGATCAAGAGAAGGGAGTGGAACGTCGAGCGCTCCGCGAGTTTTAGGAGCTCAGTGATTTTCGTTTTAGGAGCTCAGTGAGAGAGAGGGAGAGAGAGAGAAAGCGAGGGGGGGAGGGAGAGAGTGGCGGCGGAATGGCGGTAGAGTTGCGGCGGATGAAAAAGAAACGAGAGAGAGTTGCGACGGAGCGGCGGTGGAGCGGCGGCGGATGAAAGAGAAAGATGGAGCTTGCTTTCAGGGAAACGAGAGAGAAAGGGTCCTAGTGTGTGAGTGAGTGGATGGAGAGAGAGAGATTTAATTTTTTTTTATTAATTTAAATTAGAAGGGGTTTTTTTAACCGGCTCTAATGTTTGGAAGAAAAAAAATTTTAACCATTCTAGAGGGGGTTTTTTAAAACCCCTCTACCAAACAGCTTCTAAAATTAAAAACTGATGTAGTGTTCTTTTAACTTTGTTTTTAAAGCCTCTAAAACAAATAATTTTTAAAATCTATTCAAAATTTTTAAAGGGATTTAACAGCAACTTTAAAATTAATTTTTAAAATACTCTTCATAACTTTAGAGGCAGCTTAAACACCCCTAAATACTAATAATTTTTTAAAATCCAGTTTTAGAAGCGGCTGTAACCGCCTCAAAAGAATTTAATCCATTTATCAATCAATCATAAACAAAATTGTTAACATGTAATTTTTTGAAACACAATCATAAGTATTATAAGTTCATCTTTATTGATTTTTATTGATAAGTTATGAGTATATATCTCAAGTTCAATGTTTTTTATGCTTAGAGTCCACAAAAAAAGGAATTGGCACCATCTTATCAACCTCTATTACAATGTATGTAATTTTTGTTTGGTTACACAAAGTGAAAAGCTTTTTGTAGCCACCTAATCTTCGATCTCTTGATCATTGAACTATGAGTTCTTGTACATATAAGTAAATAACCGTTGCTTAAGTCAAAAATTAAATTAGTGAGAATGAGAATATGGTCATAAAAAGCATTTATATTCTTAAACAACTATCAAATGATGAAATGTGAAATTCTCCATATGCTTATAAGTGAAGTTTCAAAAATTGAAAGTTCTCACATCATGGAAAAATCATCGCTTTTATGCATATATAGTATTAGATATAATTAGATAGCCATACTATATGAAATAACATGCTGCTCAATTTCTTAAAATAGACATAAAATTCACTGCCAGTGAAGATAAAAATAAATAGATCAGTCAGAAGTATTTGATCATATAAGTCATTTATATATCTAAGCTTCAAATCTGAAACACAATAAGATAGGTATATTGCTTTTCACACAATCAAAAATTAAATTGAACTTCAGTAATAACAACCACATCACATTGTAATCCTCTATCCGAATGTAACACAGATCTGTGGCAGAAAAGTTATGTAATGTTTAGCTTTTTTATCAATCATAAGAATCCACCTGGAGATGTTAAAGTCAAATCTTGATCATTTAATATTGCTTTTGCACCCTCTGTAGAAATCCATGTTGGCATTTGGAGATTCAAAGTTGAGTACTGATTTGAGAACTGGATAGAATAAAAAAAGCAAATATATTAATTAAATATAACCATATGGGAAACCAGAAAACTTAAGAAATGTAGAACAAAACTTGTACTTAGTAACATCTGACTAGTAGTCTCCACATGGAAATGCAAAATTTTATAGTAAATGAAGATGCAACAAATAAGACAAAATGAGCTTTTATGTCAGGGTGGGTAGAAAACAGATTTAAAGGTATGATAACAACAAATCATAAACCATTGAGTTTGAGAGTATTAAATCATTGGACTTCATTATTTTTGCAGCTATATGCATTGCTTGAGTCAAACCTAAAGTAATCTGTTGACCAAATAAGCCACAGTTCTCTCCAACGCCACAACAGCTACAAGAAAAAACTTTGAGAAAAAAGTAGTAGAAATAACCTTGCAAAGAAGAGCAAACCTACAAGAAAAAATTGTTGATGAATAGCCAAAGATGATCAATACTTGTGAACTAACTAATAGAAGTTTTTTGATTAGCATACAGCAAGCAATAAAAGAACCAATCAATAAGTTAACACTTTTAAAATAAGATAATACATTGGAATGTCATTCAGTGATATAAGTTGAGGATATGTGAATTAGCTTGTCTAGAAAACTACACGCTGCATTTAATTTATAAATAGGTTTAAAGAAAATAGCATGATACCCACCAATCGCTTCGACAAATTAAGAGATCGAGATTATTTAGCAAACTTCACAAATTCTCCTGAATGATCACCTTTAGCATTCACACATCTGCATAAGTGGTTTAACAAATTGCAGTTTAGGCAAGCACATGTAGAATCATATTAAAAACTTATTCAACAAATCTTGTGAGCATTGGAATAAAAGACAAATCTTGTGAGAAAAATAATTATGCCCACATACTTTATTTTTCTAGTATTGCATTTACGGCAAACTGAAAAAGAAAATTTAGTACAATGAACTAATGTTTGCAGTCATTTATGAGGGATCCCTAATGCTGAGAAATTTATTGAGGTGAGATGGGATGGTTGTGTCCTCCCATTCCAAACCATCCCATGATTCTTTGTCCACATCCACAAAGCTGAATTTATTATTGACAATGGATGACTTGAAAGTAAGTTTCTTCAGCTTTGGACATTTGCCGACAAAAAGCGCAGACAAAACAGGGTAATCCAATGGACATGTGCTTAAGCTCATTAAGTTCGGCATGTTCCAGAGATCTAACATTTGTAGGCTTGGAAAGGTGGCAAGGCCTAATGAATTTGCTTGTTGCATCTCATCTGCAGGGTGAAACAATTCATCCATTGCTGAACAACTTTGTACCGTCAGTGTCACAAGGCATGGGAGATGCAAAACCCACGAAAGACTCCTTAGAGAACAACAATCGCTAATCCTAATTAATGTTAAGCTCTGGAAGCATCGAGTAGGTACAACTGTTTCCGCTGGCCAAGTGATTTGCTTGAGCTTTCTGAGCATATTCAACTCAATATGCTTTAGACTAAGCGCATTGCCATTTATCAACAACTCCTCAAAGTCACAATCACAAATCCATAACTCCATCAAACCCTCACCATTATGTTTGTTACTCAAGTCACAAAGTTGGAGGGTGCGCATATTCCGTATGCTCTCCAAGCTTATGTTCCAAGTCTGCAAATCTTTGAGAAGTCCAAGAATCTTGACTGATAATCTCACATGCATACCAATTCTTTTAAGTCTTCTCTTCAATAAACTCAAATCATCTGCTTCTAAACAAGTAGTGCGATATAGATCGAGCACTTGCAACTTGGGCAACTTTGATATTGCAGGCAACCCATCTTCTATTTTATATTTTAATACACCTCTGCAAATGAAGTATTTTAATTCCTTCAGCTTTTCTAGTTCAGGTGGAAGTGACATAATGTTTGTGTAGCTGATGTTGAGGTATCGAAGATTGACTAAAACTTGAATTTCTTTCGAAAGACCCGTGATAGATGTCCCGGACAGATTCAAGTGTATGAGTGATGGCATGTGAGGGAAAAAGTTTATAACCAGCCCGCCCGTAGGATCAACAAAATGAGTTTTTTCAATAAATAAATACTTGAGATTAGGATGTCTGGGAGAAGTTGCTGCAACTACAGAAGCTTCGTCCTTTTCGTCAATATTTTGATCACTTAATAATTTCAGGAGACTCCATTTATTGACAGTCTGACTTTTGAGGGATATTACTTCTGTCTCCATCAAGTTGCCGGCTTCCCAATTTGCAAATTGTCTTAAATCATCATCACTTGCAACGACGATCCATTTGTTCTTTTTCTTCCCACACTCGGAGACAATCCACAGTGCCATATCACGAATCACATCGTGTAATTTGACATAATCTATACCATAACTGTCAGTCTCCAACTCCAGCAAACATGCATCATTTAGCATTCCAATGAGAGAATAGCCCTTGTTAAAAGCTTCTGCAATGTTTTCAAAGTCATCAATCAATCCAAGTTCAATCCAGTATTCTATAAGATTAGACGTTCGAATGAGCCTATCTTCAGGCCATTGAGCACAACACAAGAAACATTCTCGTAGCGTATCATCTATCAAATGGTTATAGCTGAGCTTCAAAGTGCAGAACAATGTTTCTTCCACACCAGTGATGGCCTTGACGTCCAACTTCACTAACGACCTAAGCATGTGTTGCCACTCTTCATGTGTCTTTTTATTCGACGTGGCTCGACCAATTACTTTAAGGGCGAGCGGTAAGCCTGAGCACTTCTCCATAACTTCCCTTGCCAGTTTTTTGATAATAGCATTGGAATTGATGGCCTCTTCATTGGCGTGCTGCTTGAAAAGATGCCACGCTTCTTCTCCATTTAAACATTCAACTATGATCTTCTTGTCAGCTTTCATACAAGCACACACAGCATCTTCTCTGGTTGTGAAGATCACCTTGTGCTTGTATCTTGGACCTCGTCCATCTTCCCAATTTTTGCCAATTTGATGGTGAGCAAGTGGAATACCAAGGGTTTCAGGAAGGTCCACTGCTTTCCATATATCATCTAAGAGCAGCAAAAAGTCTTTATTCTTCAAAAAGTCAAATATGTCATCCTTCTCGGAATCAGAGGGCAATCCCAACCTTTTAGATATATCCATTTGAAGCTTGTCAAATTGAGGATCTTTTGAAACCACCAGATAGATGACATACTTGAACCCCATGTTATAAGTAGTAGTATCACCACCTTGCAATGATGAGTTATTGATTTCATTCAAGAGAGTCGTCTTTCCGATCCCTCCCATGCCGCAAATCCCCAACATGGATACATTGTCATCTGCCAAGTAACCACAAATTTTCCCAAGATTTAACTTTATCATATTGCCCACAGCAATTGTTGAAGTAGGGATCTCCCTAATTGCTCTTAGAGGTTGTATCTCTATTGTTTCTTTGAAAGCTTCATGTTCCGTCTTCAAGGTCATTATCTCTGTAAGTAGCTTCTTTGATCTCTGGCTGATCTTATAATTAGCCCAACAATTGAGAGAACAATTTCCAAGAAAGCGAACTCGTTGGTTGTAGTCATATTTTATTTGTGTCATTGTACTTTCTTTCTCATTAAATTGAACCTGTTTATTGGGGAGATTGATTAAAAAAAAAATCAATTACTTTATTTGTAAATAAATAAAAAAAAGTCAAATAAATAAATGAATGTTATGTCAAAATCACTTGGTTCAAATCGTTAGAGATATTAATATGGGTCACATGTCTTTCAACAAATATATTAAAAAAAAAAAAAACTCGCATGGGATAAAGATACTAACATATGCTTGTCGGTTTCTCTAAAAATAAATAAATAATGAATTGTATGGCTAATGTCTTCCAAGATGTGCAATGTTAATTATAGCAGGATTTCATGGGATGGACTTGATTAGGAAACTTATGCTCAGAGAGATTTGCACAAATTGAATATCAACTAATTTTGTATACACAACTGATTGAAAATATAAATTTATAGAAAAAAAATCCAAAAGTCAATTGGTATTTTCTTTTTTCTTTATTTCAACTTGGAGGAGATAGCTATAGCATACTAATGGCCCATGAAGAAGTAGTGTGCTTTTTTTTAATTAAAAAAAAGATGAAGTTATTGAGGTATAAAATATAATCTAAAATGAACTCAATGTAAAAAAAAATCAATTTATTGGATGATAAATTTGAAAAATTGTCGTAAACATATATAAAATAATTGTTTGGGGAAGAAGTTGTATAATTTGCATAAGGATATATAAAGCAATGCTTTTGTAACATTATAAATATGTAAATATTTATAATCTTGGAAACAAGTTAACTAAGGGAAGAAACATAAATATAGAAGTTTGATCAAGGCCTCATGAATTATTATCACCTTTAGCACTCTATCTATCAACGGAGTTGTTTATGAGTGCAAATCTTTTTTTTTTCCAACAAAATGTCATTAGAACTAGTTTATTTATTTAGTATGAATTAAGATCATAAATGATGTAACAATGATTTTGCTAAAGAAATGAATTTTAAGAGAATTAATGCATTTCCATCAATTATGATTAGATGAAAGCCCATTTTTGGTGCTCAAGTATGCTAAAAAATCACTTTGGTCCTTAACCCACTTTATAAATGGATACTTTTCTTCTTTTAACTAACACGGTCGGTCAATTATTCCATTAGTAAATTTTCTTTATCATTTTTTAAAGCAACTTTACTTGCAGACCCTATAAATGTTCATATTCATGTAACCCTATAAATATTTAAATCGACATATACATTCATATAGGCATTTACATTTCCATATACACCGCATAAAAGTTCATAATAAAATTATATATATATATATACACACTACACTATTTTTTTATTTTTAGAAGTAGTTTGGTACCCCTTTATAATTGTCTAAAAGTTTTCCCCCCCAAAATTTAGAGTGGTTTAAGGCATGTTACGAGTATACCTTTTTAAAATATCTAATTTCTTGTTTCTCGCAAAAAAAACATTGACCTGCCATGTACCCTTGAAAAGTACAGGGTGTTTTCTTCTTTACATCCCTTCTTTCTAATGTGTTGACCATCCATAAAATTTTATATTATACGTAAAAATGTATACTTTTGTCAAAAAAAAAGAAAAAATTATGTCAAACTTTTGGAAAAATAAATTATTTGATTTATTTTCTTTTGTGTAGACCACAATCAGTGCATGTAAAAATCATCACCTAAGGTTGTAGAGGTCATCTTCATCATTTTCTTGCTCATGTTTGTGTTTCTTCTCCATCTAATACCCTCATTAGCGATTCACTGGTTTTCTTGATCGAGTTTATCATTTTTCAAGATTTCTACGACTAATTGCTTTTAAACAAGATGTTCAATATATACATAATATTTAAAGAGTAATTAATTAGTGTGTCTAAACTTACAGGTGCTAATAGAGGCATATTTGATCATCACTCAAATTTGGTTGAAGATTAATATCTCATTGAGAAGTAAACCTATTAGTTTCTTTAGCCCGAATCCACATTATCAACTTTTGATTAATACTCAAATAGATATTTTTGATGAAGAAAATCTGAAAAATCAAGAATCACCCCTTTTCTTTTTCCATTCATCTTCCCAAAAACTTCTTCCCCATTGAAGATCTAAACTCTGTGGTAATCTGCTCTAAGCTCTTCATTAATTGCTTTTTAGCAATCCGCGTGACCAATGGTTTTAATAGAATATTTTTGTCACTCTTCCAACTTGTTTGGAAAATCAAACCCAAGGATTTTGTATGGCTCTGCTAGGATATGTGGTATTCCTGCTGTTGGTATGGCTCTGCCGGGATATGTGGCACAACAACAGCTTGGTTTTGGGAATTCTGAAATGACATGGTATGTTGAACTTGGCTATTGATTTCATATTTAACTCTAAGGATTTTGTATTTTTCTGTGCAACCAGCCCTTTGAGCATGTAGAACTTGAACCAATTAGCAACTCATGTACATGATTTATCACTAAAATTGATTTTTAAGTCCCCTATCCTGGACTTTTTAAATTGTGTACTTTTTGGCTTTTATGTCTCCCGGTAATTGTATGTTGTGCCAACCACCCACTGTCAATTGTCCTTTAAAGTAAGTCCTTTCTATCTTTTACTTCTGTTGGTAATAAGAGTATTTTGGTGCTGGTATCTTATAATATGCAATCAATTTAACAAAGTTGATGGACATATAGGAGACTATATCCTATATAATGCAGTGAGAAGTGTGATTTGTTTAATGGATTTAATGTGTTTATGCTATTATTACATTTGGCTTTTTACATATATTGTATAAAAGAATTCATAATGCAGCTTGTCTAAATTTTAGGTTACCAATTTTGGCTGGAGCTGCTGGAACATTAGAAGCATCTTATTGTTCACCCTATATAGCTCTTGATAATGGTTATTATACTCGTTCTTCAGAGCAGAACTCTTCTTCCATTTCTTCAAAGTAAGTGATTTTATGTTGTGGCAAGGCACTACTATAGATGATTTTTCCTTTCTCCACTTTCCCTCTGTTCTTTTATTCTCTCTCTCTCTTTCTCTCTCTCTCTCCCTCCCTCCCTCCCTCCCTTTTGGCATCCTTCTAGATATTCTTAAACATGTCTTAAAAGAAGTTTGAGATACTGGTTTTGTATCCAGTGATTTCTGGGTATCTGTACTGGTGATTTTATCTAATACTTCATTTATATGTAGCTATATTCAGTTGTGATTGATGGCTAATTTGTGAGGATGTGTTGTCTGAATGATGAATATCTCTCTATGTTTTTGGATCATATTGAGGTCACTAGTATTCCCTTTTTTTGGCTGATTTTTTAAGAGAATGACTGATTGATACCACTTTGGCAGAGAAACTAATATGAATAAATCAGTTGACTAAATCTCCACAAAAACCTGGTGAGTTCTTTGCTGATGGTATACAAATTTATATAGCTTCACCATTTCTGAGGTATCTATTACTTGAACTCATTTTTTGTACTTTTACACTTAAAAGCCATGAGTTTCATCTATTTGTATTTTCACTTTGAATGCAGATTTGGTTCGTTTGTTTCTGAATCGTTTATAAAATGGAAGTAGGGCTTGAGCTCTAGGCATACAATAGTTCAAAAAAAAAAAAAAGAAGAAGAAAGGGGAAGTGTTGATCATTGCTTTTCTTCAGGTGTGAATTTTGCCTTGGTATAATCTATCAGTTGTAACTACACTGGTTTTCGGTTGTTAAGTAGACTTTTGGGCACCTTCTTGATTCTTTCTGTCTCTCTCTGTCTCTCTTATTTTTAATTTTAAATTAAGAATTGAGTTGGTTGCATCAAGTCTCATGCGACATTTTGTTTGAACTGAACACTATTGTGTGAATGTCTTCAGTCTATGATAAATGGTTTTTGGTGCAGAATGTGCATGTATGCTGCCTGGCGAACTTGACTGTGAGAAGCTGATCATGATTTTAGTAAGACTATCTCCGGTCTATGATAAATGGGTTTTTGGTGTAGAATGTTTGCATGCACTCTTTGAATTATCTATAGAAGTGAGTGGCCATGGGACAGGATAGGGGCAGGCTTCCCCCCTCAATTCCCGGATCCCGGTCCTAGGTGGAGATTCTCTATCCCCTTGTCCCTCATAAATAAATATATAATATGAAATTGCAAATCCATGGGATCAAGATATATATATATATATATCTTACATTTTATCTCAGGACGGGGATCCTACATGGTAGGGAGCACTTGGTGCCTCTTCCCTCTTTGGAGATCAGGAATTTTTTTTCCCTCATCCCTGTCGCTGTGGAAAAAATAATTAGGGATTTTCATGTTTCTTCCTATATGTCTCAATGGTATTCTTTCATCATTAAACTTCTCTTTACTCTAAACCAGCCTATCAACCCTTTGTCCATTTATGGAGGATTAATTTCTGGTCTTTCTGCTCCTGATGAAGCTTTGACCATGTTTGGTCATTGGTGGTTTGAAGTTTTTATGTTTAAAGATTCACTGGTCTTGTACTTGTGTCTTTAGAACTATAGTCCAATCTATTTATTGTTGTCCGAAAAGAATTGCACATGTAGCCAATTTTCGAATGCATCGTAATTTGAGATGGTTATAAGCTTATAAATTTTAGAAGTGGTTATAACCGCCTCCATATCTAGTAATTTTTAATTTTCTCTTAATTGTTTTAGGTGTGGTTATAACCGCCGCTTATAAGAGCTTATAAGTTATAGAGGTGGTTATAATCGCCTCCATACTTAGTAATTTTTAATTTTCACTAATGTTTTTAGAGGGGGTTATAACCGTACCGTTTATATATTGTAGAGGCGGTTATAACCACCTCTAAAACAATGATGAGAAAATGAAAATTATTAGCTGTAGAGGCGGTTATAACTGCCTTTATAACTTAACATTTTCAAGGCGGTTATAACCGCCTCTAAATTTAGGATAAAAAACTGCTTACATATTTAAACCTTACCCCGACGGTTGTTAAAAACCGGCTCTAAAGTGTAGAGCCCGCTTGATACGAGGCGGGTTAGAGGCTGTTCAAAAAACAACACTAAAGCTATAGAGGCGGTTAAAACCGCCTCTATAGGTTTTGAAAACCGCCTCTAAAACCCTTTTGTGGTGTAGTGACATATATATAATTTATATTTATGGTTGCAATTCTATGAAGTTCACGGTAGATTCCAAAACATTCATATTTGTGTGTATAACTATGACAAACAGTTATATACTGATGTGCACTTTTTGAAAGTGCGTTTTTAAGTACAAAATCCCATATGACTTAAGTACATGAAATCTCTTAACCAAATTGCTAATAATATAATTCATGATTTTCCAAGAGGGTTTTCAAATGTGGTGATATTCTCTACAATATGCAAACACTACTACTTAGAGCGATTTACTAGGAAATCAAACTTGCAAAGAATTGTTGCTGATAAATTTCAAGAGGTTTCACATACATTAAACTATTCTTAAGAGGAATAAGTTGGGTTATTTCTTGGAATAAGTAGCACAATTTTGAATGAGGTGAAATAGATGTTTTTGTTATCATTGAAAAGTGTTTCTATATTATGAATAGATATGTAGATATCAACTTATAAGAAAGAAAATATGACTAATTGATATTCTAGTTAGCATGAATGCTTTTTAAATAAAAGTTACAAAACCATGAGAATTCCTAAAGTACCATTTACTTTGGTTACCCTCCACAACGTTACTATAAAAATCTCGCCTTATTTTGACAATTTTTAAAATAGCTTATTTAAAAAAAAATGTTCTCTAGTTCGCCCTATATTCTTCATGCTTAAGGGCACTATTAATTTTGAAATATGCATGTAGTTTATTTTGGCTTTTCCAACCCTAGACTATGATACACCTATACTCATGAGCTATAATACACCCATTATTTATTTTCTTTAAAAATTATTCAATAGTGAGGTGAATATTTTTTTTAATTTGGGAAAGTGGATAAACTAGTGAGGTAAATATAACTCATTGATCCGGTGCCTCACATGAATTTGATATGTGGAACATTCTCACATCTTTATATTATATATATATTTTTTTTTCTTATGACATGGTTAATATAACTGGGCTATCAATTGCTACATTAACTTTCCCTGCCTCCCCATTAAAAATAATAAAACAAAATAAAAAATTGATTTTTTATTCACAAAATTTTAAAATATCTTTCAAACAATTTCATTTATAAAAATATGTAAATTATTTAATATTTTAAAATTATAAAATTAATTTAAAAAAATAATTTTTATTGTAAAAGCAATTAATAATTCATCCTCAATATAAAAGTATATATATATATATATATATATATTTTCATGAAATAAGATAAAAGAAAGAGAATATCAAAATACCCACACTTCAGCTTCTTCTCTTATTTCTTCTTCTCTATATACATAATACAAGAATAAGGGGTATTTATAGTATTTCAAAAATGGATGGACAGTCGGGATTGATTCAATCCGACGGTCCAGAACATTTTGGTAGGTGGAATAGTGAAAATTTGGCGGCTGCTACAGTATTCCTGTAATCGGGCTGCTACAGTACCGTTATGCTACATTGACATTTTTTCTACAGTAGGCATCCATTATTATACAATTTTTCATATTTTTGAAATTTTTTTAATTTTTCAAAACTCTCTTGTCACATGAGCAACACAATAAATTTTAAAATTAAAAAAATAAATAAATGATAGTATGTTTTTAAAAAAAATAAAAAATTTTAAGATATAAAAAATAAAAGATCTACGTAATTTTTGTATATAAAATTTTTTTTATTTTTTTTATTTTTTGTAATATAATTTTGTAATGTTTTCATTTTACTTTATTGGAAAAACATATTATATATTTGTTTTAAGTTTTTCTATAATAATTATATTTTGCATTATCTTTTATGTGCAGAACTGGGGGCGGGGACGAGGGCGAGGGTGAGGGTGGGATCCCATAGGTAACCGACTCCCTATTGGGTTCAGATGGTAGGTGGGGTGGGGCCGGTGGGCAAAACCCACCCTTGACCCAACCCCGTTGGCATCCCTGCTTTTAACCTAATGGAAAATTATGCTCCTTTGATTTTTGAGGTGCCATGATGGAGGCTTTATTGCTACTGATTCCACCTTAGCTTTGTTTGAGAAGCATAAAAGAATTAGAAAGAGATGGAGAATTGTAAGAAACACAAAGAAACCAGAGACTGGAAAGACCAGGAAGAGAGAGAGGAAGAATAGATGAAATTATAAGAAGAATCATATATATATATATATATATATATATATAAGGCACCATTTTTGCCATTTCAACATTTATTGTTAGGCCCTAAAAATGGTTGCTTATGTTTATAAATCTTGGACGATTAATAATTAGTCATGATGGGTGACGGAATATCATCATAAACATAAAACAAAAAAAGCAAAAAAAAAATTAAAAATTCTTTGTAACTTATACTGCATAAATTAATGGTTCTATGTTAAAAAAAAAGACTGGATCAAACCTTTTGATGCCATCTTTGAACTTGAGCTGTGAGTTGCATCCCATGGGTGTTGGCCACCAATTCATGATCAGGGAGGACATAATTATCCTTGAGATCTTGCAAAGCTGTCTGCGCATCATCCACAAAACCTTTTGGGGATACAACGGCCCTTATTTTTTCTTTGACAACAGCGTCCTGCATGCAAGAAAACAGCGCGCCCAAGCAAGGGTTTGCAAACTCCATATTTCTCACAGCTAATTGAGTAAGCCTCTCACTGTTTTGATGCAAAGGTTGAGAATACCAAACATGAACTTCTTCAACATTGAGGTAAGGTCCTATATATATATATATGTAAAAGCCAGAGAGAAAATAGTGAAAAATAGTACCTGGATGAATAATGCTGCTGTAGTTGTACCTGATGATTGGAAGCTGGTCTGCTGCACTTGGGTGTAAGTTACGGGGTAAGAATTCGTCCTCAATATTAATGGTATTGAATGCACGAACAAGCTGGCAGCTGGTAGCACTCGTTTCAATTGCACGCGCGGTGCCCACCACCATCAATCGCATGGACCCAAAAACATTCATGGGAACAGATAATACAAAGCATGTTGATAGTTTATATTGTAGTTGTTCAAATGACAAGATGATCATCCTTCATGGCCTCTTTCACATAATGCATGGGTTAATCCACAAGGAAATCAGTGTGTATAATTATTATTATTATTATTATTATTATTGAGTGATAAAGACAGAGGACAAGAATTATTGCTCACCGATCCACCACACGTTCATGAGCCTGATATTATTGAAGAAGGATTATTGCTTATCGATTCACCATTGGTTCATGAGTTTGATAGTATTAAGTGTATTATTTTAAAGTGATAAGGTATATAGCGCCAGTGTTTTATCAAACTAGTTAAAAAAAAATTCTCTCACTTTTTCTGTTCCTTAAAAATATTTAAAATTTTCCATGGAACAACAATTTACTGTTGAAATTTGCGGGGCCCTTTTTCTTCTCACCAACTTTTAATAAGATTAACTGGTAAAAAAAAAAAAAAAAAAAACCTCACAAATCGAATTTAATGTTTTTTTGTAAAGTTTAAGAGATCGTGGATTTTCGATTTCCACTAGGGGCAAGCCCCTAATGTTAATTACCTTAGACAATGTCACATGAATCTCAGATTAAGAAACCAAATGTGATCGAAAAATAATATAGTAAATGAGTGAAATCAATTTCTTTTATTAACTTTAAAAATATTACATGAACACATGATTTTAACTTAAGTTAAGAGAACTAATTTTTCTTAATCTCACTTTTTTTAAATCTTCATCTAACTTTTCATAATCTAAGTTTACACTTTGACTTTAACTTGGCAGACTTTTTTACCAAAGATTATGCGTGGATATTTCTTTTGACCTCGTTGACTTCGGTCTTTTTCAAAATTTTTTTATTTACATTTTGAGCCTCATTCAAATGCCAAGTTACGACTTTACCAAACCTGAGAACGACGACCTTGATTTGCTTCAATTTTGATCCTTGAAGACTTCAGCATGCCATGCTTATAAGTATTTAGTTTCTTTTTTCGTGACTTATGAGACTCTTCGATCCATTGACTTCTGATGTCTTGGGACTTCAGAGTTTACTTGTCATTTTATATGAGGCTTTTTCTATCTTGACTTTCTGCGCTTTGAGTATTGGTTCTCACATCATCAATCTATAATTTTTTACATGATTGCTTTGACTTCCTTGATTTCAAAATGGATCTTAAGTTGTAATCATGAATTTGATTTCCTTCGATAAGGGTGCTTGTAGACTTCGGCATTTTGTGCTTGTGAAGCCTATAAGGTTTTAGGCTTGTGAAACTCTTCGACTCTTTGATTTTTGATATCTTGAGCCTTCTGAGCTTATTTGCCTATAAAGTTAACTTTTTTCAAGTCTTTACATTTTTTTTATGCTTTTGAACTTTAGCTTACACATTGTCACGTAGCGATCTCTCACATAATTGATCACTGACTTGACTGCTTTGACTTATTTACTTTTTTTTAAAAAATTTTTTTGTAGGCCCCAAGTTGTAAGTGTTCCTTAGTTATTAAACACAAGCTCGGTTTCGTTTCTTTGGCTTCATCTACGCATGTAAAATCTTTTTCTTATCTTTTGCAAATTTTTTTTCCTTGATCCTTGCATCTCATTAAACATTCCACTCAATCAAGAGATTTTTTCAAGAGGCAGTAGGGGGCTTTCACAAGGTAATTGTTTGCTACCACACTGATCTCAACAAGATTTTATGGACTTCACATAATATTCTTCCAGTCACTTAAGAGAGTTTCAAGAGGTAGTGGAGAAATCTTCCACCCCATTGAACTCGACAAGAGCTAATGATCTTGCGAAATATTTTTTCCATCACGCAAGGGAGTTTCAAGCGGCATTCACAAGGAAAACTATCTTTCACCACATTGAACTCAACAAGAGTTTTGTGGTCTTCAACATCATCCATTTATCATGTGAATCTCAAATGGTAATGGAGAGGCCTTCATAAGGAAAGTTGCCTTCCACTACATTAGATTCATAAAAAGTTTTGTGCTCTTCAACATTTTTCACTTACTCATGTGAATCTCAAGTGCAATGGAAAGGCCTTCATAAGAAAAGTTATCTTCCATTACATTGGATTCACAAAATGTTTCTGTAGATTTCAACATTTTTCACTCACTCATGTGAATGTCAAGCTACAATGAGAGACTTTCACAAGGAAAGTTGTCTTCCACTACATTGAATTCACAAATAGTTTTTGTGGTTTTCAATATCTTCCACTCACTTATGTGAATCTCAAGCGACAATGGGAAGATGTTCATCAGGAAAGTTGTCTTCCACTATATTGTTTTTACATAAAGTTTTGTGGTCTTAAATATTTTTTACTCATCATGTGAATCTCAAGCGGTAATGGATTCACAAAGTATCTCATATTGTGGTCTCCTACTATATTGGATTCACAAAACAATTTTGCCGTTTTCAACATTTTTCACTTACTCATGTGTATCTCAAAAGGCAATAGAGAGGCCTTTATAAAGAAAGTTGTCTTCCATTACTTTGAATTCACAAAATTGTTTTGTGGTCTTCAGCATTTTTCACTCACTCATATGAATCTCAAGTGGCAATGGAGAGGCCTTCACAAGGAAAATTGTCTTCCACTACATTGGATTCACAAAAAGCTTGTGCTTTTCAAATGGTGAATTGGTGAATTTTGTGAGTACAACCTTAATTTCCACTAAACTTTCGAGTTTCATTGTTTTTGCATATTAGTCCCTCTTACATCATATTTGCATAGTAAACTTTGACTTATATTTTTTTTATTTGTTTTCATGATTTATGCAACTACTTCCCTAAACTTCTTAATTTTATATTTTTAACAAAATTTTCAAATAAACTCTATCTTTTAGATTTTTGTATTTTTGCATATAAAATTTGTACTAAAACCCTAAATTTGTCCTAATTTATAAAAAAAATCTTATTTTTCTAGCAAGGGTTGCGTGTGCATATGTGCACACAAAAAAAACTCACAATAATAATACTAATAAAAATAATGTTATTAAAATTTTTTATAGAATCTTGAGCTTGACATATTTTAAAAAATATATAAATAATAATATTAATAAAATAATATTAAACAAAATCCACATAATGGTAGGTTAGGTAAACATGACATATATATATATATATATATATATATATATATATATATATTATAGTAATAAAAATAATATTTAAATAACATACTACATGAGTCAAGATTTTTTATTTTTTTTTAAAAAATAATAATAAATAATTAAGAAAAACAAATCCATGAAATAATGTGACCGGAACTGCATGGTCACATTGTAATAATAATAATAATAATAATAACAAAAATAATGATACAAAATAATGATTAAAAAAATATGGCAAAAAGCATTAGACTTGATAAATTAACATAAAATTTATGGAAAAATTAACACCATTTGACTACATTAAATCATGTGATAGAAAAATTTTTAATATAATTGTTCGACATACTTGATTTTTTTCGCACTTTTTTCTTTCTCTTCTTGATCTCTTTTACCTTCCCTCCTGTTTTTCATCTCTTTGCTTCAAATTTTCTCCGTCGACAAGCAAAGTCCCTCCTCTACTTTTTTTTTGGGAGTCTTTTTCTCGGTTTCTCTCGGATTTTGTTTTTCTCTCCTCTTTTCTTCTCTCTCCCGTCTTTTTCTCAGTTTTTTCCTTCCCCTTTCTCTTCCGAAAATCTCCACACCTTTTCTTGAAAATCCTCAACCGTGAATAAGATAGATGTTTTTTAAAAATCTGAATTTTTTAAATAACAAAATCCGAAAAATTCAAAATTTGAATTTCAGATTTATTTTTACTCTTATCTGAATTTTTTATTTTTTAGATATATATTTAAGTTTTTTAAAGATTTTTTTAAAATTAAAATTCTGAGATTTTTTTACCCTTGGTGACCCGAGCTAGATTATCAGAGATCATTTATTTACCCTTGGTGACCCGATCCAGGTTATTAGAGACCGTTATTCTCCACCGGCGGAACGGTGCAAAACTATAGTTCCTTATCAGAGTTAGAGGTCATGTCGACATGGTCAGTGTTTAACCCCTAATGGCAGGGTTATTGCAATGTTAATTGGGGACTACAAATTGCTATGTCAAAATATGTCGGGTTCAAAATCAGTATCAACACAAAAATAATGAAATTTGGTGATCTCATTTTCTAATGAGCATAACTCAAATTATTTCAAAGTAGTAAAGCTAATATGTGACAACAATATTTAAAATATAATTATTCATTAACTGAATAAAAACATAATTGAATAAAATATTTAAATCAATTAAATAATTAAAAAATAAATAAATATATGCATAAATAATCAATAAATTATAAAATAATAATATGCATAACATCTTAAACCCAAAACATAATATCATGAAAATTTATTCACAATAAAACTGAAAATAATTAAATAATTATGTAAATTATTTCCAGAAATAAACAATATATATATACAAATATACGATATATACGTGGTTTACTTACCTGGAACAATGTCCTCAAGCTATAGGATCCCCGCAGACACTAAAATTAGGATTCGAGCAAAAACCCTAAACATGAACATTACACTTGTCTTAAATTCCAAACTTACAAACAAATATCGACAACTGGTTAAACATGATCGAAGCTCTAAACACTAACTATGCTAGCAACACCGGAATGCACAATGTATTACTTACCCCACAAGTACGCTAAAATTAAACAAACAACTATATATATGTGTGTGTGTGTGTTGACACATGTGGTTACCTGTCTATGATAGTTATGGATATATATATATATATATATATATATATATATATATATATATATATATATATATATATATATATATATATATATCCATGTGGATACATGCATATGATAGTGACAGATACATATATCTTCAATATGACCAAATCAATCATGTATGAGTTGAAAATGGCTCTGTAATGTAAGTCTAGGCAACATGAAAAATTGGTATAAAAACGATTGATGATGCTTAACACTGCACAACGGAAAAATTGATCAGGGGGATGACTTTTTATACCAATAAGGAAAACATTGAAAAGAGAATCCAATTAAAAATCCCAATACCAAAACCAAAACACTCTTAGAACAAGACACTAATCCTGCAGAGAATCCCTGATGATTAACAACTCGTTTTGCAACTAGTGCTCCGAATCTGATCAATAGCAAAAGGAATAACATCAAATAAATGCACACTAAATCAGAGTACATTTTTTTTTTTGTTAAAGGAGCCTAAAAGGCTGAATTTATTGAAAAAAGAAGCAAAAACCAGCAACAAGAAGCTAAGATAGCAGCAAACCTGACTAAAAACAAAAAAACAGAAAAAGACAAAAAACAGAAAAAAACAGAAAAAAGAAAAAAGAAGAAGAAGAAGAGATTAGTTCAAATAAAATCCAAGCTGAGAAAGAAGCTTCATGAGCCGGCGGGGCAAATCTCTTCCCTGATGAAAAAGAGAAAGAGTGCGAGTTGTGATGCTGTGGCTTGCCAGACGGGTAAAGGGGGTGTTCCAGGGCCTTGGAATAAGGTGAAGAGAATTAAGACTATTGCCGTCGAGATGATGCTTGAGAGTATTCAAATGAGCGTTTGAGCGTCAGTCTGGAGAATAATAATCTTCGTGAAGGGCCGCATGTAGGTGCCAGCAGGAGTAAAAGATATGTCGTGGGTTGAGACCTTGAAGATGGGAGCACTGTAGGCTTAAGAGCATGGCCTTGATCTCTGCATCGGCTGAAGAGCTAGCTTCTATCGGGCAGCATCCGGCAAAAGGAACCTGTGAGCATAATTCGTTACCAGAAAACCAACTCCACCTATGGATAAATCTCTGGAACAAAAGGCAGAAGTGAATAGGAAGGGATTATCAGAAATAGAGAAATTGGAAATAAGAAAGTTTCTCCCTCTCGGGTCCATAGAGGTACCCCTGTAGTCCTGAGCTAAAACAAAGGCTTTAAAATGAATATTACTGAGATCCGGAGGTTCCTTTCTGAAAATTGCCGCACACCGGGCCTTCCAAATGAACCAAGCAGTAGCTGTAATTAAAGCTTTAACAAAGCTAGAGTAATTCAAAAGGTCATCAGTAAGCCAGTCTCCAGTAGTAAAGCTATAAGGAAAGGAAATGCTAATACCCACAAGGTTGCTGACATTAGTCCAAATAATCTGAGTCTTATGACAAAGGTTTAACAAATGTTCGGCTGTCTCCAAAGATAAAGCACAAAACACACAATATTCTTCAGGGCCAATATTCAGGGAATGCAAGAAATCCATAGTTTTAATTTTACCTTTCAAGAGTAACCAGATGAAGTGTTTGGCTCTGGGAGAAATTTTAAGAGACCAAAGGATACTCCATCCCTTCCAGATATCAGAATCAGGAATGCTATATTTAAAATGTCTGTAGATGGAAGCAGCCATTTTATTGTTGTAAGATTTTGGAAACCAACCCCAAATAGACTTAGAATTTGGGTCGACTGTTCCAAATCTAAGAGCATAAGAGGTAGTCCCATAACCAAAAGCAGAAATAAACATAGCTAGATTCCAATGATTGTCCACAAGGAAATCTGAAACAGTGGAAGTGCTATAATCTAAGTCCATGTTTAAAGGAGTGGGTTTAAAAGCTATAGGAATCTCAGATAACCAGGGGTCATAAAGAAAGGAGGTTTGGATAGGATTTAAGCTTTTGATCCACATGAAGGGACGAAGCTGGATAGCAGCCCGACATAAACCTCTAAAAAACCAAGAACAATTATTAGGAACTTTATCCTTCCAAATATTGAAAAAGCCATACTTAAGATGAAAGATGTTGATCCAAATATTGTCCTGATCATTCAGAAAAGCAAACAGGTGAATAGCCATCAAAGCTGTCTTAGAAATTCTGAGATCTTTAATAGAATGGCCCCCTTCAGTTCGATCAAGTGTAGTTTCCTTGAAATTCACTAAGTGGATGGCACTACTATGGACACTGTTCGACCAAAGAAATCTCCTAGCTCTAGAAGAAATTTTGTCAAGAATGCTGTCAGGGACAGGATAGACTGATAAATAATAAAGAGGAATAGAGAGGAGGGAAGAATTGATAAGGATAACCTTTCCAACTTGGGAGATCTTAGACTTGTACCACATAGCAATAGTATTGTTAACCTTATCCACCATAGAATTGAAAAAAGACATAGCTAATCTTTTGGGAGAAATCTGAATACCAAGATACTTAAAAGGAAAGGAGCCAACCTTAAAAGAAAGGATTGAGCTAATACTTTTCACAATCTTTTTATTAGCCCAAGAAGGAAAGAAAATTTCAGATTTGAAGTTGTTGGGATTTTGACCAGTTAAGTTTTTGTAAAAATCAAGACAAAGTCTAATATTCCTAGCTGTTTTGCGAGAGGCATGGGAAATGAGAATGAGATCGTCGGCAAACATTAAGTGATTAAAGTTATAACAAAGATTGGAATGGAACCCTGGGATCAAGTTGTTTGTCCGAGCAAAGTTTAAAAAAGCAGTAAGATTCTGAGACACTAGAATAAAGAGATAGGAAGAAATGGGATCTCCCTGTCTCACCCCTCTGGAGGTAGAAAAAAAGGTGGTGGCTTGACCGTTAATAAGGAGGGAGAAAGAGGTCGACTCAAGACAAGCTTTAATCCAAAAAATCCAAGAGCTAGGAAACTTCATAATAGTCAAAGTGGCCAGAATAACATCCCAACTAAGCGTGTCATAAGCTTTCTCTATATCAACCTTGACTAACATCCTAGGGGGACTATCAAGATATCTTTCCATCGAATGAACAATTTCTTGAACAGCAATAATATTATCAAAGGAACTTCTCCCAGAAAGAAAACCACATTGTTCTTTGCCAATAAGAGAAGGAAAGATTACTTTAAGCCTATTGGCAAGTAATTTGGAAATAATTTTGTAAGAAACATTACAGAGAGAAATGGGCCTATAATCGGTAACAGTCTTGGGGTTGGGCTTTTTAGGAATAAAGGAAATATAAGTTTTACCCCAAGATTTAGGCAAAGAGGAAGTAGAAAAGAAATAATTAACAGCTGAGAAAAGAGAATCACCAACCTCGTTCCAGAAAAAACGATAAAACTCAGCGTTAAAACCATCGGGGCCGGGGCTCTTACCAGAAGGAAAAGAAAGAAGAGTTTGGTAGACCTCATTCTTTGTCACCTCATGAGTGAGGAAGTGCCCATCTTGCTCTGAAATACAATTGTGATCCGAGGGAAGGGAGTAAATAAGATTAGAGGGACTGCCATAGGAAATATGCTTCCACAGATTAGTATAATACTCAAGAAAAGTAGAAGCAATTCCCTGCTGATCGGATAAGGTCGAACCCCTCGTATCCGTAATATGAGATATAAAGTTAGAGTGCTTACGGATACGAACAGTGTTATGAAAGAAACCTGAATTGTTGTCACCATTGTGGATCCAAGCGAGTCTAGCCCGTTGAGCCCATTTAATAGGGTTTTGTCGTTGAAGCGCAGTGTACTTCCGGTACAAGGACAGTAACTCTGTGGTAGCATCATCATCTGACATATGAGAGCTGTCAAGAATTTCTAAATTAGAAATAGCAATTTCGGTATCATTAAGACGTTTGTCAAGCGAGTTAGGATCATTGGAACGCCAGGTAATAAGATTATGGAGAGTACGAGAAATTAAGTGAGAAAACATATGAAGAGGATTAGAATGCGGAGAAAAGTTCCAAGCTTCTCTGACAGCTTGGTGGCACCCAAGATAGTCAAGCCAATAATTATCAAACCGGAAAATTTTGCTCTTATAAGCGCTCCTTGGAAGAGCTTTGAGAAGAAGAGGGGCATGATCTGAAAAAATACGCAGAAGATGAGAGATAGTGTAAGAATCAAAATTATCAGACCAATGAGGATTAACAAGGCACCGATCAAGCCGTACCCATCTACGAGAAAGGCCAATTTGATTGTTACACCAAGTAAAATCGGAGCCGATGGCCGCTACATGCAAGAGATTATTAATAGCAATGAAATCAGCAAATAATTTAGCTTCACGAATGTAATAATAAAGGTTACCTCCTTTGAATGCATTACGGTGAAGAATAGTATTGAAGTCGCCAATGATAAATCAGAGTAACATTGGTAATCAAGCCAAGGAGCTTCCTTAGGCATCGGTAATGGTCACGAACGATCTACAACCCAATGAATCTAAAAACTCTTTCCATGTTGACAAGCACAACAGGTTGGGCTTTCCTTCTTGGCTCAACAGCGATCGCATGGTGCTCAAAGAAGCAGCCAATTACAACGTTGTCCAGTACTGAGGCCGAGTTTATCTCGGCCACGTCCTCTACATGCAAGGGCGTATGGTTGCATCGCCTCTTAGATGATTTGAATGAAAAGGTAATTGGCACAACTATCATAAACTGCGATAATAAATCGGCCATTTTAATCACCAAGGATCCATCTCTGTATGGCCACACCAAATATATTGACACAGGCTTCCACTTCATTCGAGATCTAGCAATTAAGGGCGAGATCGATGTGGTGTATTGTAGTACTAGTGAGCAGACTGTAGATATCTTGACAGAAGCCTTGCCATGCCATAAATTTGAGCAACTCCGTGATGCAGTGGGTGTAAGAAGGCTTCTGAGTAAAGAGAGGGTATTGATTGAGCTACTCAAAAGTTGACTTCACAGTAGAGTGGGCTATTGTGTACGTGGAATGCATGTCATGTCTTAATAGAGTGTAACCATGAGATTTGACTTCTAATCAGTCTCATAACCTAGCTTTACTTTTGTGTGCTATGTCAGCATGCTTGCTGACAAGCTTAGTTGTCCTTTATATATCTCCTCTGTTCTTGTCGTTAAAGTGAAGCTCTAAGCTAGCTTCATTTTGTATCTCTATTTTGAAGAACCTTTCCATGAACAATATATTGAAGCTCTGAAGGTGTTAGTTTGAGTGGGATCCTGTTTAGACTTACACAATCAAAGCTCTCAGGTGGGGTCTCACATGGTTTGCCTCCAGCTCTTAAGGGGGTTCAATTGGGGAGAGGGGGAGATAGTGAGAGTGAGAGTAAGAGTGAATGTTTGAGTGTGTGTGTGTGAGGCCGTGCTTTTTTAAAATCGAAAGTAAAGATTGGAGGGGTTATTCTAAACGGGAGGCATATATTAAGGGAAAAAAAAATCTCCATTAGATTTGATAATTGATATTATACGCTTGAAAGAATCTAAATTTAGAAAATAATAGGTTAACCCTCCTTGCATTTATACCCTTCTGAAATCTTCTTTTGCAATCCCCTTGCTCATTAGCCCTTAATCTTAGTAGTATCATTAGGGTCTTGAAATCTTTCTTTCATGCTTCTGAAATTTTATAAATTTATATTTTAGTGATTTAATGGGTCTTCTTTCCCAAATTTAAGACCCACCCATAAGGCTTGAATTGGTGTCAGAATTGGATTTCTTGTATTAGTCAGGTAAGTAAATCACATATAAATTCTCGTATAAGTATATGTTTTCTCACACTTGCTAAATTACTACTTTGATTATTTCTTATATTATTTTTAATAATTATATTTTTGAATAATTTTATTCATTAAACTGTTGGTTATTATATTATTGTAAATTATTAAGTATTTACTAAATTTCTGGTTATTTAATTATTCATTCAGTTTTTCATAAATTATTTAGGTTATATATATTTTGAGTTATATAAATTAGTCTAATATTATTTATGTTACAAACTATTGTTAACTTATTTGATTTGGAAATAATTGACTTATTTTGATATACGAAAAGTGAGATCATGCCAATGTCATCGTTTTTGCTTGATGAATTATTCTGTTTTCACTCAGTCTAAACCTTGGTATTTGTTCTCCACAAACATTAACTATTTTTTATCTATAAATTGTAGCCTCCAATTAACTATGCACTACCCTGTCATTGGGGGGTTAAACATTGACCGTGTCGACATGTAACTCTGTTAAGATACTATAGTTTTACACTGTTCCGTCGGTGAAAAATAATGGCCTCTGATATTTTGGCTCGGGTCACCGAGGGTAAACAAATGAACTCTGATATTCTGGCTCGGGCCATCGAGGGTAAACAAATGATATCTGATATTTTGTTTTGTTCATAGTGAATTGAGAGACCTATACTGTGTTTATCTGTAAATGAGACTCTGATGAACCGTTTTGTTTTGTTTCCGAATTGTATTTTGTATTTTGGTATATGTTTAATTGTATCATATCAATGATTTTTGTTCTGAATTTTTGACACTTCTATTTGATCCCAAATGCTTTTAGTGGTTACTTACTAGGCTGTCAAGCTCATTAAGTTTGTTCTTTTTTTTTAGAGTTACTTGATGGGCAGCTTAGCGGCCTCGTTGAGCAAGTCGTAGTCTAGTTTAGCAATTTATTATGTTCTCTTTCTTTGTGGACTTGAAACTTTATATTGATTAAATATTATTCCAAACATTGGATATAGAACTTTTGTAATTTGTATTTTATAGCTTCATTTAATATACGAATCTATATTTTTATTAGATGTTATTTTTCAGTGTGAGACAGATTTTGAGGCCTTACATACCTACTTGGTCTCATCCTTATAGGTTTGCGGCCGTTTGTCGACGCTTCGGGCTCGGAGCGTGACAGATAGAGAATGATGAGTGGAGTAAGATCACAATGAGAGTTGGTGACAAGTGTTTGATCACACCTTTGATAAGGAGGATAATAGTTAAGCTTCAATATCGAGTCTTTCCTTTCAAAGAAGTCCCTAAACAATCTTTACCTTAGAACCAAACTTACTTCAAAAATTCCATTATCTCCAAACTCATCTTGATCAGCATTTGAAGTGAAAAAAAAAAAGATATTGTTAATTACCCTAAATTGTGAAAATCATGGATGTGAGTCTAGAGAGAAAGTAATTATGAGTGATGTTAGGAGAGAAAGATAACCGGAAGGAAAGAGTCTCCTAATGGAGCTTGGATGAGAAGTGGACTGTGAAGCTTCTGGTGTATAACAACACTAGCCAACCAATATGTAAGCATTTTTTTTGCCTTTGAGAGGATTGAGAAGAAAGTCCATGCAAAGATGGGTGACATGCAAGAGCCATGATCCACTCCATGATTGATATACCTGTAAGAAGCCATGGTGTTCCCAAACTTCACCGACGATTTGAGACACGTAAGGCATGGTAGTGGGGTCGCCGGAGAGGAAATGTTGTGGAGGTCGATGACAGAGTGATGAAACTTTTCAAGTGCATGGCTTGTCTTTCTTAGAATATTATTTTTAAAAAATATTTTAATTTTTAATAAAATCACGCCATCAAAGGTGGACAGAAAACGAAACGGCCGCATAGAGATCTCCAATAGACAAATTATAATAAAGAGATTAAATTGATAGATTGACTATATTAGAGGGACCAAATTGAGTACTACACTATTAGAAAGCAAACAAGTGGTAATACAATTGATTGACAAATTCCAACCAAATAAGCCCATAGCTAATAAAAAAACAATTAACCCACAATCAACATCCATCCTCTCAAGAATATATTGTCTTGACTGTGAAGGTTTGCCCCATGTTCTCCATTAAACCTATGCAAATGAGTAATTACAAAATAAAACATTTTGAT
This sequence comes from Dioscorea dumetorum, assembly GCA_902712375.1. Taxonomy (NCBI): domain Eukaryota; kingdom Viridiplantae; phylum Streptophyta; class Magnoliopsida; order Dioscoreales; family Dioscoreaceae; genus Dioscorea; species Dioscorea dumetorum. Next base: position 32,309 of record CACTHL010000805.1, on the reverse strand, counting down.
CAAAGGATTAAAAATAATATGCATGAATAAACCTAAATGTTACAACATGCAATAATAATGCTTCATACCATTTTAAACTTGAGCTTCAATGTAATTTAAGTGCAACCTCAATTGGTTTCTTCTCCTTGTAATATGTACAAAGTGAACGAAGAATAGTCAAAATTTATATTAAAGGGAGAAAACCCATGAAAAATAATAAAAAATCCATTACAGCAAAATTATAATGAATTAAATCTAGAACAAATGACATTATAGCAAAACTGTAAGCATACTCATGCATAAAAAAAGTATAGAAATAAACAATAAATAACAAATCAAATTGAAACAAAACAATTATAAAGTCAATTTGTTTTTCTTCTTCTCTCCATGAACATTCCGATACGGTCTCTCCACAAAGCAATGCTTACACTGTTTTAAGAGCCAATGAAGCACGATAAGTGTCAATCATTCTATTGCATGCACTAAGTAGCCTCTGAAGCCACTGTAGTGATAGGAATAGCGAGTATATCACGAGCCATTCTAGATGATATGTGATATTTTAAAGTACTTCCCTTACACCATTCTAAAGCATTAAATCAATTAGGATCTCCTTTAAAAATAAATCAACCTTCACTAGGTAGGCATCAAGATCAAATTTTTGTGGCAAAGGTTTTTCAATAGATTTTACATAAATTGAAAATTCACACTAACTTGATGAGTCTTTACTATAACCACCAACATCATCACTATTAAGAATTGGAGTTTCACCACTATGCTCATTGTCATGTTGATATTCACGAACGTATCCTTCAAAAATCTCATGTAGAGCTTCTTGAACTTTTGCAATATTTTCTCTTGCTTCTTGGATCCAAGATGCAACCACTAACTTGAGCAAATTGCATTCCCCAATATTTATCAAATTAAGCCTTCATTCTACAAATCATTGCTTGAATCACTACAAGAAAACTGCCCATTACCGACGGAATTTTCTGTCGGTAATGGTCGCATTTCCGTTGGTAAAACACATTACCGACGAACTTTTTATCGGTACTAATCTGTCGATATATCGCTTGTCGGTAATAATAAACTCCGTCGGCAAAGAATACTAATTAGTAATATTTTTTACGGTAATGATATTTTTCTGTCGGTAGATAATATTAAATTATTACATTTCAGTCGGTAAAGCATATTAAATTATAAAATTTCCGTCGGTAATAGTATTTAATTTCACAAAAACTTAATTTTTTCGTTGGTAAAAATTGCAAGTCCGTCGGTAAATAGTACTTTGTTCCGTCGGTAAATAATACATTCCTGTCGAAAAAATATTACCAATATATTGTATACACAAATTCTACACATCAAACCTGTAATGTATATAATACTAACTTAATACCAAAAGCATTTAGCAATCCAACAAACCATAGTTCACTTGCTTATATCAACCATAAAAATTTAAATACAAATACAATCCAAAACATATGGTAAAGCATTAGACATTATAAAGTTGCAATCACTTGACAAATAAATTAAAACAGGCTTATGCATCTTCTCTTCCATCTCTTGTAGTGGCATCCATTAAATTAATTCCTGATTGACTCCTTGAGAGAACAAAGTCGGATGACCGCTTTGTACTAATTCCAAGATTTTGTCTAACTTACTTTGTAGCCCTGCTTGACCGTGCTGAATATCAAGCACTGTACTTTCTAGGTTCTCAACTTTGTCCGCAAGCTGGGTTTGCAACACCGATTCATTTGTTGCGAAAGGCCAATAGGTGGAAGGTCCACAAGCTGAATCAGACGTGTTTGGAGTAGTGGATGATGCGCTGAACAACTGTCTAGAATCTATTATGCTGCCAAAGCCATAAATATTTGTACGAGTTGTCTTCAATCCCCCAATTGCATCAGACCATGACTGGCCATCAAAACTTGGATGAGACAATACATCATCCCCATATTTGTCGATTATTGCAGCATTATACTTTTCCTATAACACATATAAAAGTAAACATAACATTAATAGGTTCAACAAAAACAATCAAAACATTTTATGGCTTTATGCCAATTATGAAAAAACAATAAATGTTTGTAGTTTAAAAACTTGTAAATGACTCAAATATACTTATATTGACAACTTTTGACTTGTTGTCCACAAACTCACCCTCTCCGCCCTTGCGCTTGTGAGTAGCCTGAAAAATTTCAAAATATCCTACCTCTCTACCTAGCTTCTCAGCCTGTATTACAATTGTAGAGCACATAGATAAAATTAAGATAGCATTAACATATACTAACATGATTGTCATTTAGTTGATGATTTCCAAAGATAACTGCCCATTCTATTTGATACGCAATAATAAGTAAAAATTACATGCATGTTTACAATGCATTAAGTATTACGTAGTACATCTAATACCGAGTTAGTTCCACATAAATTGCCATTAATATGTTCATGAGGTACACATGTATAGGATACTATCATACGATATTACTAAAATGTATATACATACCATTTTGATACCATGAACAGCAAAAGGGCGTGAACCTCCTGTGTGCTTTGTAATGCTACCTTCTTTTTCTGTTAAGTGATTTACCTTTGCTTTTTTTGATTTGGATTTCCATGCTTCTGTTCCCCAGCCATTGTCAATAAGGCTATCCCACACATCCTTCGCAATCCACTCCCTTTCCATTCCTTTGCATTCTCTAATAGTAGAGACACCAACTTCTTTCATTGCCTTCATTCTCTCATCCGCTAACATGTCCCTCAACCGTGTCTTACCGGTCTTATCAAACACACATTTGATCTTGCAATTATGTTCTGGGTTCCATTAGCAATACGCCTAAAAGAAAATCAATAACAAAGTTAGAAATTAAATATCACATAAAACTAAGCAACCCAATCATATAATAGCTTTATACCTGAAATGTCTTCCACATTAGTTCCTTCACATCATTAGGAACTTTTCTTTCTTTTTTTAATGAAAAATTGCTTGTTCAAAAAAATCACAACATTTCTTTTTCTTTTTTTAAGATAAATGTGAACAAACCATAAGACATATGGATGGAGGCCACAGCATTTGAGTTAAAAAAAAAAGAAGTAAAATACAAATTTTGTAACAATGGTATATTAAAACATATATTTCATTTTCTTTCAATAAGAGCTTTATAGTGTCTGACATTCATGTTGAAAAAAACTAAAGGAAATCACACGATCACTAAAAAAACCACCTCTTATTCTTACACTAACACACAAACAAACGAAAAAAACACAAGCATATTGAAGTCAAATAAAAGTCATGGACTTTGAAAATAAAAGTCAGAGGAGATAAATGGTTACACTCCCTTTGAATCTATTGCTCCAAATAAACTTGCAGAGAAAGGGTTGCAAGTCAAAACCATTCAAAATTCACTTCAATGACTGGATCATTTTAGGAATTAGGTGTTACAAAAATAAAGATGAAGTTAAATAAGTAAACAAGAATAAGTTAGGTTCAAAATATTTCAGACTTGCACGAAACTTCCTTATTTCATTTTACATAATTGAACCTTTATTTTCATGAGACTGAGAAATGCAAAACACAAGAAAACAAGATATAAGATCAAGTTTAAATGAGCTACTTCAATTTAGAAAAATTAGAAGCAAAACTAGAAAACATTTATTTCCAGGATAAAACAACAGAGAAGTGCAATCAGGAGCATGCATCATGAAAAAATGACTGTAAACAACGCATGTTGACTTAAACAGGGATTCAAAGGAAGGCGGGCCAAAGAATACTGTATTTTTTCTGAACATAATTTTGATGATGATCTAGATGTTGACAACCTGGCATTCAAAAACAAATTAGCAAGTGATAAAGAATTAATCTAAAATACATGTTTCAACCACCATTTCCATGACCTAGATGTTGACAACCTGGTATATTCCAGACTCCAACCTTTCCCTATGACAACGAACAATCAAATGCATCACCATCAAACATCAGCAAAGAAAAACAACTAATGTAATGATATATATTTGTTATAATCAACCATAAACTAACACCATGCCTCCATACATAAGTTTTGCCACAAGACAATAAGTTCAAAAGCAACAAAGAAAGTGCTGGAGAATAAAAAAACCGAACTCAGACCATGGATAATATTATTGTAACTCAGACTAAAAATTAAAAACTCACACCTTTCTCTCCCCGGTGAATTAACAAGATCGACAGAAGAAGAAAAACCCAAGGTTGATCAAATGGTGCACGAGGAGGGGACGAGCCGCCGAGATTCACCGCAGCCACCCCGCCAAAGGAAGCTCGAGATTAGGGCTTCTTCAATAGCAAAGAGATGAAACGGCTCACTTTTCTCGCAATCTCTCTTTTCCTATCTTGATGATGGGCATATACCTAGCTATTTACAAATCGCCCCCCATAAATATTCAAATTTGTTGCTTCTTATTTGATAGAGTTTAAAAATAAATAAATAAAAATTAGGGGTATTTCTATAATGTATCCTTTTAACCAATTATTTTTCTAGTGTTATTTACAAAAATAAGAAATTTAAAATATCTATGTTATATATGGATTAATTTATTCTACCGACGGAATTCCGTCGCTATTAACCTCAAGTTTCCGTCGGTCATTCTTTATGAAACTCCGTTGGTACGTGGTCGGTAATATATCAATTTTCCGTCGGAAAAAAAACCTACGGATACAATTCCGTCGGTAAGGATCCGTTGGTATTGAAAATTTTTTTATACTAAATCCGTGGCTAATATTATTAAATAATACCGACGGAAGTCTGTCGTCATTAATATACAATATTTGTCGGTAACACTTACCGACGGAAAGCTGTCGACACATTCGTCGGTAATGTGGTCGGTATTATAAACTACCACCATTACGGAAATCCGTCGGTAGTTCGTCGGTAATGTATTTATATTCCGTCGGTAAAAGTATATTTTACCAACGGAATTCATTCCGTCGGAAAATTTCTGTCGGTAAAAAACATTTTTCTTGTAGTGAATAAACTCATATTCATCATTCGCCCTTTTGTCTAACAACATTTTCACATGATGAATTTAATTTTGAAACAAGTTGGAAGTTATATAATCACTACCATATATGATTTTTGTGGCAATATTAAACACTTCTAAAATCTCACATATTTTCTTCACCTTTTTCCCAATTTTCAAGGCTTGGACAACGTTGATAAAGGACTTCCTGATCTTTAAACATCAGAAAGACTTCTCTAAAATTTCATGGCTACTAATAACATTTCAAATATTGAATTCCAACATGTTTTGCAATCAATAATAAGTTTCCGCCCTCACAATTGCAGTTGTTGCGCAATATCTGAAATGATTTAGGTCTTGCCTCATTCTGATTAATAAATTTCACACTTTCATGATTATTTTCAATTATTTCTTCAATTTCTAAAATGCCATCTTAAACCCTGAGATTAAGGATGTGTGCACAACAGCGAGCATGGAATAGGATTCCTCTACAAAGAAACCTTTTAATTCGTGAAAATGTGTCTTTAAGAATTCTAATTTCCACATCATTTCTCGAAGCATTGTCAAGTTCGGATATACCTTGCTCTCAATTCCTCACTCTTAATTTCAAACACTTAAAAATACAATCAGCAATCTCAACACCACGACGAGATGGTGGAATCTGAACAAAATTGATGACATGATTTTGCAATCTCCAATTAGAATCAATAAAGTGGGTTGTAAGGACAATATACTCGATCTTTTAATTACTTGACATCCATAAATCTATTGTCAAGCTTATCTTGCTAACATTCATGAGCAATGTTTTCAATTTCTTTATTTCAACTTCATAAACTTGCATATGATAGTGACCCACGATAACTTTTCCCTTTCAGGCATTCCACACCTTTGGATCATATTAAAAGCTTCCTCTTCCATTATTGAAAAAGGATACTCATGCAATGTGCAACTATTTCCCATTTTTGCCATGCCAAACTTGCCATTTGTGAGGGTCATTGCATTTCAATATCACCATTATCTCCTCCTTGCACAAGTTGGAAAGAAATCCTTTGTTGCTAATTTTGATAAATTCTTCTCTTCACACAACTAGACAAGAGCCTCTTAAATTGAGTAATACACTTGCTAGCATTTACACCTAACTTCCTCTTTCAATGAATGCTTTCTCCTGTTTTAGAACCACTGGGAAGCGACATTTCTTTAAACTTCAACCAAACATTTGAGGTCTTAAATTTTTTTTCTCATTACCTACCTCTCCCTCCCCCTCACCAGGGTTAACAACATCACATTCATTTTCTATTCGATCAGTGCTTTTTTTATTTTTTTATTATTATTATTTTTTTTTTGCATTGCCTTCTTCACCATCAAAACATTTATTCATTGAAAAATCACCTTCCAATGCAGCCCAGCTAGTTGGTGAATTTGTTCGTGGCTCAAATGGTGTAGATAAGAAAATTTGGTGTGTTGGATAACCTGTTGCCTATTACAATTAAGAAAATAAATCAGCCTAAACTTTCTATAGTTAAACATTTCAATAAAAAATCAGCTTAAAAGGAAGGACTTTCTTGGAATAATAACACGTGTACAAATATCCCAAAAGAATTTTAAAAAAACTGTATTGTCCTATCATTCTATCTCTCCGGCATCAACACTAGATATATGTACATAATAACATAGCAATTTCTTGATCCCAGAAAAATCTCAGAAAAAAATAAAAATAAAAAATTAATCATCAAGGTATAATTCATTGAGTGCTATACAAGGCCATTTTACTCTTATCTTCGAGATGAAGCTTTAAACCCCAAGTACAAGGTTTCTATATAGATAATTAAAGAAGTAAAGAAAGCCATCAATTTCAAGCAATAGAAGAACCAATCAACAAATTAACACATTTAAAATATGATAAATAAATTGGAATGTCATCCAGTGCTATAAGTTGAGGATATATTTATCAGCTTGTCTAAAATACTATAAGCTACCTTTAATTTTATAAATAGGTTTAAAGAAAATAGAATGATACCCACTAATTGCTCCGACAAAGAGATCGGAATTATTTGGCAAACTTCACAAATTTTCCTGAATCATTCACATATTTGCATGACTCGTTTAACACATAGCAATTTAAGCAAGCATATGTAGAATCATATAAAAAAATTATTCAACAAATCTTGTGACACATAATTTATTTTTCTGGTAGCATTTACAGCCAATGAAAAAACAAATGGTACAATGAAACACATTGGTTTAACTTAAACTTCTAGTCATTTAGGAGGCAGGCCTGATCCTGAGAAACTTGGTGAGAAGAGATGGGATGGTTGTGTCCTCCCATTCCAAACCCTCCCATGATTCTTTGTCCACATCCAGATGTCTGAATTTATTATTGACAATGGATGACTTGAAAGTAAGTTTCTTCAGCTTTGGACATTTGCCGATAGAAAGTCCAGATAAAATAGGAAAATCCAATGGACATGTGCTTAAGCTCACTAAGTTTGGCATGTTCGAGAGATTTAAACTTCGGAGGCTAGGAAAGGTGGCAAGGCCTGATGAATTTGCTTGTTGCATCTCATCTGCAGGGTCAATCAATTGGTCCATTGCTGAACAACTATCTACTGCCAATAACCCAAGGCATGGGAGATGCAAAACCCATGAAAGACTCCTTAGAGAACCACAATCTTCAATCCAAATCGATGTTAAGCTCTGGAAACATTGAGTAGTTAATACTGTTTCCGCTGGCAAAGTGATTTGCTTGAGCTTTCTGAGACCAGCCAACATGATATTCTTTAGACTGACAGCACTGCCATTTATCACCAACTCCTCAAAGTCACAATCACGAATCCGTAACTTCATCAAACCCTCGCCATTACGTTTGTAACTCAAGTCACCAAATCGGAGGGTGCGCATATTCTGTATGCTGTCCAAGCTTATGTTCCAAGTCGGCAAATCTTTGAGAAGTTTAAAAACCTCCACTGATGATTTCACATGCATACCAATTCCTTTAAGTCTTCTCTTCAATAAACGCAAATCATCTGCTTCTAAACAAGTATTTTCAAATAGATCGAGCACTTGCAACTTGGGCAACCTTGGTATTGCAGGCAACCCATCTTCTATTTCGCAACCTCTGCAAATGAAGTATTTTAATTCCTTCAGCTCTTCTAGTTCAGGTGGAAGTGACTTAATGTCTGTGTAGCTGATGTCGAGGTATCGAAGATTGACTAAAACTCGAATTTCTTTCGAAAGACCTGTGATAGATGTCCAAGACAGATTCAAGTATATGAGTGATGGCATGTGAGGGAAAATGTTTATAACCAGCCCGCCCGTACGATCAACAAAATCAATTTCTTCCATAAGTAAATACTTGAGATTAGGATATCTGGGAGAAGTTGTTGCAGGTATAGAAGCTTCGTCCTTTTCGTCAATATTTTGATCAGTTAGTAATTCCAGGAGACTCCTTTCATTGGCAGTCTGACTTTTGAGGGATATTACTTCTGTCTCCATCCAATTTGAAAATTGTCTTAAATCATCATAACTTGCAACATCGATCCATTTGTTCTTTTTCTTCCCACACTCGGAGACAATCCACAGTGCCATATCGCGAATCACATCATGTAATTTGACATAATCTATACCATAACTCTCAGTCTCCAACTCAAGCAAACATGCATCATTTAGCATTCCAATGAGAGAATACCCCTTGTTAAAAGCTTCTCCAATGCTTCCAAAGTCATCAATCAATCCAAATCCAATCCAGCATTCTATAAGATCAGACATTGGAATGAGGCAATCTTCAGGCCATTGAGCACAACACAAGAAACATTCTTGTAGGGTATCATCTATCAAATGATCATAGCTGAGCTTCAAAGTGCAGAACAATGTTTCTTCGATACCAGTGATGGTCCTGACATCCAACTTGACTAACAAATTAAGCATGTGTTGCCACTCTTCATGTGTCTTCTTATTCGACATGGCTCGACCAATAACTTTAAGGGCGAGCGGTAAACCTGAGCACTTCTCCATAACTTCCCTTGCCAATTGTTTGATGCCAGCATTGGAATTGATGGTCTCTTCATTTGCGTGGTGCTTGAAAAGATGCCATGCTTCTTCTCCATCCAAACATTCAACTTTGATCTTCTTGTCAGCTTTCATATGAGCACACACATCATCTTCTCTGGTTGTGAAGATCACCTTGTGCTTGTATCTTGGACCTCCTCCATCTTCCCAATGTTTGCCAATTTGATGGTGAGCAAGTGGAATACCCAGTCTTTCAGGAAGGTCCACTAGCTCCCACATATCATCTAATAGCAGCAAAAAGTCTTTATTCTTCAAAAAATCAAATATGTCATCCTTCTCAGAATAAGAGGGCAATCCCAACCTTTTAGATATCTCTTTTTGAAGCTTCTCAAATTGAGCTTCTTTTGAAACCACCAAATAGATGACATACTTGAACCCCATGTTATAAGTAGTATCACCAACTTGTAATGAGTTATTGATTTCATTCAAGAGAGTCGTCTTTCCGACCCCTCCCATGCCCCAAATCCCCACCATGGATACATTGTCATCTTCCAAGTAACCACGAACTTTCTCAAAATTTAACTTTATAATATTGCCCACAGCAATTGTTGAAGTAGGTATCTCCCTAATTGCTCTTGGAGGTTGCATCTCTGTTATTTCTTTGAATGCTTCATGTTCCTTCTTCAAGTTTGTCATCTCTGTGAGTAACTTCTTTGATCTCTGGCTAATTTTGTAATTAGCCCAACAATTGAGAGAACAACTTCCAAGAAAGCAACCTCTTTTGTCATGGTCATCTTTTATTTGTATCATGGTACTTTCTTTCTCAAGAAGTTGAACCTGTTTGTTGGTTAGATTTATTGAAAAATAAAAATAAAAATCAATTACTCTATTAGTAAATAAATAAAGAAGAAAAAAGTCATATAGATAGATGAATGATACACCAAAGTCACTTGGTTCAAGTGGTCAGAGGTACTAACATGAGTTTCACGCCTCTTGACAGACGCATTAAATAAAATAACTTACACGTAATAACAATACTAACTGGTGCTTGTCGGTTTCTCCAATAAAAAAAATAAATAATGAAATGTATGGTTAATGTCTTCCAAGATGTGCGGTGTTATAGCAAAATTTCACGGGATGGGCTAAATTAAGAAGCTTGTGTTTATGAGGGATTTGTACAAAGTGAATATCAACCAATTGTGTATATACATCTTATAGATTTTTCAAGGGTATAATATAAATTTATGAAAAAATTTAAAAGTCAAATTGGCATTTTCTTTTTTCTTTATTTCAACCTGAATGAGATAGCTGTAGCATACAAATGGCCCACGAAGAAGTAGTGTGTTTTTTTTAATTAAAAAAAATGAAGAAGCCATTGAGGTATAAAATTTATTCTAAAATGAACTCAATGTTAAAAAAAATCAATTTATTGGATGATAAATTTGAAGAGTTGTCATAAACATTAAATAATTGTTTGGGGAAGAAGTTGTATAATTTGCATAAGGATATATAAAGCAATGCTTTTGGAACATTATAAATACTTAAATTGTTATAATCTTGTAAACAAGCTAAATAAGAGAAGAAACATAATAAAGAAGTTTGATCAAGTCCTCTTGAATTATTATCACCTTTTTTTGTTTCCAACAAAATGTCATTAGAAATAGTTAATTTATTTAGTATGAATTAAGATCATAAACGATGTAACAATGATTTTGCTAAAGAAATGAATTTTAAAAGAATCAATGAATTTCCATGAATTATGATTACATGAAAGCCCATTTTTGGTGCTCAAGTATGCAAAAAAAATCACTTTGGTCCTCAACCCACTTTATAAATGGACACTACTCTTTTTTAACAAACACGGTCGAACAATTATACCATTAGAAATGTTTTTTATTATTTTTCAAAGCAACTTTAAAAGTTTCTATAAACATTTATGTTTATATGATACCCTGATAAAAGTTCATATTAGACATTATGAAAGTTCATATTTATGTAACCCTAATAAATATTTAAATAGACATATACATCCATATACACATTTATATTTAAATATACACCGCATATATAGAAGTTCATAATAGAACTATATACACACATGTATAAAATTTATATTTATGTTTGCAATTCTATGAAGTTCAGTGTAGACTCCAAAAAATTCATATTTGTGTATATAACTTTGATAAACAGTTATATATTCATGTGCACTCTTTGAAAGTGCATTTTTAAGTACACAACCCCATGCATTGGGCATATGTGCCTACATAAAAAGTCCACATTTTCATATTGACCAACATTCATATATATGCCCCTTTTAACTCCTTTATCGATGTATGTTTGCACAAATATTTCATGAAAAATATATAGTTTATGTTAGTGCAAAAGCTGATAACTTATTCGGTAGAGGAATGATGTGGCATATGACGATAAGACATGATGACATTGTATAGCAACTTGTAGACCATGAGCAATCTTAAATAGCTATAATAAGGCAATATTGTTCTCTACTTAAGGAGCAAGCAAAACTAAATAAAGGCACAAGTAGTTCAACATGGAATGCAACTACTTAGAGGATATGATTGGGAGTCTAGTTTAATAATGAATGGCTTAATACAGTCACAAGCTATGAAAAGTAAGAGCAAGCAATCAAAATCTAATGACTATATGAAAACAAAGATAAAGGAAGACACAAATTATATTTAGCAAGGAAATTCGGCGCCCATATTTGAAGGGAAGTTAACTAAATATAGAGCTAGGTGTGATGTAAAAACATGATTAAATATGATGAAGAATATTGAGGTTAAGATTGTGAAGATCATACATGAATAAGTTTGAGATCAAGTTTGATTGAAGATTTGAGGAACTTTTGAATACTATCTTCAGTATGATGAAGACGCACCATGTGAGATATGACCATTGAGAGGACTACTAATACGACTTTGATGAGGTAAGCTAACTAGTTGGTAGCAAGTCCAGATAGAGATAATTGGATTGTATTCAATTTAAACTTGGCACAAGCGAAAGGGTTATTTTTTTAATATTTAATTAAAAAATATTAAAATAATAAATAATAATTAAACTAATAAATAATAATAATAATAATAAATAAAACAATTAAAGTTAACTAATTAAATTCAATATTTTATTTGAGATATTTATAGAAGGCGTCTTTAGGTCATGTTGCAACAAAAGGTTTAATTCAATTAAGGTCAGCATATAAGCCACGCTGTAAGCTCAAATATAATTGGAGCTGCAATATTTAAGTTTGGAAGATGTCCATGTTAGTATTTTTAGATATTCTAAAAAAAGAGGTTCCATGTTTGGGATATGGAACACTTATGTAAGAGACCTTACTCTGAAGATTTAGGATGAGCAGCCTAAGTGAGACTCTTGTGTATGGGTGAGAGAGTGAGCATTAGACAATCCAATTTGGGCATTTATATACATTTGTAAGGTTTGTGTTCATGTTTATTTCCCTCTTTTAGTGGATATCTCAAAACTTAGGCCTTCGAAGTAGGCTATCATTGAAGGCTTAAAGCCGAACTATGTTACCAATTCGTGTATTTTCCGCCTTGTTATTAGGGTGTGATTGTGTGTGTTTAAGTGAGATATTGAGTGAATTAATATTTTAAATAAATTAACAGCATAAATGACGGTGTTATCCAAAAGATTAAAGATGAGAATGATGTAGTAACTGGAGGGCAAATTTGAATCATTGTTGTTAGTCAGTATCCACAGCTAATACATATGGTTAATTTATCCACTTTAAAAAAAATGAATATAATTTGGGTTCAAGGAAAAAAATAACATTGTGAGTATAGTTTGAGAACTAATTAAAAGTGCATGTTCACCTATTAACTAGGCATCCAATTGTCACATTATCTACGTATGGGATATAATATTGATGCAGCTGCGTACGTGTACCGCAACCCTTAGTAAGTCTACTCCTTTGTTTATGATCAAAATATTAATTATATTGGTAGAAGATATTATTTTATTCAACAACACATCGAGAAGAAGAGAATACGACTCGTGAAATTTCTTAACCAAATTGCTATTAATATAATTCATGATTTCCACTAGGACCTTGAAATGTGATGATATTCCCTACAAGATGCAAACACTACTGCTCAGTGTGATTTACAAGAAAATCAAACTTGCAAAGAATTGTTGGCTGATAAATTTCAAGAGGTTTCACATACATTAAACTATTGTTTGGAGGAATATGTTGGGTTGTTTCTTGGAATAAGTTGCACAACTTTGAATGAGGTGAAATAGATGTTTTTGTTATCATTGAAAAGTGTTTTTATATTGTAAATACATACATAGATGTCAACTTATAAGAAAGAAAATATACAAGTTCAATAAATTATGTTTCTTAAGTTTATACAATGGCCACCACGTTAGTTAAAGTGTTTTTCTTTTGTACATCAAAAAAATGTTCTCTACTTCGCCTAATATTCTTCATGCTTAAGGGCGCTATTAATTTTGAAATATGTATGTAGTTTATTTTGGTCTTTCCATTTTGGAAACGAGCCTTATAAACCCTAGACTGTGTATACACCTATACTCTATAATCTATACACATGAGCTATAATAAACCCATTATTTATTTTCTTTAAAAAATATTTAACAGTGAGGTGAATATATATATATATATATATATATATATATATATATATATATATATATATATAGTTTTTTGAGAAAATGGATAAACTAGTGAGGTAAATATAACTCAATGATGTGGTGCCTCACATGTATTTGATATGTGGAACATTCTCACATAATTTTTATATTATTTATATATTTTGTTTTCTCATGACATGGTTGGTATAACTTGGCTATCTATTGCTACATCATCTTTCCCCACCTCCACCATTAAAAAAAAACAAAATAAAAAATTAATTTTTTATTTATAAAAAATTTCAAAATATCTTTCACACAATTTAAAATTGATCCAAAACATTAAAATGTTATTTCTTAAATTGAAAAAATTGTAAAATTTATAAAAAAAATTCATTTTTTAAAATTACAAAATTAGTTTAAAAATATTTTTTAGATTTTTGAAATTTATTTAACCTTTCAAAACTCTCTTGTCACATGAGCAACATTATAAATTTTAATATTAAAAGATATATAAATGATACTTTTTTTAAAAAAATTATAAATTTTAGGAAATAAGAAATAAAAGATCTACAAACATTTTGTATATAAAACATTTTTATTTTTATTTTAATATAATTTTAACCTAATGAAAAATTATACTCCTTAGATTTTGAGGTATCATGATGGAGGCTTTGGTGCTAGCTACTGATTCCACCTTAACTTTGTTTGAGAAGCATAAAAGAATTAGAAAGAGATGGAGAATTGTAAGAAACACAAAGAAACCAGAGACTGGAAAGAAAGACCAGGAAGAGAGAAGAAGAAGAGATGAAATTAAGAAGAATCATATATATATATATATAGGGCACCATCTTTGCCATTTCAACATTTATTGTTAGGCCCTAAAAATGGTTGCTTATGTTTATAAATCTTGGATGATTAATAATTAGTCATGATGGGTGACGGAATATCATCATAAACATAAAACAAAAAAAGCAAAAAAAATTAAAAATTCTTTGTAACTTATACTGCATAAATTAATGGTTCTATCTTAAAAAAAAAGACTGGATCAAACCTTTTGATGCCATCTTTGAACTTGAGCTGTGAGTTGCATCCCATGGGTTTTGGCCACTAATTCATGATCTAGGAGGACATAATTATCCTTTAGATCTTGCAAAGCCTCCTGCGCATCATCCACAAAACCTTTTGGGGATACAACGGCCCTTATTTTTTCTTGGACAACAGCGTCCTGCATGCAAGTACACAGTGCGCCCAAGCAAGTGTTTGCAATGTCCATATTTCTCACAGCTAGTGAAGCCTCTCACTAATTTGATGCAAAGGTTGAGAATAAAAAACATGAACTTCAACATTGAGGTTATATGTAAAAGCCAGAGAGAAAATAGTGGTAAATAGTACCTGGCTGAATAATGCCACTGTAGTTGTACCTGATGAATGGAAGCCAGTCTGGTGCACCTGGGTGCAAGTTAGGGGGTGAGAATGCGTCCTCAATATTAATGGTATTTAATATTCTAAAAGTACACGAACAAGCTGGTTGATGGGCAAGTGGCAAACAATTATAATGACAGATTGGCCTTTTGCCGTCCCATGTCCAATTTGGTGGGCTAATGGTTGCACTCATTTCAAATTCATGATGTCCACGGTAAAGGTTAATGATCTTACATTTAGTTACCGGATGTATATTTTAACATGGGTCAAGACATGAGGTTCTATGGCTGTGTGGATTGGATAGCATGCGGTTAGCGCGAGGCATGTGTTGTATCGTGACCAAGAGCGGGCGAAATATCCCACACGATCATGTGTTGGACCGTGGGCGTATATATGACCGATTATCGCATGGGGCAGGTGCACCCATACCAAGAGCCAAATGTGGCAGACTTAGATTATTTAGAGTGTAGATCTTTAGCAAGTCTAGGCAGGGCAGGACAGGACACTTGATCAGGCCGGGAGACCCAAATGCTGATTCCGGATTTGACAAGGCATTACGAAGCCGTATGCAAGTGGGCATGCGATCGGGAGCATGACTGAGCCAGAGGCGAGGATGGCACGCGATACTACCGCGCGTGACCGGTACTGCTGCGCAGTGTAACCAAGAGTGGCTGGTTGAAGCTACAGTCACATCGGTGGACACTGCAAGCTAAGTGAAGTCAGGGATTTCACGCCAAACGTGTATTGGCCATGGGGCTCAATTAACCTTGGATTCGGGGTAGCTCTTGTAATAGGGTCTTATGTGTCTTTGGAAGGAGAGAATGCCTCTTGGTGATGGTTTTTAGCCATGGTTGTAAACATTTCTCAATTTAAGAGAGTTTATGTTTTTCTCTCTTTAAAATAGGTTTCTTGTGTCGTGTTTCTCGTACCGTGAATGTTTTCCGGTTTTGCTCGCTTTCTTTATTTCGTTGTGCTTGTGATGCAAATAGGAGTTCACTAACTATTGTTTTTACAAGAAAGACTGACATGTCGTTTGGTGCGTGTTAGGTGTCGCACGACCAAAGGTGATCGGTTGAGACCGTGACACCCACCATGGTCAATGGTATGGACACAAAAACATTTATGGGAAGAGATAAAACAAAACATGCTGACACTTTATATTGCAATGGTCCAAATGACAAGATGATCATCCTTCCTGGCTTCTTTCACATAATACATTGGCTAATCCACAAGGAAATGAGTGTATTATTATTATATTTATAAAGTGATAGAGACAGTAGGAGATGAATCATTGCTCACCGATCCACCACAACTTCATGACTCTGATATTATTAGAGAAGAATTATTGCTCATTGATTCGCCATAAATTCATGAGTCTGACAACATTAAGCACTGGTGTGCACTTTGCACACCAGCCCACTTCGATGTGTTTGTTTCACTGATTTGGACCCGGAAGTGATGATATGATAACTTCTGAGTTCGGCCACTTCGGTATCTGATTTCAGCTGGAAAAATCCTGAAGCCATGACTTCAGCCTCCCACTTCAGCCCACTTTGCAATATTTTTCAATGATAAATAAAATAATTGTTACCATGGTAATGAAATAATTAAATCACTCCTCTCACTAATTAATAATAAGCATAATATATTAACCCATTTAATTTAATTTAATAACATAGTATTAAATTCATTATGTGGTGTGCAAAGTTTTTAATTTAATAAATAAATTATTTATTACTATTGTAATAAAGTAATTAAATCGTTTAATTAAATCATATGATGTAATTAAACAAGTGTAAAAATCATGAAGGGGTAACTTTACCCCTTCACCAAAAAGTGATGAAGTCGGATTTTTCAGATACCTACTTCAACCATCCAAACACAGGAAGTGGTCTCTGAAGTCCAATTTTCAACTTGAACCAAACACACTGAAGTGGATATTATCAGTTGAACTGTTCACTTCCACCGAAGTGCCACTTCCACCACTTCGGCAATTCACTTTCGAACCAAACGGCCCCTGTGTATTATTCTAAAGTGATAAGATATATAGTGCTATTGGTTTATATGAATGCAAGTGGGACAAGGCGGAGTGGGGCGGGAAATGGGATCCCCATCCCCATCCCCGTTTTCCATGGGGCGGGGATTTTACGCCTCAAAATTCCCCGCGGTGAATAAATTCTCGTCACTCACTCCCCGGTGGGATCCCTTTGGGAATCTCCGCCATACTAATTTTTTTTTCAATAACATATCTATATATAGATCATATATGAAATATACATAACATGATATACAATAAGCTAAATCTTGCAAAATATTTCTCAAAATTAACATACTATAACGTATGATGAAATAACAAGCTAATTATTATAAATAACATAAAGTTTGAAAGTAAATTAAACTACAAGTTCCTTAATAAAATTCATAATATCAAAACTAGGGCAACAATTTTAATATATATATTTATCTATAATAGAAAATAAAACTAGTTTTCATTAAAAATTTTAAAACAATTATATATATATATATATATATATATATATATATATATATATATATATATATATATATATATATATATATATATATATATATATATATCCCCATGGGGAGTGGGGTGGGGATCCCCTCGGGGCGGGGAGTACTCTCCCCGCCGTACTCCCCGCCCCCCCTGCCGCTAGTCGGGGAGAGATTTTCCCCCATTACCCGCCCCGTGGGGAAACTATTTCGGAGAATCCCCGCCCAGTCGGGGCGGGTCCCCGCGGAGAACGGAGATTCCCCGCCCCACTTGCATCCCTAGTGGTTTATCAAATTATTTAAAAAAACAAATTCTCTCATTTCTCCCACTCCTTAAAGAACATTTAAAATTTTCCATGGTTTAGAACAACAATTTACTTTTCAAATCATCTCCTTAGAAAATCAAATTATTGATATATCCTCAAGTGCGCTTATAGGCTCCTGGTCACATGCATGTCAATGTAGTTGCCTCGGTGGAAAGGTCCCGATGGGTGGTTGGCAACTAGTGCATCTAACAGACAACTTTTGCCTGCTTCATATAATTTTTCATGCTTCCGAAAATTTTTTCCTCAAATCATCTATTAATTTAAAAACAAATTCATTTGAAATTACTAATTTATCCTCAATTTTAACCTTATTAATGGTGTGGTTGACAAACCATGATTTTTTTTTTTTTGAAATAAGAACCCTGAGGTTGTTTTTATTAAAAAAGAGCAACCAAGACAAAAGCACAACTGAAAGAAAAAGAACAGCAGGAACCAACCAACTAAGGAACTGAAAGAAGAAGAAAACTTCAAACGAAAGTAAAACCGAAGTCCATAATACACTTCATAAGCCATCTAGGTAAGGCCTTGCCACTATGGAATAGGGTAATATCATGAAGATTCAGACCAAGTTCTGCAATTTTCGAGGCAGGCAAGTTCCATGCTTTGGGAATGCGATGGAGTTGAGGCTGTCCAATATCCATCAGTGAACTTTTTATACTAAGGAGCCAAGGCCGGAGTCTCCAATCCCAGCAAGAATGTTGTGAGTTGAGACCTTGAAGAAAGTCAACGTTGTCCATCAAGATATGGTGAATTTGGAGAAAGTTATTTGCAGCACACCTTGCCGCCGTGAGTATCGCCTCAGCTTCAGCAACCAAATTAGTGTCAGCATGGGACGGGGCACAACTTGCAATATAAATATCATAGTGAGAATTTGCAATGAAAAACCAATACTCCTAACCTCAGTGTCAGGACGCTTGACTGAGGACATGAAGATGAGCTGAGTGCCCGGTTGAAAGTTGTTCAAGATCAATCTTTTCCCCCATTAACCTCTCTGGTTTTGATAAAAATCCATAGCAAGAGTAAAGGCTTTGCATACAATAGATTGCCAATTCGGCAAGATCTGTCTGAAAATCAGGTCGCATCGAGCTTTCCAAATCTGCCAAATCAAAGAAGCAATAATAGCTAGTTCATAATCAATATAAGTATGATCAAGGAGCCATTCTCCAGAGACAATGTCAGGCTGAAATATGATGTCCTTGCCCATCCTTACACTGACCATATTCCAAACATGCCAAATTCTTGGGCAAAGATATAACAGATGATTGTCAGTTTCAGGTTCTATTTGACAAAAAACACAATTGCTTCTAGGTCCCATATTGATATATTGCAGATATGAACCAGTGACGAGACGACCATGAATCATGAGCCAAAGAAAGTGTTTAACTCGAGGGGCAATACGCAGAGACCATAATTTCTTCCACCCAAGCCAGCTATTGTCACACGAACCAGACTGGTTAAGCTGAAAGTAAACATTGGGAGCTATTCTATTACTAGTGGGTTTGGGAAGCCAAATCCAATCATTATGATTCTCATTATTAATGCTACTCAACTTGGCCACAAATATGTCAAAGTGAATGCCAAAGAGGGCCCGAAGAGCAAATAAGTTCCAAGAACCATCAGTGCATAAATTATCTAAGTTGATAGTGTCCAAATCAATATTCATGTTAATAAAAGTCTGCCAATAAGCTAAAGGAACCTCTGAACACCAAGCATCAAAAAGAAAGAAGGTGGAATCAGTATTTATGGTTTGAGTCCGAATAAAACATTTAATCTTAGAAGCAGTGTGCAAAAGGCCCTAGAAAAAGCTGGAAGCTTTAGCAGGGGCTTTCTCACGCCAGAAATTCACATGACCATATTTCAAATAAAGAATATCCACCCAAATAGCATCCTCCTTATTAATGTATTTAAATACATTCTTTGCCATAAGAGAATGTTTGGTCACAAGCAAGTTCTTGATACCCAGGCCGCTCTCAGATTTAGGACTAGTTATGCTATTCCAAGCTAAAGTTTGGATACCCTTTCCATTGCCACCCTTCTTCCAAAAGAAAGCTCTCACAACCCTGGTTAACTCAGAGAGGACAGAATTTGGAACATGATAGACTGAGAGATAATATAAAGGTTGAGAAAGAAAGGTTGAGGTTATTAAAATATTTTTCGCAGCTTGAGACAAATGAGATTTCTGCCACACAAGACACATAGAATGAATTTTATCTATGATAGGACTAAAAACAGCCTTGGCCAGTTTTTTGGGTGAAATGAGGATGCCCGGGTAAGTGAAGGGGAAATGAGCTCTACTAACCTCAAGAATTGAAGCAATGCTTCGAGCTACTCTGTGATTGAACCAGGAAGGAAAATAAACAGCAGACTTAGTGTTGCTGGAAATCTGCCCAGTGAGAGTGGCAAAGATGTTAAGACAGAGTTTAATATTCCTAGCAACGCGTCGAGATGCATGTGAAATTAAAATAAGATCATCAGCATACATGAGATGATTAAAATTATGATTAAGGCGATTATCATAACCAGGGATCATGTTAAGCCTATTTCCTAGGTTAAGCATGGAGGTGAGGAACTAAGAGACAATAATAAAGAGATAGGAGGAGATGGGGTCTCCTTGCCTAACTCCTCTAGTGGAGGAAAACCAAAGAGAGAGGCACCCATTAACGAGAATAGAGAAAGATCTAGAGGATATACAGGTCTTGATCCAAGATATCCAGAGGGTTGGGAACTTCATTTTCGAGAGCATGGCAAGAATTGCACTCCATTTAAGCGAATCGTATGATTTTTCAATATCTATTTTTATGATCATCCTCGAGGGGCCATTAATATCATTCTCAATACTATGAACAACCTCCTCTAAAGCAATTATATTATCAAAAGAACACCTCCCAGGAATAAAACCAGCTTGCTCAACACCAATTAAACGAGAAAGGACATATTTGAGACGATTAGCTAAAATTTTGGAGATAATTTTAAAGCAGACATTGCATAAAGAGATAGGGCGAAAATCGGAAACCAGTTTTGGATTTTTAATTTTAGGAATGAGAGTGATGAAGGTTTTACCCCAATCTTTCGGAAGAAATGAATGACGAAAAAAAAATTGAATAGCATCAAAAATCTGATCACCAATTACAGGCCAAAAAAACTTATAGAACT
This sequence comes from Dioscorea dumetorum, assembly GCA_902712375.1. Lineage (NCBI taxonomy): Eukaryota > Viridiplantae > Streptophyta > Magnoliopsida > Dioscoreales > Dioscoreaceae > Dioscorea > Dioscorea dumetorum. Next base: position 11,292 of record CACTHL010000805.1, on the reverse strand, counting down.
CTGCATTAAAACCATCAGGCCCCGGACTTTTACCAGAGGGTAAGTCTAGGACTACAAGGTAAACTTCTTCTTGAGAGACATCCCGGATCAAAAACTCACCATCAGAATCATTTAATTGCTGTAAACTGTTCGGAAGAGCATTCAGAATATAATCAAAATCATACTCGGATCTCTTATTCCAAAGTTTAAGATAAAAATCAATAAAAGCCTTTTGAATACCCTCCTGATCACAGAAAGTGTTACCATCTAAATCAGTAATCTAAGAAATACAGTTGGCATGCTTGCGAATACGGGTATAGTTGTGAAAAAAAACTGGTGTTCTGATCGCCTTTTGAGATCCACTGAAGATGGGCACGTTGAGCCCACTTAGTAGAATTCTGACGTTGTAGGATAAGATATATGAGGTAAAGATAAGAAAGCCGGGAATGAGGATCATCTAAGTCATAGTCCAAACCTTCCAGAGAAGCAATCTCATTTTCAGTGGAAATAAGATTAGCTTCAATAGAGTTGAGACCAGACGCCCGCCAGGTGCAGAGAAAAAAACGAGTACGAGAAAAGAGATGAGAAACAGCATTCATGGTATTACCATGCAGTTTAAAACTCCAAGCTTTTTGAACAGCATTTTGACAATCCAAGTAGTCAGTCCAAAAGTTTTCAAATCGAAAAACGTTTCTAGTCACAATAAGATGAGAATCGACAACAAGGAAGAGCGGCGCATGATCCGAAGAAATACGAGGGAGATGCTTAAGGGAATAGTGAAGAAAAATAGAATTCCAGCTAAAATTCACCAAACAACGATCCAGTCGAGCCCAACGTCTAGCATGACCTAATTGATTATTACACCAAGTAAAACAAGGGCCAGAGAAATAAAGATCAAGCAGACCGTTTTCAATAATAAAATCATGAAAAAAACTAGCTTTACGAGAATAGTAACTATAAGATCCACCCTTGCATTCATCACGAGATACAATTGAGTTAAAATCACCCATGATTAACTAGGGTAACTCCAAGACAGCAATTCTAGAAAGCTCATTCCAGAAAACTCGTTGAGAAGAAAGATGATGAGAATTATAAACAATAGAAATCACATAATTCTTCGAAGAATCCGGAGACATGAGAAGATGTAAAGCTCTACGAGAGACAGTGAGAGGGGTGACATGCCCGATGCGAGTTTGCCAAATAACTAGAATACCACCTCGAAGCCGTCGGCGAGAATTGCAGCCCACGACCGCATGCGAGGAAGCTTAGCCCCAAAGCGATCAATTCTCTCACTATTAGCTTTAGTTTCAACAAGGCACATGATAGACGGGTTGTATTTCTTGATGAAGTGAAGCACTCGGGTAGAGGTGTCCGGCGATGAGAGACCCCTACAATTCCAGCGAGATAATGTTAGCTTGACTCATAGAAAACAATAAACAAGTTAGAAACAACGGAGAGAAACTACCTGGTAGAGGAAAAATAAAAAGGTTAATTAAGAGAATACGTCAGGCGGACAACCACTGTCGGGGGCGGAGTCCACTCTTCCCTTCTTGTGGGAGATAGGAACCTGTGAAATACTGGAACCCTTCCGAACAAGAGCATCTCGATGGGCCTCCTCCTGAAATTGGTCAAGTGTCATGAGGTCGTCGACTTCGTCTTCCTGCGACATGCCATCAACATAGTTGTCTGAAGAAGCATCTTCCAAATCCTCATCTTTCTCGGCAGATCTATCTCTGTGCATGGCCTCAGAGAGCAAATTAACCACCAAAGCGTGCGTATCGGAAGGCTCATTAAGATTTGGTACGACTCCGGCTGAGAGCGATGTTTGAAGGATCGACGGTGGAGATGTTGACCGATCAATGATCGGAGATTTTCCTTTTCCACATAGAACAAGCTTAGCTGCTTAGGGTAAGATCCATCAGATTGCTTTAAGGAGAAGCTTTGTTTTTGTCCGTTCGATGTGATGGAGTATCAACCATGCGATCAGCAACAGCTGGATCAGGCATCATATCATCAACGGCTAGTTTAGAAGGATTATGAGAGATGTGCTGCACCAAATCCTCATCAATGAAGTCTCGCGCACGGCTTTCGAGGGGCACGAATTGCCCCACCACCGCGTTTGCCCATTCCACCACGTTTGTTGTAATTAACTAAGGCGTGATTCTTTGACCCTGCGGCTGCCATGTCGGCGGTTGCGTGGCGGCACGAGCCCCGGCCCACGTCCGGCCCACCACCTCCACGCCGGGTGACCGGCATAAACCCGACCAAAATTATTCTCCACAGTTGCGGGCAAATTTTTATCAGATGGGGGACTCATTGGATTTTGAACGCTAGGTTCTGTACCTCGCCGCTAACGTCCATCCTCTGCTCAGAGCTTACCTCCTGCTCCCTGAGAACCGGAGAGGGTGGTTGAGCTTGAACTGATTTGGCTCCCTTAGTGCTGTTACAGGAATTAGCATCCTGTCCAATCAATCCACATGTATAACAAAACGTTGGCAATTTCTCATATTGGACCACCACGAACAGTCTATGCTGATCATCTCCTAGCCAAAATCCTCTACTAAGCGGTTTAGAAAGATCCATCTTAATACAGATACGGGCAAATTTTGTCCTTGTTAGCGATTTTGTGAGTTCATCCACTTTAAGGAGACGACCCAAATGGGAAGTAATGGTTTCCAGAGACTCACCATCCTAGAATTCAACGGGCAGGTTGTGAAGCTGTATCCAAACGGCTACAGAATGAAGCTTCGTGAAAGCTGGTTCAAAGAACGGCTTCCAAGGAGCCAGCTGCAGTATTAATCCATTTATAGACCATGGCCCCTCAACCAGCAGCGCTGCATCACTTCGTGCGTAGAACATCTTATCAGGAGGAACCCATTGGGGAGATATGAAATCAAGACTTCTCCAATGGCCGCCCATTTGGAGAGCAAGCTTACCTTGACTTGTTCGAATGGTGGAGGTTTACCAAAGAACTTCCCAAACAACGAGTTCTGGAATCACATATAAACGTGAGACATTGTTTCTTCATTTAGCCGAACAAGCTGAGTTGTGGACTCCTTGAGTTTTGTGAGAAGCTGGGGATTATGCAGTGGAGAGTTATCGGTGGTCCTAGCTAACCCAGATGCTATCTGAGCCCAGGACCGAAGAGGTGGGGATGCAAGCGGTGGTTGGGAGGATGTTCCCCCACTTGCCATCGCAAGGGGGGAGATGGGTATTCAGAGATGCTCAGGCTCGGAGAAGCAAGAGACGCAAGAGATGCTCCTTGCGTCTCTGAATACCCATCTCCGAACCCAAAATAATTTAAAATAACTTAAAAAATGAAAATTTAGCAAGTAATTATCTCGGTTGCCAAATTAAGTTATTTACATATTCTCTTGAGTGTAAGAAAAAACAAAAGCCCACATAGTTGTTATATACTAAGAACTTATAACAGGGATCTAAACGGGGTAGTAAATTGGGTGGCTAAGAGGATAAGGATGAGGATGTGGCCTTTGCCGATTTTGCACAACCCTGCACTAGGAAAGCTCAACGAGAGGGAGGAGATGCCACCTTGCACAAGTTCATCCAAAGATCAAAGCCTTTAGGGTGGATAGCTGGTGATGAGACTGGCACCCACAATGGTGTCATTGAAGGTCAAAGTGATTAAGGTGTTTTGCTAAACCTGTTAGTGCATTAGTTTTTTTTTTTTTTGGTCAAGAAATTTTTAATGGGTTCGTTAAACTAAGATAGGAGCTTGCGCACGTCTCGGTTGCGGCCTGTGGGGCCCGCACACATGTGGATGCTAGAACCACTCATAATTCGTACTCACAATTCTCAGACATGTACTTTCACTCAGTAGATTAAAATTTTCGTCACTTACGAGGCGTCTTTACTGGAGATCCAAATACCAACTGACTTGAAGACTATTGACTTATTCAGTACATTAGCACCCTCTTTGGCCTATGGGTGGTTGCACTATAAATTTGAGCACAAGAGCATTAATGGCTTATTTCCTTTAAACAACTAGAAGAGAACATCTTGTGTTGAGATCTAGCTGACACCAAGAATCTCCCTTGTAATGTATGTAGGGCACTTTAAGTTGTAAGAATAGGATTAATGTTACTGTACTTTAACTTTGTTTTTAGAGCCTCTAAAATAGGGATGGCAAAAAACCCCAAACCCGACCCGACCCTACCCGACCCGAGTTTGACTGGTAAAACCCGGTTTGACCAGGTTTCGGGTCGGGTTTGTGTAAAACCCTATTAGCAGAAAAGTGGGTGCGGGTCTGGTATGGGAATCTTGATATCCGACCCGAACCCGAACCCAACCCGAAATTTAATTAAAAGGACAGCTAATAAGTTTTTCGAAGGTGTGCTTTTTCTTTAATAAGTTTTTTTCTTTAATTCTTCCCCAATTCCTCTAATAAGTTTTTCATCTTTTTTGCTATCCATTGATGAGTAGATGTTTGTGAGTAATCAATTTAAGAGTTTGACCTCGGTCCTCAATCCTCATTTTTTGTTTTAGGGTTTCGATAGGAAAAGAGAAAGAGAGAGAGAGACCGGGAGAATCCGCCGTGATCTTGCATTCCAATCGAAGGAGTGATTTTTTTCTTTAATTCTCCCCCCAATTCCTCTAATAAGTTTTTCATCTTCTTTGCTATCAATTGATGAGTAGATGCTTGCGAGTAACCATTAATCAATTTAAGGGTTTCACCTCCATCCTCATTTTTTGTTTTAGGGTTTCGATAGGAAAAGGGAGAGGGAAAGACAGGGGAGAACCCGCCGTGAATCCCTTGATTTTTTAATTTTATTTTAAATATTTTTAAATAGGGTCATGGAGGGTCGGAGTATAGCCGCGGGTACTGATACCCGTCGGAGTGCGGAGTGCGGGTTGGGGTTTTGAAAACCCATCGGGTTCGGGTACAGGTTCGGGTATGGGGTCGGGGTAGCGGGTTCGGGTGCGGGTATGGCAAAACCCGCACCCGACCCAATCCGTTGCCATCACTACTCTAAAGCAAATACTTTTTAAAATCTATTCAAAATTTTTAAAGGGATTTATAACCACCTTTAAAATTAATTTTTCCAATACTCTTCATAACTTTAGAGGCGGCTTAAACACCTCTAAATACTAATTAATTTTTAAATCCAATTTTAGAAGAGGTTGTAACCGCCTTAAAAGAATTTAATCCATTTATCTATCAATCATAAACAAAATATTTACTTGTAGGTTTTTGAAACACAATCATAAATATTATAAGTTCATCTTTATTGATTTTTTTTTTTACAAGTTATGACTATCTCAAGTACAATGTTTTTTTCGCTTAGAGCACACAAAAAAAAGAATTGGCACCATCTTATCAACCTCTATTACAATGTATGTAATTTTTGTTTGGTTACACAAAGTGAAAAGCTTTTTGTAACCACCTGAACTTCAATCTCTTGATCATTGAACTATGAGTTCTAGTACAGAAGTAAATAACCAATGTTAAATAAGGAATAATAATTGTGACTAAAGTCAAACAAAGAATATTAAATACTAAAATATAAAATTCATTGTATGCATGGTTTTAAATATTTTTTATCAAAGTGAGAAGAACGAGAATATGCCATAAAAAGCATTTATATTCTTAAATAACTATCAAATGATGAAATGTGAAATTCTCCATATGCTTATAAGTGGAGTTTCGAAATTTGAAAGTTTTGGCATCATGGAAAAATCAACGCTTTTATGCATAGTATTAGATATATTTAGATAGCCATACTATATGAAATAACATGCTGCTCAATTTCTTAAAATAGACATAAAATTCACTGCCAGTGAAGATAAAAATAAATAGATCAGTTAGAAGTGGTTAATCATATAAGTCATTTATATATCTAAGCATCAAATCTGAAACACAATAAAATAGGTACTGCTTTTCACACAATCAAGAATTAAATTGAACTCCAGTAATAACAAGCACATCACATTGTAATCCTCTATCTGAATGTTGTTAGCGGTATTGTTAGATATACATGTATACTTATACGTAGATGGTATCTTTTCTCCCTATATGTAAACCTTTTTTACTCAATAACAAGTGTATAGTTAATCTCTTTCTTCTCCACTCTTTATCATGGTATCAGACTAGGTTCCTCCAGCCATCACTGTCGCCGGTGTGCTGCCGGATCTGTTGTTGACCAAGCATCACCGGCCCAGGGCCTCCACCTCTCTCGGGCACGTCAACGGCATGTCATTGCTGCCTCCCGAGTCTCTATACCGGTGCTGTCGCCGCCACCTAACAACTCCTTCGGTCGCTCAATCTTCATCTCTTTCTCTCTTGTTGCCGCTTTGTACTCTCGCTCCGGCGACGGCGAGCTCCTATTGTTGTGCTCGTGCCGAACGTCAACTCCGGTGATCTTTGGAAAACATGTCGAGAATCGGTGAAGCTTCCCACTCCCAACAATCAACCCGTGAAGCTTTCATGCGGTCTAAACCTCACTTCACAATAATCCGAATGTTAATGAAAGCCACCGCATAGCATTTGGTTTCGGTGGAGTGCTCCCGAGGTTCGTCACCGAATCTTCATCAATCCGATGTGCTACTTGACGGCACCAATTACATTCCCTAGTGACTCACTATTAAGGGGATTCTTGACAATATTTGAGTGCTTAAACATGCTTTGAAGGCACTACCACCAGTTTCCGTTACTTTTACACTTTCGACACTACTAGCTCCTCCTTGGAGATCTCTGCTATTCTAACAGCATTTGAACAGAAGCTTAAGAAGTGGGCCGCCGATGACTCCACAACCAAAATAGTTATATGTCAGACTGTCACTCTTGAGATTCATATCCAGATAGCAGATCTTCCCACTACTCGAGACATGTGGAAGTATCTAAAACTACATTATTGTGGCTCCAATTAGGCACAGTTGTATACTTTGTACCAGGCTCTCTGTAGCCTCCAGCAAGGGGAGGACACTGTCGACCGATTCTATAGCAAGTACTATGGAATCTGGCATCAAATTGACACTCTTACACCTTCTTATCGCACTACTCATGCTACTCAGATTCTAACTTGTTCAGAGTCTTGCGCTCATCGCCGTTGTCATGACAAGACTTGTCGTATGTATGAATTTATCATGCGTCTTCGCCCTGAGTTCGAGTCGACTCGTGCCCAGCTTCTTCACGCTCCCTCTACATACTCTTTAGAAGAGGCCTTCGCTTTTGTTCGTGCTAAGGAGATTCATCTTCAGACTTCCTTCATAGGGTAGGGGGGGCCAATGATCTTGTTGTCACTCACCTTACTTCTGCATCTAAGATGTCTTCGTCCTCTTATCCATCGCCACCACCTGTTTCCTCTCGATCACCTCCATGATCGAAGAGGATTGTGACATGTTACTATTGTGTATTGTGGGTCATCTCGAGAGTGACTCCGTCGAAAGAAGCGTGGACTTTCGCATGTCTCTTCCATTGGTACTTCTTCACGGGACTCCACTTCTTCTTTCCAAGCCTTATTCTCCCTAGGCGCATTCTCGTACAGGCCTTCCCGGTTCCTATCTCTCCCTACGAATCGGCGAGATCTTGGAGATGTTTCGGCAATTCTAGCGAGTCTCATCGCGAGTCCTCTCTTGGGTTATGCTCGCTCCGTTCGAGTGCTCCACCTACTCCAGGTAGTTCTTGTCCATTTGGCTTCTTAACTCCGGTGCTTCATTTCACATGACTCATAATGCCACTCATCTTCATCATTACTGCCCACCCTTTCTTATCAAATGTGTGCGTATTGCCGATGGCACACTTGCTTCCTATTTCTTCTACCTGGTCATCTTTCTTGAATATTTTCTCCGTACCTTTTTTTCTCTCATGTTCCTCACCTATCCATGAATCTTAAATGCATTAGCCGATTACATATTATGATTGTGATGTTATTTTTTATCGTAACTCCCTGTCGTGTACGGGATCACGGTGGAGTGATGATTGGAGCCGGCCGCCGTCATAGTGTAGTGTATGCGTTGGACCCTCTTCGCCTTGCCATTTTTGTTGGACGGGTACCTCACCGTAACGCTTGCTTGTTATTTCCCATCATATGTGGCATTCTCGTCTTGGTCATTTGTGTCCTACTCGTCTATCCTCCCTTGTTTGTCATGGTGTCCTAGGAGTTATCTCTCCTCCTTCTAATGTGGTTTGTATTGGATGTAAGCTCAGTAAATAACTACAGCGTCCTTATCCATTAAGTATGTCTCAAACCACTGCTCCCTTTGAGATTATTCATTCTGATGTTTGGGTTCCTGCCCCATTTGTATCTAAAGGGGGCACTCGCTATTATGTTATTTTCATTGATGGCTACACTTGTTTCACCTGGATTTATTTTATGCATCATTGTAGTCAATTATTATCTATCTAACGTTCTTTCACTATCATGGTGCACACGCAGTTCTCCGCCTTTATCGAGACCTTTCGATCTAACTCTCGCTAATGAATATACTTCTCGGGCCTTTCATGCCTTTTTATCTTACGAGGGCACCTTGTCTCGGTTATCTTGTCTTGGGGCTCATCCTCATAATGGGGTCATTGAGCGCAAGCACACTCACATCCTAGAGACGGCTCGTGCTCTCTTGCTTTGTGCATTTTTTCCCTCATTTAAAGGGCGAGATGCGGTCAATACGTCGTTTATTTTATTAACCTACAATCCTCTTCTCACCTTCGGCATCGTATGGCACACCCCCTCTCTATGATCACATTCGTGTTTTTTGTTGCTTTGTTGTTTTATCTTGTTCTCACATCGGGAGTGGATAAAACTCACTTGCTCGCCCTGTCTCTTGTGTTTTCTCGGGATATAGTCTTGAGCATAAAGGTTATTGTTGTTATGATCTTATTCATCGGGTCGTATTCGCATCTCTCGTAATGTCACCTTTGATGAGTCCACATCTTTCTATGCTTCTTCTCCGGGTAATTTTTTAGGTGGGTTACCAAACTTTGGTCATTTTTCACTTTGGTTACCGAACTTCAATTTGTATCTTTTCAGTCAACATAGATTGATTTGGTTACTTCGGGAGGTTCCTGGTGGGTTTTCCAGGTATTATTTGTCCACGTGGCTGCCGGAAACTCCACCTCATTGCCTATTTCAAAGGTGACAAGACAGCCACGTAGGATACTTGCCACGTCGGTGATCATCCGTCCAACTCGGACGCATCTTTGGCTTGCCCCTTGCCACCCTCGGACACCTCCACGTGGTTGTGTTATCGGTTGACGTGGCAAGTATCCTACATGGTTGTATTATCACCTTTGAAATAGGCGGTGACGTGAAGTTTTCGGTGGCCACATGGACAAATAACAATGGACAAATAACACCATAAAGCCACCAGTGACCTCCTGGAGTAACCAAATTAATCTATGGTGACTGAAAAGATATTGAGTCTTTCTCTCCCACTGTCCCCTGTCTTCTTCTTCTTATGATACTCCTTTAATATCTTCTTCTCCTACCTCCTTCACCTCTTCTCCAGAGTTTATCTCACATTCTTTTTTTGTTCCATCTCCTTTTTATCTATTGATTCTTCCTCCCTCCCTCCTATTCATCCGCCTATCCGTAATACTTATCATTGTAGGGAACCTGCAGCATCTCCACCTCGGCCGGCCTCCTCTAACACCACTCCTACTACTGATCCCATCTGGAGGTACCATCGCATACTTATTATTTACGTGATCGCTCCTTTTTACATCCTTCTTACCATTATGCCTCTGCTAGAACTAGTGTCTCAAATGTCATTGAGCCGGGAACCTATAGGGAGGCAATTCGAGTCCTCGAGTGGCGGAATGCCATGGCGAGAGGAACTTAACCCCTTTATCTCGAGACTCACACGTGGGATCTAGTTTCTCTACCTTCTCATGTTGTTCCCATCACCTGCCGCTAGATCTACCATGTGAAAACTCGTTCTCATGGGTCTCTTAAGCGCTATAAAGCGTGTTTAGTTGCTCATGGTTTTCAGTAGGAGTACGATTATGACTGTGAGGAAATCTTTACTCCAGTAGTGCATATGCACAATGTTCGTACTTTGATTGATGTAGCGGCTGTTCGTGGATGGACTATTCATCAGCTTAATGTGAAGAATGATTTTCTTCATGGGGACTTAAAGGAGGAGGCCTATATGACTCCTCCTCCCAGTCTTCAGGTGCTTCTGGGGTGAATTTTTCGTCTACGTTGTGCTCTTTATGGTCTCAAACAAGCTCCACGGGCTTGGTTTGAGAAGTTCAGCACAGTTGTTGAGGCTACTGGTTTCACTGCTAGCATTCATGATCCAGCAGTATTTGTTCATACCTTATCTCGAGGCCGTACCATTCTTCTTCCATATGTGGATGACATGATTTTTACTGGGGATGACTCTGCTCACATTACTTTTGTGAAGCAGAAACTATGTGATACCTTCTTGATGACTGATCTAGGTCCACTTCGTTACTTCCTGGGTATAGAGATCACTTCTCATCCTAATGGTTATCGACTTTCTCAGTAGCGCTATATTCTCGATCTTCTTGCTAGATCATGTTTGCTCGATACCCGTACAGTTGCTACATTGATAGAGCTACATCTGCAGCTCTGAGTTTATAATGGTATTCCTCTATCTGATCTATTACACTATCGACACCTGGTTGGCAGTCCGGTCTACTTGGTTGTCACTCGTCCTGACATTTCCCACGCTGTTCACATCCTTAGTCAGTTTGTTGCGTCCCCTACTTCGTTTATTATGCTCATCTTCTCCGGATGCTTGTGATATTTTCATGGAACCGCATCTCGTGGTCGGTTCTATCCTCGATTATTCACCCTTTAGTTGCGGAGCATACTACGATGCTACTTGGGCCGATTCTCCTAATGATCGAGTTTACATTCTCGGTTATTGTGTATTTCTTGGGTCTTCTCTTGTTTTTTGGAAGACCAAGAAACGAGACGCCTCGTTGCCAAGTCCCGTGCTGAAGCCGAGGTTCGTGCTTTGGCTTCTACCGGTCCAAGAGGTACTTTGGCTTCGTTCTATTCTTCAGGATTTTTGTGTACTTGCTTCATACTCCCACTCCTATTTACTATGACAAGATCTGGTGCACTTCAGATTGCTACCGATTTAGTCAAGCATGAGCTGAAAAAACACATCGGTGTGGATGCTCACTTCACCCGATGTCATGCCCGCGCTAGTGCAGGTCCCTTCATTATCTTCCCACAAAGGTCAAGGTGGCTGACTTCTTTACCAAGCCACGAGACGCGTATCGGACATCTCTTTTTGCTATCCAAACTCAAAACAAACAATCCGTCTTGAGTTTGAGGGGGATGTTAGCTGTATTGTTAGATGTATATACATATACTTGTATGT
>CACTHL010000804.1:0-172746 GCA_902712375.1 Dioscorea dumetorum | reverse complement strand
CATACAAAGACTATCTCTCGTTTAAGAATTGAGGTTTCGTTTAAAAACGTATATCTCCGTTTAAATATTGCGGTTTCGTTTTAACAAACTTCGCCCCGTTTAACAACCGATATCTCTCTCTTTAAGAATTGAGGTTTCGTTTAAAACTTATACTTCCGCTTAAATATTGCGGTTTATGTTTAAGAAACTCGATCTCCTGTTTAACAAGTGATATCTCTCGTTTAAGAATTGAATTAAAATGGTTATAATAAAACACTTGAAACCTAACACCTTAAAAATCTAATTGGATCAAAGAATGTGATCAAGTCCCAATGACATCATGATCATCTTGGTCAACTTAAACACATTAATGACGATTCACTTTACATGCAAAGGGGAGAGCTTGATTTAATGTGATCAGGTCCCAATGACATCATGATCATCGTGGTCAACTCAAACACATTAATGACGACTCACTTTACATACAAAGGGAGAAGTGCTTCATTTAATGCCACTTTAAAATTTCACATTCTTCAAAAACCCTCTGTTTAAGAATTGAGGTTTCTGTATAAAAACGTATATCTCAATTTAAATACTGCGGTTTCTGTTTAACAAACTTGGCTCTGTTTAACAAGTGATATCTCTCTGTTTAAGAATTGAGATTTCTGTTTAAAAACTATATTTCCGCTTAAATATTTCCGCTCAAACACATTAATGATGATTCACTTTACATGCAAAGGAAGAAGAACTTTATTTAATGCCACTTTAAAGCTTCACATTCTTCAAAAACCCTCACCATCACCTATGCAATGCCATGTCATGCAATGCATGCATGCAAACAAACAACATCATGGCAAGCTTTGCCCTCCTTGTAACAATGGCTGCTTCTCTTCTCCTTGTTTCAGCTTCTTCAAACTCTTTACCAACTCTTTTGCAAGTGAAAGCTTCATTCTCTCATGATCCTTTGAATTTGCTGGAGAACTGGAGCTTTGACAACACTGATTATTGTTCATGGATTGGAATAGCCTGTGATGGTGACGTGGTTACCGGCGTTAACCTCTCGTTAGCGACACTGGCAGGTGGTGTCTCGCCGTCACTCGATTTGCTCACTGCCTTGCAAGTTCTTGACCCCCGTACAGCTCTGCGAAGCGCAACATAGTCGACTCGCCACAGATTGAAGACTTGATTCAAGGCATCGTAGACAGTTTTGTTTTGTTTTACATTTTCGTATGTGTATACGATCGAAAGAGTTTTTCGATTGTTATGATTTGTTTAATATTTGTAATGTACGTTTCCCCTTTCATTTGATATGGTTGCAGTTTTATAAATGAAATTTTCGTTTAAAAAATGAGTTTTAATTTAAAAAAGTATGTCTCGGATAGATTCCAATCACCTCCGTAAACAGTCTCCATAAATAGATTCTAGCTTAATTCAGTTATCCACTCAATCAATCAAGATATCTCATGATTTTACTCCAATTAATTAATTAAAAATAACTCCAATCACCAAATAGAAAATTCACCTCTCACTCCATCAAATTTACTTAATGTAACAAATAATGCCAACTCTACATCATCTTTATTAATTAAATTATGCCATTAAATTTTGCAAAAAATAGCATCAAGTTATTTTATTTTTGGTGGGGTAATTTTTTGGGTGGGTTACCAAACTTTGGTCGTTTTTCACTTTAGTTACCGAACTTCAATTTGTATCTTTTCAGTCACCATAGATTGATTTGGTTACTCCGGGAGGTCACTGGTGGGTTTTCCGGTATTATTTGTCCACGTGGCCACCGGAAACTCCACGTTACTGCATATTTCAAAGGTAACAATACAGCCACCACGCTGACAACACAGCCACGTAGAGGTCCGAGGTGCAAGGGGCAAGCCAAAGGTGCATCTGAGTTGGAGGGATGATCAGCTAACGTGGCAAGTATCCTACGTGGCTGTGTTGTCAGCTTTGAAATAGGCAGTAACATGGAGTTTTTGGCGGCCACGTGGACAAATAACACTGGAAAACCCACCGGTGACCTCCTGGAGTAACCAAATTAATCTATGGTGACTGAAAAGATACAAATTGAAGTTCGATAACCAAAGTGAAAAACAACCAAAGTTCGGTAACCCACCCAAAAAATTACCCATTTTTGGTGCCATATTCACAATCAGCACAATTGTCATAATTAAAAAACTCTGCATCAAGGTCATCATCAATATCAATCACTTTCATCAATATAAACATACCATCAATAACATAATGTTTTGGTTTATGCGGACTTGAGATAACTTCCATTTGATTGGAATAATTCCATCCATGCATTCCCAAACCAAGCGCATTTCAGATTGTAATAAAATATAATAATTTTTTTTTTAAAAAAATACTTCCTTCTTATAATTTAAAAAATAAATATTTAATAAGAAAAAAAAAAGACTATAAAAAAACAATCAACAAATCCTAGAATATTCCCATCTCCATAGGAAAAGGTGGGGACTTGCCTTCCCATTTTGTGCACAAGTTGTACAAAGGGCACCCTTTGACCCCACACTTAAAAAGAGTTTCAATATTCCATCTTGGCATTCTTTGAAAACCGATTATCATGTGCTTCTATTTGTTTGGATGTCCAATCACACCACTGTCACCATTTTGTGGCTCCCACTTGAAAACCAAATAAAGTGTGTGTTTGTGCGGTCTATCAGTACCTTCAAATCTATGGAGTTTTCAAATCTAATGATATCAAGATAAATATTTAATTAAAAAATCCAACTAATAAACTTGCATTTTTTTAATTTTTTTTTTTTTTCCAATGTAGATTCAGAGGAAAACAAAATATTTAAAGACTAATGAGTCTTTGGAGAAAGAATAGCTTTATGCGAATGTTAACATGTTCAAAACCCGCATTTATAATAAAAATATTGTTCATTGAGATCCGGTACTGTAAAATAGTATAAATTCTCTATCATTCTATATTTGGTACTAAGGGTAAATCTCTAAAAAGCTATTAAGCCACGTAAATGATGCATCTTTATACTTACTTATAGATGCTTGTCGTCATTTGTAAAAAAGAAAAATGTTAAATTTTTTTTTAAAACAACCAAAAAAAGTTTATTTTTAAAGTCCGTAAAACCAAATATTGATGTAAATAGAAATAAATCCTTCAATTTGAATAGTGATGTAAATCTAATTTATGTTTTGCAGGAGAGATTAATGGAGAGAAACCAGATTATTTTTTTTTTTTTTTTTTTTAATTATGGCTTTCAAATCTAATTTAATCCGAACTCAATTTTGTCATTAGCTCGAATTGCTTAACATTAGTTAACATTGGATTCAATGTCCTTCACTCGGAGTCCACATTTAATAAATACATAACTAAAATATAAAATTATTATAAATTAATTTTGAAATTCTAAAACCACAGGTACTTTCAATCTTTGTGATTGATAGAGTGCTTCGGTGTTATTTATATATAATATTTTCTACTGAAAAGATGAAGTAGATTATTATTTAAAATACTCTTTAAAATTTAAGTAAGATTTTCAAAATAAAATTATGGACCAGATAAGTCTAAACTTAGGTTAATCTTATTCCAAGTTAATTTAAATAATATTATATAATAAAAATTGTGATAAATGAGAAATATTACAATATTAAAAAATAATAATATATGAAGTCTATATTTTTGACTGTTAAGCCAATGAGCTAGTAACTAGTCTTCCAAAAACAGATAAGCTATAGAGAGATTACAGAGAAAAATGATTGTTAGTTCAACAAATGAGGACTTAAAATAAATTAAAAATATATTTGACAATTAAAAAATATTTCTTCAAGAATTAACGATTGGTATACGGTCAATTAAAAGTCATTTTTATTTAAATAAAATTGTACATGTATATATTTCCTTTTGGGGGTTTTTTTTTTATTTAATTTTTAATTTTCCTTTCTTTGTAAAAATTTAAATAGATAGAGAAAACAAGGAAGAGAATTGCTACAATAAGAAACATATTTTCCCCCTTTCATCTTTTTCAATTTTCATTTGTTTTATTTCTTCACCCTACCAAAATTCAATTAGGTAGTTTTAAGGCATGTGGAAAGTATTATAATTATTTCCGTAAAAAAGAGAACAGTTATTAAAATAAAATCCCTGTAATTTTATTAAAATAATTATAAAGCCTTTTTCTAAAACTATGAAGAATTCTGTTTGACTTATGAGAGCAATAAATGTAACTTTAATCTTTTAATAAAGCTATTAACTACATTAATGCTAAAAATTAGGTTTATCACATCTAATAAAATAAAAAACACAATCTATCTAAACTACACATTTTAATTATTTATTCAAAATTTTAAAATCATAAACAAATGATTAAATATAAATTTTAATATGACAATGGACTCATACTTGAGATATTTGTTTTAAATCTCGAGATCAAACCGGAACCATATAAAATAAGAGTATAGATGTTTATTAAACTTATTTCATGTTAATTTAAACTCTTGACTTCCCGGTAAAATAAAATAATATAAGAAGATCATCCTTAACATCACATAAATTTTTTTATTTTTAAAAAAATTGTAGAAAAATTAAGTGTAATTTTGGAAAGCACCCCTTAAAATATAGAAAATGATAAAAAAAAATTCTTTTGAACAAAGAAAGTATTAACCTCTCTTTACCTGCTTCTTTATTTTTAGCCATAAGTGCAAGGCCAACTCCAGCGCATATGAAAGTCCAAGAATTCTCCTTCTCGCGCTCTCTCCCTCGATTCCCCTTCCATCCTTCTCTCCTCGGCCTCCTCTGGAAATCCCGAACCCGTAGGGTTCCGGCGGCCTTCCGGAGATGGCCCGGGATGCGCTGCTGGACGCGTCGGTGAAGAAGAAGGTGGTGGCGCCGAGGAGTTGGGTGCTGCTGGATTCTACCGGAGAGACCACGATTCTCGATGCTGATAAGTATGCGATCATGCACCGCGTTCAGATCCATGCCCGGGATCTTAGGATCCTTGATCCTCTGCTTTCGTATCCTTCTACGATCTTGGGGCGTGAGCGCGCTATAGTGCTCAATCTCGAAGTGTGTGTCCGCCTTTATTTATTTATTTTTTAATTTCTAGTTTTCTTTGTTATTTTGTAATTTTGTGTGTTTTTGTTGGTCTTTGCTGTTTGCTGATGGCCTTCGGTTTGTGTGATCATTGGAGCAACAGCACATCAAAGCGATAATCACAGCAGAGGAGGTGAGGGCATTTCTTCTGTTTGATTTATTGTTTTGCGACTTTGAACTGTTCCAGTGGGTCTTAAAATGAAAGAGTTTTGTGCCCCAGTGTTGTTTATGCTTGAAAGATGAGTGCTTTAGTTGGTTTTTGTTGCAATTGTTATAGTATTGTGGCATTTATTGTATTCAAATATGAGAGTCGAACTTCTTGTATGCCCTTTTTTATGAAATTGAGGGGCAAGAATGGATTTTAATCTTTGGTATACTATGCTCTGACATTTTGGGTGCATTGTTAGTATGCATGACTTGAATTATTGACTGAGCCTTATGTTTGGTGAAGTTCTTTTGTTCTTTTATAGTCTTCATGCTTGTAAGTGAGCTCTTTGTTTGGTCTATTTTTGAAATGTTTATGAGCAGATGTCGGTTTTAAGGAGGGAGGGATATGTGAAATCCTTTAATTATGATGGTGTTTAAAGCTTGTAATACTGACATACTCTGCAATTTTGTTTAATTGGGAGAAATTTTAAGGTCTAGAAATATGGTTGATGGGTTTTACAATCAAGTATGAAATATTGTTTTCCCGCCTGGGTAGGTTTTGCTTAGGGATCCAACAGAAGAGTATGTGATTCCGATTGTAGAGGAGCTCAGAAGGCGTCTACCAACTATAAATGTGGCTGAACGAATGCAGGGTGAAGGGCGTGAACACCATGATGCAGATGCCATTGAAGAAGAGGGTATGCTGTGATTTGATTCTAGTCATGCTCAATTCCTCATCAAACATGTTAGTTAATGCCATGTATGATATTATTTTTAATGTCTATAGATGTATCACCTTGAGCACACATTGAATGCAAGTGGTTTATAAAATATTCAATGTTGATAAAGCTCCTTTTATATTATGGTACTGGCACCCACATGACTAATAGCATCTGACCATTAGCCTTCCACAAAATTGTTTAGAATATAAATCAAACTTTTTAACGCATTTTGGTAGAAATGTTCACTCACCGAAGTGAATTTGTGGCCCCCTTAAAATGAAGAGGGTACGGGGATGAATATAATACACAATGATAAGAAAGTAAAGGAAAAGGTTATCTGGGGGAGGTGAATCTAATGACTTAGAAGTTAAAAGACTGCAAGTAACAAATTTGAAAGCAATTTTCAAATAATGAAATTCAACTATAACAGATCATACAATGGCAAAACTAAATGTTTATGATGTGTTTCCACTTGTTAAGATACATATGGGTTGTTGCAGTGATATCTTATTATGAGAATGCAACCTAAAGAATTATGTTTGTGCTTCATATTCTTTTTTTTTTTTATCTTTCTAGAAGAATATATAAAATTCACTTCTGATTCAGGCCTGAAATTCCACATTTTAACATTCATCTGCGAATATTGGATTATTTGTACTGCAAAATTCATCTACCATAGGTGAATTTCCTTTGAGATATTCAATGAGAAACCAAGTTGGTTTCTTGCTTAGCAGCTTAAAATATATTGACCAGCATATCTTGCTTATTGTTCTAGTTATATTGTGAAACATGCATACCTGTCCAATGGTAATGCATGTTATTCTACTTACCAATCTATGGCTTTCTCCAAGGCACAATCTTCACTATTACCACTTGCTGGATGGTGTGTTGCTTAGCCTATTTATTTCCTGTGTCTTTTAATGTAAAAAAGATCATGGATTCTTAAATGTCAAGAAAGTGCTATGTGATATAAATAAATAAAGATAAAAATTTTAAATAGAAAAAAAAAGTTAAGTGGCCATTAATGCCTGTCCTGATTCATGATTGCCTTTGATTGGAGTAATTTAATGTTTTAAAGGATACAAGGGAATTTGAACTCATACTGTATACAGGAGATCTTCTGTTGATTTGTGGGAACTATAGTGTTTAATGGATGGATTTTGGTGACATTTGTATAACATTTTCTATAAAGAGCACTGCAATATTTTGTAGGATTGATGGTTTATGTAGCTCTCTAAAACTTTTGGGAAAAATACTAGAATTCGATTTTGTATAGATGAGCTTCATTTAATATCAAGGATTTTATTTCTTCAATTTTTGTGGATGAATTAATATGACCTTTAGTTGTATTGTTCTGCTCTTGTGGCCTTGATATTAACTATTATGATGGAGACTACGGGCTGTGTTTTTTTAATGCTCGCTAAAGGCAAATATTTTTGAAACAAAATGAGCATTCGATTCTGCATCTCCTTCCATTATATTTACTGCAGGGTTTCTTTTTCCTGTTGTAGATGTGTGCCACAGCTGAAATCCTAATTATGCTGTTATCATGCAATACAGAGTCTCCATTTGAATTTCGAGCACTGGAAGTTGCTTTAGAAGCTATTTGCAGCTTTCTTGATGCACGTACTACTGAACTGGAGACTGCTGCTTACCCAGCATTAGATGAGCTGACCTCAAAGGTTCATGAGATCTTCTATTACTAATTTCCTTAATTATCGACATGTTGATTAAGTTCTACTTTGACCTTATGTTACATCATTGTTGTAATGTCTTACTGATATCAATTTCCATTGCTTGAGAGGTTTTCTGTTTTGTAAGCAAATATATTTCTATTTCTTGCCTTCCATACAGTGGATGTAGTGCTTTTTTTTTTTGTGGTTCCTGCTATGTTTCTGAGGAACTAGTGTCTTTAGTAAATAAATCTCTTGGACACACAAACAGCTCATTTTGCACGTGGAACCCAATAAAAGGTAACCTGCAGATTGTATTCCCAAAATTTTTGCACGATGCTCTCCTTTGAGAAGAACTTATGTTTCACTGCTTATGAGGTTATTTTGTTTACCCTGTTAACATTCCATATTGGAGGATGAAACTGTTGAAGTCAGAGATGGCACACCTACACTGCAAAAATAAATAAATTAATAAACGTATTTGCATTTGAGTAAAGAAGAGCCGATAGGGCTATAGAACCCTGTCAAAAATTTGAAAGTGATCAAACTTTTAATGATCAAGTTTCTATTAATGTTCATTGTGAAGTCAACTTGTAAGCTTCTTTCTGAAAGGCTGAGGGAATTCTTGATGTAGTCTGAGTTCACAAGTATTTTTATGATTTCCATCTTATTTCCCTCGTTGTGATTTTTTTTTTTAAAATCTCTCTCCATCTTTTGTATGTTATGTGAATGACTGGTTCATCATCCATTTCCATTATGTTGGGACTCATCTTGATTTTTATGTATATACTTTTTTCTTTACATCTAGAAGCAGATTTTGGATGCTATTTTCCACAAATTTATGATTTAGCTGATGAGTATTTCCTTATAATTCACAATCTTTTGAACAGATTAGTAGCCGTAACCTGGATAGAGTGCGTAAACTGAAAAGTGCCATGACGAGACTGACTGCCCGAGTTCAAAAGGTTTGGAAACTGTATCTTTAAAAGTATACTTATTCATGCTACTAACTAGAATTTGCAATGCACTTTGTTAACTTATGTATTAAATTGACAATAATCAATAGTGTAAAATTAATCAAAAGAATAGTTTGTAGTTCTTAAGTTATCTTTTTACAATATGTACATATATATAAGTTAACTTCTTCAATTTATAATTTTTCAGAATAAGGATTTTAATTATGTTGATCTCTATGATAATTATGTTACTTTATTGCATGCATAGTTGGATTAGGCATCTAGAAGTTCCTGTTTGAGAATAAAAGAAGGAATATCGTGAAGAGGAAAGTAAATGAGAGAAAAAGGAGTACATGAAGGGAAAATTGGTACATAAATGAGGAAATGGTAAAGAACCTTGAAGAAAATGCAATTGGAAAAGGCTCAATGAAAATTGATGAGCTTAAATCATTTGGCAATGTTGCTGAGCAGTCAGTTTCTCCTAATTATGTAGAATGTGGATTTAGTTTTTGCAAGTACCAACTTTGTTTTTTCCTTGTGAAATCTACAATTACTGATTCAACATGATCAGTAAGTAATGAAAAACTTCCAGAAATTGATTTTGGAGAAGTTATTTTGCCATAAGCTTCTATTGTATCTTTTGGCAAAAAAACTGTTTTCAGCACTTTGGAGCTTAAGACTGCTTTTTAAAGTTGTGTTTTATGGGCTCAAATAACTTATATTAGGTATGAGCGAATTTAGTTTTATACTGGAAATGATCAGGACATTTGCCTAACTAATTTTGCATCAATAATTTTTACCTAGTAACTTGATGAATGATTTTTTATTTTTACATGTATTAGGTATTTATGTATGGGTCAGCTAGCAGTCTGAATCCTAAGATGCTCACTACATGGCAATGCTGTGTTATTATAAATGCATATGCTGTATTGTACATTTGTCAAATACTCATGGGATGCCTACACAACCATACAATTATGTCATTGAATGTGACACCGACCTGTCTAGGTTGTTACCAAAATATTGTTCATATTTTTTGGCTTAACCATTTTCCTTTTATTTAGTGTAATTGATCACCATACATAGCCAAGACTCTAAAATGGCATTTATTCAACTTCACATAGTTTAATTAGATAATTCAAAGAGCTGCAGTTTTTGTTGAAATTTGTTGTGTCCAATGCTTCATTTAGGTAAGAGATGAACTTGAGCAACTATTGGATGATGATGATGACATGGCTGATCTTTACCTATCGAGAAAGTTGTTTGGAGCATCATCACCTGTCAGTGGCTCTGGTGCACCCAATTGGTTCGCTGCCTCTCCAACTATTGGGTCAAAGATATCTAGAGCAAGCAGAGCAAGTGCAGCCACAATTCATGGAAATGAGAATGATGTTGAGGAACTTGAAATGCTACTTGAGGTCATATATGAAGCGATAGCATTTATATATATGCTTATTTCTATAGTTGGAAAATGCTTCAGAATAAAATTCTGACATCTACTTTCTACTGTGCAGGCATACTTTATGCAGATTGATGCCACATTAAACAAATTAACCACGGTATGTGTATCACTATTGCCATGATAGTAACTATCATATTTGCTTGTTGATTTGGTATATGCTTGTGTAGCTAAATTGTGCTTCCATCAAGAATGGAACTGCTTATATTCTGTGAAGGAATTTGCTTGAGAAATGCTTCAAGGCTGCCCTTGTCCACTGGTTTTATTATGTATCAATTTATTGGGGTAAACCCCTTTTTGTCTAGCCTTCACCAACTCAATCTCTGGTTCTCCCACTAGGACATAAAGAGACCCCTTTGAAATGACTTTCTGTAAAGCTATCCACTTAGCTCCCTATGATATCCCAGTCTGGTGCTGCTACCTCTCCTAAACACTGAATGTAGTTCTAGATAACATATTGAATGCTTGGTGAAAACATGATCAGTCCTCTTTTTTCTAATTATTACTTTCCTTGGTTAAAAGTTCTCTTTGATGATAAAATTGAGACTAAATAGCCATAATCACATCCTATTTGCAGTCTTTTGGAATGAGATGTTCCAAGCTCATGAATGTTTGGAAAATTAGTTGTAAGGGAAGCTCTTTACCAATTTTTGCAGGGGGAGGGACACTTAAATTGACTTAAACTGCCTTCAAATGGATACAAACATGTATGAGAAAGGAAAGGCTATGTGCTATTGAACGAACCATAGGAAGCTACCCTTTTTTTTGTTTTGTAAAATTTTCTCTTTCCAATTCTTGCCTAAAGATTTTTTTTCCCACCCTAGGGCACTATACATAAAGAATCCTGTCACTTAAGTGAAGTATATACCTAAGTTTTCTCCATTGGTGATTGTCAAAGGTTATATTGTGGATGATTTCTGGAAGATGACATAGTTCACATTTCATGGCTGTTGAGTAGATGCAAGGGAGACAAATGAGTGAATCATAAATGTTAGCACTTGCTTGATCTGGTTGGGGTGACTTTGGTCTTGTTTTATGCTTAGGCTTTTCATAGTTTTTTTTCTTTCTTAAAAACACTCCTTAAATCACATAATACACACATCCTCGCTATTGACTAGATGTCTTGTACCTCCATTGTTACTTTATTCACTGGTAATTGGAAGGAATTTGTGCATTTTAGATTATGGTGTGCTATTTCTTCTTTAATTTTGCTTCAGTATTCTTCTGTATGTTCATACAAATTATACATCTTCTCCAGCTCCGTGAATATATTGATGACACAGAGGACTACATTAATATTCAGGTACTTCTGCAAAATGTGGAAATTGTTTCTTATATGCTTTAGATTTAGGGAATTACTATCAAGTAGCATCCAAGACAACAGCTATGATCTGAAGTCATGTTCTTTTTTTACTTCTGACAGCTTGATAATCATCGAAATCAACTGATTCAGGTGAGTTTTCCTCTTCTTCCACTTTATCATTCTAAATGTTTTTCTAAACTTGCTCCATTGCCACCTTATTGTGCTTACTATTTTTCAATAACATATTGTCGGGCAGTTGGAGCTATTCTTGAGTTCAGGCACTGTTTGTCTCTCCCTGTATTCCTTAGTAGCCGGGGTATTTGGCATGAATATTCCATACTCATGGAATGACAACCATGGATATATATTCAAATGGGTAAATTTTGATGGACATGATTGTCATAAGAGGTGCTCACTTGTATAATATGTTGTTTATTTTTTTGTATCATATTGCTTGGCAGGTGGTGATCATTTCTGGTGTAGTAGCTGCACTGCTTTTCATATTTATTGTCGCTTATGCTCGTTACAAAGGCCTTGTCGGTTCTTGAACACCATCGAGGTATATGCAATTTGGAAGATGTGATGCCAACTGTTCCTTCTATTGTCCATACTGATGATTCTCCAACATAAATGCCAAATTTAAAAATCACTGCAACTGCTTAAAAAGCCAACCTGTCTTAATTTGTTGCCATGCTTGCTTCGCAGATGATACCCAACTTTGATTTGCCATTATAATTGTAATTTTGGCATTCTTTTGCTTCTCCAAGATCTTATCAATGATGGCAATTATTACTTCATTATTACAGGTGCTCGATTTATCCACAGAGGGATACTTAAATAAATTTTCTGTATCAATTCGCGTTTTTTTTCTGCAGCAATACAAATCGGTTTAGTACCAGAATTTCATTCTACCGACTTCACGGCATACTTCACTTGAGTATAATCTCTCTGGTAATTCACATTTCGCTCCAAGAGGGTTGTTTTGTATCAATTTTCGTTCGGTCTTTGTTCAGTCTACGATCGGATTGAAGTAGATTGAAGTACCATTCTTATTTCTTTGAGTTGCAGGAAAGACTGCTTTTGTTTTGCATCATGTGGTAGATGGACTTATTTGTCTGAACTCAATGATCTTGTAGATATAATTCTATTTTGGCAACCAATGAAAATAATTGGCTTTTTTCTCCTCCAATTGAATTTAGATTATATTCAACAGAGATGGTTACTCAAAATTGAGTTATTAGTTCTTGCCTTCTTGTGGTAAATGATTAGGTTTTTAATTTTCTCCACCTCAAATATATCGTATATGTTTTGTGGGGTCCATTAGCAAGTTATAAATAATTAAATTTTTATGATTTTGAATTGATTTTTTGAGGAAACGAAGGAGAGATATATTCATTTCAGCAAATGAATCTGGATAAATATATTTGTTTTTCACATCATGAATTTGGTCCAGCGGTTGCCAAATATGTTTGTCAGGAAACATCAAAACAAATAAATATGTTTAGTTTAAAAAAATAATTATTAATTTTTTATTGGAAATACCGAAAATCCAGCAACCCATGATATGCGGAGACAATTATTTCCCCTAGCCCTAGTTATATATTTGTTTTTCTTGTTTCTTTTTATATATTGATTTAGAAATTTTCTAAAATATTAAATAAAATTTTCTCAAATTTATCCTTTATTTTTTGTAATGTATTTTTACTTTTTTTTAGTTTTTTTTTTAAATCTTGATGCATCATTTTAAGAGAGAAAATAAAAGTTATAACTAAAATATAGAGAAATTAATAGGATCTCAACGGAGTTTACATAAGGGCATTTTCCAAAATTGGTATAATTTTTTTTTTATAAATTTAAGATTATTAAGAGTTATAAATAAATAAAGGTATAATATTCAGAATAGTCCATCTATTATAATCAGAATGTCTTTTTATTTCTCTAATATTATTTTTATCTGTAGGAGGTCTCTCTCTATTATTTGTTTTGAAAATATTGGTTCCACCTTTTAATGGTGGTAGTTAAGGAAACTGATGTGAAATTAAAATAATATTAAAATAATATTATTAGTGAAATTATAATTCAAGAAATTGGAGAAATTATGTGAAAAAAATATATAAATAGAAACATAAACATAAAACTGGTCTTTTTAAATTGTCATTTACCAAACTATTTTTTATATTAATTTTTTAGAAAAATTAATTATATTTTAATTATTTTTTGTTTTTGAAAACTTTAATAATATTTTAATAAAATTTTGAACGAAAAACCCGAGTAATGTTAGAGGGAGTGATCGATTTTTTTCAAAATTAATAATAAAAGGACATTCCGACTATAATGGAGAAATTACTCTCGGTAGCATACCATAAATCAACCTACTACTCCCATGTATTTATAACATGGCATTGACCCAGTAAATCACTTTCACCCCTCCTCATTTAGCAATAGTTCATATATATACATAATAAATAAATAAATAAATAGTCAGATAGTTATAGCCGGTCCTGACCAGCTAATAATTGGTTGACCAGGTGACCAGGCCAAGAATAAATAGAAGGAATGTTTTTTCATGTTTAGCATCAACAATAACTAAAGAAAAAACCAAGCAAACAACATAAGAACAAGAAAGATGGAAAAAAAGATGAGTTAGGGTTTTGGCCGCCTGGCTCGGCGCCCGGACTCGGCCTCGGTCAGGTCACCTCGCTTTTCTTTTTTCTCAATTAAAGTAATGCCACTTCTAACAAAAGAATCCGGACAAAACACTAGACAGCCCAAGCCTGCACTTCTACTGCCTCAAGTATTTGCGTTTATGGGACTGGAAACTTTTATAATTAATTCTTGGGTGTATTTGCAAAACTTACTTCTTTTTCTTTTGTTTTTAATTAAGGTTTATAGGTATTATTTGTTTTATAGTCTTTGATTAGAAAAAAAAAAAAATTTGAATAACTAGGGAGCTCATCATTTACTGGGATTGATCCCAAATATAAAATGTTTGTACTTCTGTTGAGGATACGAGTTTAAAACTTAATTCATGTAGAGTGAAAATCTGCAAATGAAGTGAGATGTTAATTTTTTATCGATGCATTTTTTTTTTGAGATGGTTTTGTTTATTTTTTTTAAAAAAATAAATTCTTTGAAATTTTCAATAGATATGATTGATTATATTGTTTTTGAAAGGGTTAAACCGAATAAATTGTAATCTCAGGAGCTGAATTCAAAATAAATAAAAATCCCAAAGGCCTATTTTTATTTCAAAAATTGAAATGAGTGGCAACAATACGAAGACTCGAAAACTCTAATATAGTACCATAATAATGAAAATGCACACATAGTACAAAATTTAAAAATATCTTTTAAAATAAAGTAATTATCTATATTGTTAATAACTCCAATATTCACCTAAGTACTCTTACATAAAATACAAATAAATAATGTTTTGGACCAATAATTAACCTTTTGATTTTTTTACATTGGTCTTTGAATTTTCAATTTTATCACCTTAATTTGAAACTTCAAAATTCATTGCTATATGTACAATTTGTTAAGTTTCATCACTAAGTTGTCATTTTTTGAATGGGTTCCTCATGTACTTAGAATCAATGGCGGCACCAGAAATAAAATCAAGGGGGTGCTGGGTTCAACGTAAAAAATAAATATAAAAAATTAATTATATTAATCCAAATTTAAGATTATACTAATTAATTTAAAAAATATAAAAATACACATACCACTAACATTGGCCATTTGCCCTAAAAGTTGAATTGTAGCCTGAAGACCAAGGGCCCAAAGGGCTTCTGGGCTTGGCCTTGGCCCAAGGGGGTGCTTGACCATGGTGTACATAAAAAATAATAAATATATTAAAAGGACTCTCAGGACCAAGGGGGTGCTTGGGGTGCTCAAGCACCCCCTTGCCCCCTCTCCCTCCGCCACTGCTTAGAATGTGACAATTCATGCTCTACGAAAAATAGTGATCATCTAAAAAGTTTCGGCATCCATCAACTAAATTATTATGAAAAAACAAAAAAAAAATTTATAAGATTTAAAAACTAATATTTATAAAAAATTTTACATAAATTCTGTAAGATCCAATAGTCTCTTAGCCCATTGATATTAAATCCATCATATTATATTATAGATTAGTTTTGAGAAAAACTTGAGATCAAAATTCAAAGCCTGTGAAATACAAGAGTGATATTAGTGTTGCGGAAGCCAAGGAGACACCATATAATTAAAGGTAAATCCTTTAAAATTATAAGGCTTTCATGCAGAGCACTAGTAGGTAGGTACTAGAAAAGAAAAAAACCCTTACTATATATATATATATATAATTTCGTATATATACCCCTGCATATTTTGTAATTCGATGTGTGGCCTATGAAAGAAAGTTACTGGGTATATATGCAAAACTGTAAAGGAATGTAAAACAGTACATATGTAATTATTAGATTCTTTAGGGGTATGTCTGCAAAGAAAACACTTTCTGTCCGTTTTAGTATGCCAGAACACCACCTTGTCCTGCGTTACCCCCATTTCTCTCTCTCTCTCTCTCTCTCTCTCTCTGGTTTTAAAACGAAGAGAGCTTGCTGCTTGAAACGCTTCTCCAGGATTCGTTTGTCTCTCTATCTTTCTGTTTCTCTCACTCTTCTTCGTTGGTGAGCAGGAAAAGTGTTTTTTTTTTGTTTTGATTTGACCCTTGGAATGTGTTTTTTCTTGTTCTTGTTCTTCTTGCTTCTCGTTTGTTTGTGGAGTATGTGTTAGTTTGTTTGACGAGTTGATTGGTTTGTTGGTTATTTAGTTCATGAGTTTTTCCCTTGATTTTCTTTGTAAGCAGGGAATTTTCTTTGTTTAGCATCATGCTCTTCAGAAGCTTTGTTTGGATTAGTTGAAATTTATATGCTATATATATGTTTTTTTGGGTAACAGAAGTGACAGATTCATGAAAAAGTTAGTTTTGTTTTTTCATTTGGTTTTTTACATGATTTTCTTTCAAGTTGAGAATCTGATGGAAAATTTCATCTTTTTTTTTAATCAGCATCATCATCATGATCATTATTTTGGCTGTTGATTCTTTGAAATTTATGCCCAAAGTTTGATTTTTGAGATCAGAAGTGACAAAATTCATGGTTTCTTGTTTCCCGTGGAATGGGATGGACTCCCATTTGGACCTTAAAGTTGTGGTTTAACAGACTGGTGACTTTTGGAGTTCCAGGGATTCTTGATTGAATGTTTCTTGAACAAGAAATTTGAGTCCATTGATATGCCTTATTAAGAAGTTTTTCACTTTTGATTCTATTCTCTTTTGATTTAATAATTAGTTTGTTTTGCACATCCTTATCTGTTATTATTTTTTGCTCTTGATGCTAATTGTGTATGTTTAAATTGCAAACACAGCTGTTGATTGCTCTATTAGTTTGTTTTTCATGATATGTTGCCTGCCTTTACAGAGTTTGATTAGAAGAATGAACGCCAAGCCTAAAAGAAGATCTATATCGGAAAATGGGGATGGAGGGCCAGAGTTGGGCTTAGCAACCTCGATTGCGAATGGTGATGATTTGGGACCTGTTGTCAGACTTGCTTTTGAAGCGGGGAAGCCGGAGCTGATCTTGAATCAGCTTAGAAACATTGTGAAAAAGAAGGAAGCTGAGATAGAAGAGTTGTGCAAACTGCATTATGAGGATTTCATTCTTGCTGTCGATGAACTCCGTGGTATTTTGAATGATACATATCAACTGAAAAGTATGCTTTCTGGCGAGAATTCCCAGCTTCAAGAAGTGGCCAGCTCCCTTCTAATGAAGGTTGATGAAATCCTTGAGATGTATTCGGTTAAGAAAAATGTCTCTGAGGCTATACGGACATTAAATGTCTGTATCCAGGTCTTGACCTTATGTTTAAAGTGCAACCAGCAAATCAAAGATTGCCGATTTCACCCTGCGCTGAAGACGGTTGACCTCATTGAGAAGGAATATTTGCAGGGTGTACCTCTCAAGGCACTCAGGAAGGTGATTGAGAAGCAAATACCCGAGGTAAGATTGCACTTTGAGAAGAAGTTTTGTGCTGAGTTCAATGATTGGCTTGTGTATATAAGGGACAAAGCGAAGGATATTGCACAGATGGCAATCCGACAAGCTGCCTCAGCTCGTCAAAGAGATGAGGAAATGTGTGACAAACAAAGAGATTTTGAGGAGCAGAGCAATTCAGGTTTTAATGACTTTGTCTATGCTTTGGACACGGAGCAGATGGAAGATGATTCACTTGTAGAATTTGATCTGACCCCCTTATATCGAGCGTATCATATCCATACTTGTCTTGGTAAAGAGGATCTGTTCCGCAAGCAGTACAGTAAGGAACGACTGGCGCAGCTGAACTTGGATTTGCAGATCTCCCCGGCACAACCATTCCTTGAGTCTCACCAGAATTTTTTTGCACAGATAGCCGGGTTCTTCATTGTTGAGGATCGAGTGCTACGCACCATTGTGGGGTTTCTCTCAGAGAGTCAATTAGAATCAATGTGGGATACAGCTCTTCAGAAGATTACATCAGTTCTCGAGGATCAATTTTGTTGTATGGATACTGCAAGCCATCTCCTTCTGATCAAGGATTTTGTAACACTCATAGCCATGGCTCTAAGGCGCCACGGGTACAAAGTAGGTCCCCTACTTGACGTTCTTGATAACAGCAGACACAAGTACCACGAGCTTCTTCTAAATGACTGCCGGAAGCAGATGACAGATTTACTCGCTAGTGACACATTTGAGCAGGTGGTAATAAGAAAGGAGAATGAGTATGATGCAAGTATCTTGTCATTCCGTCTGCAAGTCTCCGATGTGATGCCACTATTTCCTTATGTAGCTTCATTCTCCTCTTCAGTTCCTGAGGCCTGTCGTATTGTGCGCTCCTTCATTAAGGATTCAGTGAGTTATTTGAAACATGGAGGTCAGATTAACTTCTATGACACTGTGAAGAAGTATGTGGACAAACTCTTGGTTGATGTGTTGAATGAGGTGTTGGTAAAAGCGGTTCAAGGTGGTTCATTGGGTGATTCACAGGTTATGCAGATTGCAGCCAACACTGCCGCCCTTGAACGTGCATGTGAGTATTTTCTTTCACAAATTGCACTTCTTTGCAGAATGCCCTTGCGCTTAGTTGAAAGGCCTCATTCTAGTTTGACTGCCAAAACTTCTCTGAAGCTCACACAAGTTGTTGCCTATAACTCACTCCTCGTTTTAGTCAAGTCAAAGGTGGATGAGCTTATGGCTCTCATGAGTAAAATTAATTGGATGGCAGATGAGGAACCAGATAAGGAAAATGAGTATATTGATGAGGTCCTTATCTATCTTGATTCCAAATTATCTACAGCGCATGAGATTTTACCCCTGGATGCCCTTTACAAGATCAGCAGCGGGATTCTGGATCATATTTCGCATTCTGTAGTGACTGCTTTTCTGAGTGAGAATGTTAAGAAATTCAATCTCAATGCTGTTGTCGGCATTGACAATGACCTCAAGATGTTAGAATCATTTGCTGATGATCGATTTCAAAACAGCGGTTTGATTGATTTGCAGGAAGGTGGCAGCTTAAGGGACTACCTAGTAGAAGCTCGGCAATTGATTAATCTTCTACTGAGTCATCAGCCTGATGACTTCATGAATCCCGAAATAAGAGAGAAACATTATGGTGCTTTAGACCATAAAAAGATCAGCATTATTTGCGAGAAATACAAGGACTCACCCGACACGCTATTCGGAAGCCTGTCAAACAAAAATTCCAAGCAAAGTGCTCGCAAGAAGTCCATGGACATGTTGAAAAAAAGACTAAAGGAGCTTAATTGAAACACATGATTCATCAGATTACCTATTTCCTTCTGCACAAATCATTTGCATCAAAGATCAAACTTAAAATTTGTACATTAGCAGGATGCATGGATACGAACTCCTTGTACTGCTATTCAATTTTCAAACTGCTGAATCTATGTTTTGACTCGGTTTCTGCCGATATTTATGTGCAGAATGAAACTTGTTTGAGAGCAATAACATGATCTTGATAATTATAGTATGATCAAAGACCATATATAATCAAGAGAACTTTTTTCATTTATTTTTCAGATATGAAAAGATAATCTTATTACATTACTTAAAAGGATGAACAGCTGAAAGCATGTATTGGAGTTTCTCCCAGGTAAGAATAAGAATGAACATGAACTAGAGACAAGCAATACAAGGAAACTAGCAAGATCCTACATTTGATGCCAAAATATTGTCTAAACATATAGGTCTTGTGGGGTTGGATATATATATATATATAACCACATCAAGCTCTAACATTTTTTGAGCACATAAAAACCTTGCCAATTAAATCAAACAACAAGGTGGCCAAAATTTTCACTAAAACTTCGTAATATTTTCAAAAAAGAAAAAAAAAAAATTTCCCACTCATTCACAAAAACATATTTATCAAAACACTAATGGCAAATAATTTTCCAAATCTAACAACTATTAAGATAGAAATATTATAAGACTCCCAAAGCTCGCCACATCCATCCCATGCAAAGTCTTCTCCGTTTATAATCTTGAAGAATCAATCTTTCATAAAGATCTAACCTTTCGCAGTCTCCATTTCCATCTCGTTCAATTCGATCCAAAAAGACATCACCTTTGCTTGTTTTTATAACCCAAGAATCAGTCACTCATTACTATGAGCAAGCTATCAATGCCCTTCTTTAGGACCCACTTCTTCCTTTCGTTTTTTCTTTCTTTAATCCCTCTCTTTCTTTGAAAAAAAGTTTTTTTTCCTATAATTGCTCCGTTTCCCTCAAAGATCCAACCTTTATCTCGCCATTAATGCGACCTCTGAACCCCGCCGGAGCTCGCATGCATGGCGGAATAGTCTCCAAGGAGAACTCCCCGTCTCCCTCCCACTCCGCCATGGCCAGCTCTGAGGAAGCGGCGGTGGAGCCGCCACAGATGATGGGGAGAGTGAAGAGAGAGCCGGTGGCGAAGTGCTTGACGTGCCCTCTTTGCCACAAGCTCCTCCGTGACGCCACCACCATATCCATGTGCCTCCACACCTGTTCGTCCCTTCTTCTTCTTCTTCTTCTTCTTCTTCTTCTTCTTCTTCTTCTTCTTCTTCTTCTTCTTCTTCTTCTTTGCCTCTCTTGCATGACATCTTGCTTTGCTCATAATTCCAAAGATGCGATCTTTTTTCTTTTTTCTTTATTTGGTGTAATTTGAGGAGAGATAGCGAGACTTGTGGTTTACATGAATGTTTGGTTGTTTCTGATTTTTATGTTTAGTTGTTCCCTCCTTGCTATGCATGGTAAGCTTAGAGGTTTTCAGCATTGTTATTAGTGACAGGTGGTTGCTTTTCTTTCCGAATGTGCCTTCCCTTATACAAAAGTTTCGGGTGGAGCTCTACTGGAGTTTTCAGGCATAGAGAACCAATGAGAGGATAACCATTGCATTGGTTTCAGTGCTCCAAGGCTTGATTTGCTTGATTTTGTTCTTTATCATCTCTTTCTCTGTTGTTTGCTATCCATTTCCAATGTTTCTTAGTTTGTAAAGTGTTCTTGAGATTTGAATATGACGTAATCTTGTGCAAGGTTTCTGTAGCTGTTGATCACGATGAGGTGCATGTGATGGAACATTTTGACTGCTTAGATTCTTTCTTCTTGTTGGATTTTTTCTTGGATATACTGTTCCCCTTTCTGTAAATTATATCCTTGTTTGCATTCTACTTTTTACATTTCAAGTGAATCTTGAAGTATCTGTACTCCGTATATAGATTGGTCCACTCTTGAAGTGGAATCTTAGTTTCAGTTTCTGATTTTATCCATTCCCTTTCTAGAAACTCATGACATCAATGGGAAAACCAACTTGTTATATGCTAGTGTCGATCTTGATTTTGCATTCATTTGGTGATTGCCAAAAATTTCATCTTCTTTGTTTTCACTGGAGAATAAAATTTACAGTGTTTGTACTTATGAAAGTCTACTTATTTGCATAAACATGATCTATTCTTTCTTTTCTTTGGGATTTGTACAGATCTATTCTGAAATATTGGATGGATATTAGATGTTTGTGTTTATTGGATTCCTCATTCGGATAGTAAGAAACTTGCGTAACACTTTTTCTTTTAAATATCCTGAAACAGTCTGCAGGAAATGCATCTTGGAAAAGCTTAATGAAGAGGATAACTGTCCAATTTGCAACATTGATCTTGGTTGTGTTCCAGTGGAGAAGCTAAGGTCAATTTTTTATTTTTTATTGCTCATACATATTCTGTATCCTTTCTTTTTTTCCTTTGTGCTTGTCATTAACCTATATTATTCCAAGAAAATGCAGTGTGTGCATTTAGCATGCAATTATGTATATGGCATCAGTTTGATGCATGTATGCGCATTTAGCATGCAATAATTTACATGGCATCAGTTTGAACTTTGAACTCTGCTTAAAGCTGTATTGCGCACTAGCATTATGTTTGATTTTGTATGAAGAAAAGTTTGGAATGTGAAACATGCCATATCTTGATATGGACTATTGACTAAACATTTCATATAGAGTTCAAATGAAAATGAAATGATATTTGAGGCAATAAATGCTGTACTTACTACAAAGTGTTGTCAAGATAAATAGTTTCAGGTTGCAACAAAGAAATCAAAACTTCATTTTCTTCTTTATATTCTACTTCAATTTTCTCTTTTCGAATGAGATCCAGACTTAGCTAACAAACTTCGATATTCCTCTAGACTGTTTATTGCAATACCATCTTTCACATTTTGGTTTGATCTGATAAATCACGAAAAAATAATCTACCAAGTTTCATTATTAAAATGCCATCAGCACCTAGATTCCTTTGGTGCCTAACATCAGTAATTTTATAATGGCAATGACTTCACTGTCTCTTGTCACTGAGTTTCTGTTTCAACTATAGAGGTTATTTGGCCGCCATTTACAGTCAGTAGTGGCTAAGAATGATGCCAACGTATCCAATGAATAGTATTATATCATTAGCATAGACATAGTGTTTATTTTTATACAGTTCTCCACAAGATGTACGTGCTTCAAAGAACAATAAAGTTGACTTTTAAACAAATATTTCTGGCTAGATGATGGTTTGCTATATGAATCATTTCAAATTTAACTGAATGGCGGAATGTCTTTGCTG
The DNA here is from genome assembly GCA_902712375.1 of Dioscorea dumetorum. Classification (NCBI taxonomy): domain Eukaryota; kingdom Viridiplantae; phylum Streptophyta; class Magnoliopsida; order Dioscoreales; family Dioscoreaceae; genus Dioscorea; species Dioscorea dumetorum. Next base: position 150,267 of record CACTHL010000804.1, on the reverse strand, counting down.
TGCAGGCCTGATCACAATTTACAAGACTTAAGGGCAAAAATTTTTCCTTACAAAAGAGTAATGGTTGAAGCTCCTGAAGTTTTGTCTTCTGTTTCAATTCCTGTCAAAAGGAAAGAAAGGTCACTTTCATCACTTGTGGTCACCACTCCTAGAATAGGAAGTCAGATAGGCTTGACAGGAAGAAGAACAAAAACTTCTAGAAAAGCTGCTGGTCTTTGCAGATTAAGTCCTGTTATCAGTGCAACAATTAAAAAACCACTTGAGACTGTTGCAGACTGTAAAGAGAACTTAATTTTGTCTGAGACATCTGCCAAGATGACTTTCATCAGAAAAAAGTTCAGGGTAAGCTTATCATTGGGGTAATTTACAGCAAATAATGATCTTATATAAAAATAAATGTGATTGTTAGTTGCCCTGAATTTGATGTGAAAACCCTAGAAAAGTACATGGGCATTTCTGTAGTTGAGTATTTTATTGGTATTTTGTAACTTAGACCTTTTCTCCAAACTGCATGACCAAAGATCATATCTGTTGCAATTTTTTGGTTGATACTTTTGCCAAGTTATTTTGTAGTGGGGATAGATAATTAAATTCTTATATGGATAAAAACATTGAAGTGCCAAAAAGTGTTACTGAAGGATTTGAGAGTGCTTAAACTACGAATTGCAATTGAAAATAAAGCACGCCCTTCGTCTAAATACTCATATATTGAAACATATATGCTCTCTTTCAAAATCTTGAGTATGAGAATTTACTGTTTGATTTAAATTTTTAAGTTTCTTTCAAGTTCCTGCCTTCTCATTTAATGAGGCACAATATGCTATGCAGAATTCCTTGCAAGAAGAATCTCCTTCTAATTCTGTACCAACCAGAAACCAGGGTGATCATGAGGAATCACTTGTTGATGAATCCGAGCTTTGGAAACCATTAAATTGCCTAGTTGAAGCTGCCCAGAGAAAGATTGCTCTTACATCTAGTATGCAGGGTCCAGTTATCAAGGAAGAGCCGGTTACTGGTCCTGAAAACATGGTACATAATCATGAAGGCAATTCTGCATTTGGTCTGAATGACGACAATGTTACTGTTTCCTTGCCTCGGGTAAGGAGAAGAGCCAGAAAATCTCATGGAAATAATGCAAAGAGTGGAGGGCCTGAAATCTCTGCACAAGCACTTGTTGATGCTTCAGCAACTAGAAATGAAACTAGGCTTACTCCCCTGTGGTTTTATTTAGTGGCATCTACTAATCTGTGAGAACCAGTCTATCTTAATTAGATGTTTCCCTTATCGAGTATTTTTTTTTTTTGGTAAAAGTTATAACTACTAACAGCTTATTTGCTTATATCCTTTCACATGGTTTCAGGGAAGGAAGCGCACTGCTACCTCAAATATCTTCACCTTACTTGAGAATTAAGTGAGCCCTTCATCTCATTGTTTATCAAAAGCATGGAAGTAACTTTATTTTTATTTTGTAACAAAAAAAACTTCATTTTTATTCTGACCATATTTATGAATTGCTCTCTGTATCTAATATTTACTTAAGTCACATTTTTTTGGCTCAAACATAATATTATGAGAGCAATAGCAAATTTAAATTAAAACATTAGATGAGACTGGATTAGAGATGTGTATCGGAAGCTTCTGTGATGCTTCTTGTTTAGCATAAATCCCTGGTGCAGTTAAAATATGCAGCCATCTTATGCTATTAGAAAAATAGAATTGTTAAGGTGCTAAATCTGGAATGATTTTACATATAATTTAGTAGCCAAAAAATAATTAAAATGTGAAGGGTTCTGCGAAGGAATAAGAAGGGGAATGGTAAGTTGGATTACCATTGTCTGGTGTAGGGAGCTTGATTTTTCGGTTGATAAGAACTCATTGGATTATTCTTCTTTAATAAAGTAAGCTTCCTCCCATGCGATTAGCAGTGCTGAATGACATCAAGAAGCATGTTTTCATTTTAAGGCTAATTCTGGAAGTTCTGTTAATATATGAACGTCTTATTTTAAGGGACTGCAAGTCAGATTTCACAAAACAATTAAAAGAAATAGAGAAAACTTTAACAAAAAAAATTTGAAGATCTACAGAAATTTGTTCTCTTTGCTTCATTCTCTCTCTCTCTCTCTCTCTCTCTCTCTCTCTCTCTCTCTATTTCTCTCTCTGTCTCTTGGTTTTGTCCTTTCTCTTTCTTCATTTTATTGTTTCGCTTGTCTATTTTGAGAGGTTTTGCACTAACATCGGGTATCATACCTATGGTGTTTGAAAGGTTGGTGGTGGCCTGAGGAAGTTTTGTTTAAGGAGGTTGATTGTTGATGCAAAGGTCTTGTTTCTACTAGTCTGTTTTAGAAACTTTCTTAGAAGTTGGATTCAAGCAATAAGTGTGAAACTATGGTTGGGGAAGATGGATCGGGCTCTGAAATCAACTAGTTCGATTGTTAAGATTTCTTGTTTTAAGGATTACATATTGAAGATTATCTGGATTGCAATAAGTTGCATCAACCTCTATCATGAAAGAAACTAGAGAAGATGGAGAGCAAAGAATGAAACTTCCTCAATAGATAGGTGTTAGGCGTGACACTAATGGAGAACCTAGCGCATAACATGGTAGAGGTGAAAACCACGTTGGAGATAATATCTATCCTGTCAGACATGTATGAGAATCCATCGACAAACAGCAAAGGACATCACATGAAAAAGCTGTTCAACTTGAAGATGGGAGAACGTCTTCAGTAGTGGAACACATCAATGAGTTCAATACGACCAATTTACAGTTGATGTCCATTGACATAAATTTTGATAATGGAGTTTGTGCTTGTATCCTTTTGGCATCCTTGCCAAATATTTAGGACCTAATGCGGGTAGTTGTTAGTAATTCTCTTGAAAAGGGAAGGCTGTAATTCAATAATGTCAGTTATAAGGGGGTGTTTGTTTGTAAGGAGTGGAATGGGAGTCATTACTCTCCCATTCCACTCCTTTGTTTGGATAGTCATCAATGGAGTGAGAGAGGTTTGGGAGGGGGATGAGGGGGGATTGAGTGGGGAGTGACAATCCTCCCAAAATTGGGAGGATTGCTCATTCCTCCTCCATTCCTTAAGGGTGAATTACAAATTTGCCCCTTATTTAATAAGTAAACTATAATTAATTAACATAATAATTAAATATATAATTTTATTATTAAATAATAATTAAATAGATAATAATAACTAACAATTAAAATAAAAATTTTATTCAAATATTAATAATTAATAATTAAAATAATAATATAAATCAAATAATAATTAAATCGATAATTTTAATAATAAATAATAATTAAAATAAAATAATAACAACTAACAATTAAAATAATAAATTTATTCAAATAATAATAATTAATAATTAAAATAATAATTAAATCGATACTTTTATTAATAAATAATAATTAAAGTAAAATAATAACAACTAACAATTAAAATAATAATATAACTCAAATAATAATTAAATAGATAATTTTAATAATAAATAATAATTAAAATAATACTTTTATTCAAATAATAATAATTAATAATTAAAATAATAATATAAATCAAATAATAATTAAATCGATAATTTTAATAATAAATAATAATTAAAGTAAAATAATAACAACTGACATTTAAAATAATAATTTTATTCAAATAATAATAAATAATAATTAAAATAATAATACAAATCAAATAATAATTAAATAGATATTTTTAATAATAAATAATAATTAAAAGTGAAAATATTTAATTCAAATATTTAATTATAAAATTAAAAATAATTATATTCAAAATATTTTATAATTAAAAATAGTCGTTATTTAACTTAACATTTTATTTTATATAAAATATTATTTACTTGTTTCAAGGGTATAAAAGTCAAGTTACTTCATTTTTTTTCTTTTACTTTTCCCATTCCCAAGGAACTACCCTCTCATACCTTACCAACCAAACACATCTTTCATTCTCAATCCTCCTCCACTCCCTTTATTTCCATTACTCCCTCACTCCTTTCCATTCCCAATCCGGGACCCAAACGGCCCCTAAGATTTTTGTTGAAGTTGGGAAGATGGATTTAGTTGACATAACTGCTCTAAATCATAAGAACAGAAGCAGGAGTGGCAAGAAAATTCTAACTGAGGTTGCAGCAGGTCCAAGTCAAAGAGCAATAGAAATAAGAATAAATATGGAAAGAAGCCGAGTGCTAGAATTGTGGCGGTCACCTAAAGAGAAACGGACATCAGTGGAAAAGGATGCTAACTAGAACAACACCAATGTTGTAACTAAGGAGGTACAAGATGCTTTACTATCATTTGTTGATAGCCCTGTTAATTCTTGGTGCGGTTCATAATACTCAGGTGCAGTTCATAATACTGCAAATTGTGACTAATTTGAGAATTACGTTCCTGTTAATTACGGTAATTTATTTTGGTAGGTTGCGTTAGTATGGGTGATGTTCGGTTGAAGTTATTGAATGAGTATATGGAAACACACAAAAGTAAAGCATGTATCAAGATTGAAGTGGAATCTTATTTCAGTAGGACAGCTCGACGATGAGGGACATATTGTGACCTTTAGTGGTGGCTTGTCGAAGGTCAGCAAAGGCCTATGGTGGTTGCTCGAGGAAATAAAATTGGAACTTTTTTACTTTAAGTGTTTTCATTTTATTGTTTTGCTTGTCTCTTTTGGGAGGTTTTGCACTAATATGAACTTGCCTTAAAACCATGACACCTTAGTCACTAATAAGCAAACCCCTTAGTGTGGCTTGCCCACCCACATACCTTTTATCCGTTGCTTGATGGAAACAATATAACATTAGAAGGAAATCGGTGCACCTGGATATTCTAATGAATTTGTTGCTTCATTTATTATCATTCACTGTGATACCATCTCCTGAATTTGTTGTATGCAAACAATTTTGAGCATAATCTCTTGGTTATGAGTGGGATACCCTTGGTCCAACGTTGCTTTTGTAGAAAGTGCGTGCCAGCTTTTTGTTGAACAAGGAAATTGGAATGTTTCTACATGGTATTTAACCGTCATTTGTGTCTTGAAGTAATAAGTAGTTCTGCATGTCTATTTTGGTCATAATTTTGAACATAGCGAAAGATAACCTGACCATCTCAACATCTAGTAACTATTACTGGTCTTACTTTTCTTAGAAATATTACAGATTACATTCATTTTGAAGTTATTATCAGTTAAAAGTTGTGTGATGAATTGCGGGTGAAGTTGACACTTCTAATTCTGTCAATTTTTTTTGGTCACAGAGATGGCAATCAACCAGTTTCTCTCATCCAAAAATACCTTGCGCAAAAACTCGAACTTGAAAATGAAGATGAGGCGAGTAGCTTTGTTTTGCATAAAGCAATATTTATTACTGATTTGCTTTTCAGAACACCTTAATCTGCTGTACTAGTAAAGTAGAATGATCATTACCTTTTTTTTTGCCCCTCTCTGTTGGCTTCTTCCTTTCAATGATGCGCGGCGGTTACTCTCAACGTGAAAAAAGTATCGCTTTTTTTTTTTTTTTTTTTTGGTACTGTTTTGTACATTATTATGACATATTCGTGAAGGTTACGTGGATATTAGGTTGCCATAGGAAAAATAGATTGCATTTGATTTCAAGTATTTTCACTTTTATTCTTATTAACAAAGATTTCACTATTAGATTACCTTGGCAAAATTCAGAATTCTGGTCTAAGAGATTTGTGAGGAGGGATTTACTATAGTACTTATGAGATCAAAAATATTGTCACTGATGTGTTGGATTAGATGCCTGAAAGGGTCGAAGTTTCTTAATGCTTTGGTCTTGAGGTAGTGCCTAGGAAATCTGCATATCTTGTGGTTTCTATTTGTAAATTTTGCATTCAAACTCAATGTGATGCCCTTGATTCTCGATAAAATTCATTTGCATCGAAATATCTCCAATCATCAAGCTACTCTTCACTAATTCCCTTTAGGATTCTATTGCTCATTCCTTATATTTCTTGAGTCATTTATTTTTACATTTACTGTGAGAGTACTAAATATGGTATGCCGCCAGTGTCCAAGTCAATAGTTGTCAAAGATAAATCGTTCAGAAAATTCTTTCAATAGTTTCAAAGATAAACATGGACTAAGAAAGCTACTCAGAAATATACAAATGCGAGAATCTAAAACTCCCAGTATCGCATTGATAGTTAGTCGTGCTCTTTAGCTTAATGAATTACGTGCAACTTCTTTATGCCAAACTTTATTGACCCTGCTTGTTCTATTTTAATTTATAATTTCTTGATCATCAATTATCAGCAAATTCTTGAACTTGTTGCAGGCGGAGATTCTGTGTTGCGGCCAGCAACTGAATTCTACATTGGCATTGAATGATTTGGTCGATATTTGGCCACCAACAGTATCGTCACAGCGAGTGCAAACACATGTTGGAGCCTCGGCGAAGGATTTCGTGATATACCTCTCCTACCGCCGCAAAGTCCTGTCTTCCTAAAGGCAGTACCCACATTAGTTCATCTTTCTCATATAATCGTTTGCAGTAACATCGGCACCATCACCACCATCAATCTTTTGCTCGAATTCCATAGTTCCATGTGCCATTGTATATATCATCAGATAAACATAAGCATTCCTTCAATGCTGCGATCTGTGCTGAAAGTTAGACTTAACTGTGATTAGAAGTTTAGAACCGGTCAGTGTTCTCCCGGACTTTCATTTCTTCCCATTTTTTCTAATTAACAGACAGATCTACATGTAAATGTGGTTAATTTCTTGCTGAATTCTGGGGATGCTGTGGTGCATGGCTCTTGATGTTCTTCATTTCGGAACTCCCATTATAGTTGATGACATTTGACCCAATTCTTTCATTACAATTAGTTTTTGTTTTTCTGAGACATTGATTAAAGGTTCAAATGCTGGTTTGTATCACAGAATGTACCAAAGTATAAATAATAATACTAATAATAAAGGAATTATTATCTGCTTTAATCTGCAGCATATTGGTGACTTTTACAAGAACTGGAATTGCATGTACAGACACACCCACAATATGCATAAATGCTATGTATATCAATGCATATCTATGTAGCCCGAATCATTTAAGCAAGTGGTTTTAAGTTTTAATATTTATGTACTTAAAAAAAACATAGCAGGTTAGGTTTTATTTGAGTCAAAACTTGACCTGACAATTAAACCCAAATTTATTTAATTACCAGGTTAAATGTTCAAATTTGACCCGTTTATTACTTGTTTTTTTCTTCCTTGTACCTCTTAAAATAAAATGGAAAGTCTATGTTGAATTATATTATTAAATTGAAAATAGGTGAAAAACCTTTTACACGCATCATAACTATATCTTTTTATATGCATTTATAAAATAAATTTTATATTTTAAATGTATGTGTGTGTAACTGATATATTTATATACCTAACAAAGATAATCGAAAGATGTAAAAGTTCAAGGTACTTACTCTAAGGGTTGAGAGGTCTTTTGAATTAATTTATATAAAGATTCAGTGCAATGATCAATTAATAAATTTTAATAGGATGTAGATACTAGAAGAAAGGGTGGATCTACTTAATAATTTCATGATGTTCATGATGATTATATCAATGATATTATTTCCATAACATTATCTTACATCTTTAGATTTGTAAAATTATAAATTTTATTATTTAATATTATTTACTTTTTTTTATTAAATACCATAGCTATTTCACTAATCTATTTGTACAATTTTTCTTTTTCAGATGAGACAATACCGTGATGAACTTGTAAGAAGCTTTCAAGGATTGAAGCATTAGTTTTATTACAATGTTTGAAACCCATTTCTTTATGATTTGTAAATCATGTTGAAATTGTTTTAATTACTGTATAATTAGTACAAGTTGGGATTTTTATTTAAATTTTGTCAATAATTTTTATTATTATTTTGTTAAATTATGTTTGTTAATTAAACAATATTCACATTTTATCCCATAATAGTACTAAAGATGTTCAAAAGTTGTTTCAATTGCTCGATTCAATTGTGGAAGAAATCGGGGAGGAAAATGTTGTCCATGGGGTGACTGATAGTGCTTCAGCTTACGTAGCCACTTGTATATTATTAATGTACAGTAGGATAAAATTATTTTAAACTCCTTGTGCTGCATGTCGCATTGATTTAATTTTGCATGATGTGGAGGAGTTGCTTGCTTTTAGAGATGTAATTAAAAAAAAAAAAAAGGAAGTATGTGTTTACATTTATCAGCATGTTTGGATCCTTAACATGTTCTAAAAGTACTCTAAGAAGAAAGAATTAAAGAGACCCGACTTTATAAGATTTTCTATATCATTTCTCACCTTGAAATGTTTTGATGAGTCTAAACTTGCAACTGGGGCAATGTTTGCATCAGAGAATGGATAAAAGTCCTTATTCTTCCAAGATGGAGACAAAGAAAGTAGAGGTAATCTTATTATTGGATGACATGTTTTGGAAATCCATTAACTATTGTTTGTAGTGTGCGAGTCCTCTTGTTAAAGTTTTAAGACTTGTGGATGGTGTTGTAAAACCCGCAATGGGATACACATACAAAGTCATGGATAGAGCAAAAGAACAAATTGTTAAAAATTTCAATTGCCACAAAGGAAAATATGAGCACATTTGGCAAATTATTGACCCAATATAGGATTTGCAACTCCATAGGACACTTCATGCAGCAAGATATTTTTTTAATCCCAAGTAAGTTTCTAAATTATTTTTGTTAATTTTTATTTTTTATTTTGGCTATTTTTTACCTGGAACATATTAAATTTTATAATTTCACAGATTCTAATATTGTGATTCCTTTATTATGGACATGAAAGTGAAAATGGGATTAGACAAGACAATAGAGAAAATGTATCGAGATCTTGAAAGAAGAATCACACATGATCAATAATTGGAAAAGTTTTGGGAGAGCAAAGAGATGAGTAAAATTTTTGGTAGGCCATCCAACTATAGTCAATTATCAAATTGGTGTCCAAACTTCAATTTGAATAAAAAAGGTTATCCATCTTTAATTCAGTTTCACTGGGAGGTTACCCAAAGAATTCGGTCACCTTCATGATGACTTGAAGGCTGAAATTTTTCTGTCATTGCTTACATGGCATACTCCATCCATCCATCCCCATTACATGTCATTCATTTAGGCTCACGTCAGAGTAATCTTTCCACATCAGCAGTTATATACATGATAGGCCGAGGGAGAAGGGCATAGGATTGAGTTGGCTTCCCATTTCCAGCGAGGAAGAAATTGAGGACGAAGTATGCCGCAATTGCCATTGAGGATGAAGTATGCCGTGGTCGCCGGCGAGCTAGGAGTAGTTGGTGTGCAATTGTGAAGATGATACGGGTGGACAGTTGCTCACTTTGTAGTGCCTTTTTTTTTAAGTTTACGAATCAATAGGATGTGACTTGTTTGCTGGAAATCACATTTATGGTTTTGTTTGAGTTCACTAGAAATTTGGTTGTACGTTAAGATATATATTTGCTGTCAATTGTCTCAATTGTATATGTATTGCCAATTGTCCATTTGATGTGCTTGTTTTGAATCTGCAGACTTGTAAGAAGAATTAAACTCTTAAATTTTCAGAAGCTGCAAGAAAAATGACAATTGACATTTGAAATGAAGTATTAAATTTCAAGGAAAGAACTAATTCTGTTGCACTGAACTATTTTCATTCTTTGAAGATAAGGTCATACATAAGCACCGCATCTACAAATTTGTCATACATACAGTATGCCGGGGAGCCCATGTTAAATTACCAATGGCAAGTATAACAAATTCCCTGCCAAATTGATTTTAGACATACAACTATCAATGACATATGCATCAAAATACCATACTAACCAAGTGTTTTACAAGACATTGAACCGCCATTTCAAACTTCATGATGAGAGAGGATTCTGAAAAATACTTACAGTATGTCATGGCATCCTCCCTCTCTTTCCGTCTCTCCCAGTTAACTGCCATGTCTAAGCCCACTCTCCTTCTTGCTCAAGGGTGTCTGAAGCCTCCTCCTTTAATCTACTGGTGCTCCACCTCTCAAGCCCTAACTTCCTCCAAATTGAAGAAGAATCACCCTGCTATCCTTCTGTCTCTTTGTATCTTTCTCCCTCAGTTTGTCTAGAAAAAGCTTTGTTGAAGAAGGGGTTTTGAAGGGCATTTAGAGGGGCTTTGGTGACACGTGGCCAATATTATATGACATGTTAATATATATAAGTGTTGATGTGGAAAGATTACTCCGACATGGCCTAAATGAATGACGTGGAATGGGGATGCATGGATGAAGTATGCCATGTTAGCCTTGACAGAGAAATTTTGGCATCCACTACATCTCGTAGGTGTCGGAATTCCTCTCGGTAACCTCACGAGTGGAACCGAATTAAAGATGGGTAACCTTTTTTGTATTTAAATTGAAGTTTGGACACCAATTTGATAATTGACCAACATTGGGTAACCTTCCAAACATTTTACTCATAAAGAGATTATTTGGCATAAGCATGGCTATTTTAATAAGAGATAAGAAGCAGCTGGTATTTTTTTTAGCTTAGTTAATGAATTATGAAACTTTCAATTGTGTTATTGTGTAAATTTTCCAGTGTTAGTTCTTATGCAAAAATGTCTAATTGGCTATCTTTATATCTAGTTTTATGATGGGAAAGTTATGGAGAAGAATGCAAAAAACTTCAAAATCTTATCATTCGGGTTTTCAGTCTTAACATTATAGCCCTGCAGGAGATTGTCCACTCTCTTGAGTTTGAGTCCCAGTCTCTCCCTAGGATGTTACTTAAGATAGTCATAGAAAAAGTTTATGATGCCTTGGAGTGGAATGCCATCCTTGCCACCTTTAGGGCCATGAGATTTCCAGAAATTTGGATTGATTGGATAAAATCTTGCATCACTTCTTCCTCATATTCTTTTCATATTAATGGTCAACCTTCTGATTGGTTTGAGGCAAAGAGGGGTTAGACATGGTGATCCACTTTCTCTTTTGCTCTTCCTGCTATTTTTCCAAAATCTGTCTGCAATGTTGAATTATGCTTTACACCAGAACATGATTCCTGGGTTTGATAAAGATTAACTCTTGATTTCAACCATTTGATGTTTGCGGATGATTTACTTGTGATCACTAGAGCTTCTCCGTCGGCTGCTAGGAATTGCAAAACTGGCCTTTAGGATTTACAAGGATCTTACGGGTCAGTAGATCAATTTATCCAAATCTACTATTTATTTTCCTAGTCACTTTAATAGACACCTTAAAAACAGAATAGTGTCATTTGTGCAAATGAGTCTTGGTACCTTTCCATTCAAATACCTTGGTGTTTTGATTTCTCCTAATAGGATCACAGTCAATCAATTTCAAACCTTGGTGGACGAGAACTAAGAAAAGTCTGGATTCTTGGAATTCTTCGTCCACATCTATGGATAGTAGGGAAATTCTTATCGACAGTTCTCTCATATCCATCCTTATCTATTCCCTTTCTAGTTATCATGTGCCTGATTTTATCCTTGATTCAATCTCTAGACTGGCTCGATTCTTCTTCTGGGGGTCCAACACTGCTGGTGGCAGACTTCATTCCATTAGTTGGAACAATGCAACACTTAACAAAGCTAAGGGAGGACTAGGACTCAGGAGGTTAAGAAAAACTAAAGTGGCTTTAATGGCTAAACATGTTTTTGCAATTTTAAACCAGGATGATAAACTTTGGGTTCAGATTCTACAGCCTAAATATGGGAACTTTAATCTTTGGGCTAAGCTGGGTATAAGGAAAATGTCTTGGTTCTATGGCAGCTTTATAAATGCGTTGAATATTTCAGATCTAATTTATCTGTTAATATTTGTAATATTGAGATAACTGATTTTCTAAATGATGCGTGGATTTTTGACATTCCTACTGCCTTAAAACCTACCTATGTGTGATGTGAATTTATTAGATCATAACCCTAGCATCTTTGAGTTAGTGAGTGAAAATAGGTTGAATAGAATTGAGACGGATAGGGCTTTTGGAAAGTTGCTGAATTGGGACTTGACTGAAAGCATAGTCTTTTATCTCAATTCCAACAATCATTGGACTTGGATTGGGAATGCTCCCTTTTGATCTATCCCCAACTTAGTCTATAACCATCTCAACAAGGATTAGAATGTTGGGATAGAGATTTGGAAAGAATGGCATAAGGTGTGGAGACTGGCCGTTGCTCCCAAGGTGAAAACCTTTATATGGAGAGCGTTCCATGGCAGGATCCCCACTTATAAGTTCCTATATAATCTGAATATTGGGCCCCAATCTCTTTGTCCCTTATATGAATTGGAGAGGGAATCCTTGGATCACTTATTAATGAATAGGTGTTGGATAACCAAAAGATGTTGGCACTTAGTGCAAATGCACACAGGTTTTAGCTGTAATAATACAGATGATCTGCTAGAGGGAAGATGGCTTTTTTTATCGGCAGGATTTAGGCAGGAACAAAACTCAATTCTTTCAGGCATTGCTGGCTTCGTACGCTTAGAGCATAAGGATGGCTCATTGTGATCTAGTGTTTAACAAGAAGAGAAAACAGTCTAAACAAATCTTTATGCAAGGACTCAAGATTACCCAGGATTACTTCTGGAATTATAAAACCCGACTCAGGGAGTATACGCTTGCTTCTTTTGGTAATCAACATGTCTTATTTTGTGATGCATCATGGGTAGATGATAGTGAGTCTGGTGGTGTAGGTTTTGTGCTGATCATGGGCAAAAGCAAGATCCTCTTGGCTAGAGCGCGAGCAATAAAGGCTGAGTCTAGTGTGCGTACGAAGTGGTGGCAATTAGGAGTGCTCTGGAGCAATGCTGTATGCTGGCATTGAGGCAGGATGTTGTGTATACAGATTGTTTGTTAGCTTTGAACACCATCTTGATGGATTCCAGATCTTGTAACAACTGTATAAGAGCAGAGATCCAGCTTATTCAGACCTTACTTCATCAACAAGTGGAGGTTGAGATCAATTACTGCCCACAAGAGTTAAATTGTGTTGCTGATGCACTCGGCTAGCTTTGGGAGGATGACTCGGAGCTGTCGCTCTTTCATCAAGGAACTAATAGACCGCAATGATTGGAAGAAACCACCAAGATGACGGGCTTTTACTTTTAACTTATATTTTGTGTTTTGATTTTTTATTAGCTCTGTGAGCTCCTCTTTGACTAAAAAAAAAACCTAGCCACCAAGTTTGAGAGTAAGAAGGGATCTTTGAATGTATTTTCTAGTGAGTTACTAAGAAACTTGAAGTTTTGAGGGATTCTTCATTGATCTAGTGGTCAATGAGGTAGATATATTATTGGTGAGCCAAAGTCTATAAATTATGCACTCATTAGTTCAAAAGGCACCTAATGTTGTCTTTCATACTTGCATGTACCATCTGAGTAGGCACCTCTCATCTGAATTTAGATGCTAGATTCTCATGCCCAATTTAAATTGTTGTAGAGCCATTTTGAGGGTTTTGCCAAGCCCCTAGAAATCTCATACTTAACACACTCGTTAGACGCATTTGTCATGAGTTGCAAGACGATGATTCAATGCTTGAAACCTCCTTAACATAACCTTGTAAACCTATTAAGGGTTGAATACCTCAACAATTTATATTATTGCAATCATAATCTACTTATTTATTGCAAGATAAATGGAAATGATAGTGTTCTCAATGAACACATAAGTTCTAGAAATCAAGAAATTTAGAAATCATTATTCGAGTCGTAACACAAGCACTAAAGCATGCTTACTTAGTGGAAGTAACCCAAGTGAAGTGAGGAAACAATCTAGATTGCTAGAACCAAGGAAAGGGCAATTGAGCTCACATTTTTAGTGTTCATTTTGATGGAAGTGAGACATCACTGAAGTGGAATCTATTATGGTTGTTTTTTCTTAGAAACCTCTCTAATTTAATCTTAATAAACAAAATCTTCTCTAGTTTCGTTTCTCTTTTAATGAAATCCCAAAAACTTCTTATTATCTCCTAATTCTTCGTACTCAAACCTTAACACATCATTATAAAATCTAAAGATGACACAACTCTCGCTTCTTCAGAATAATATTTAAATTAATTCAATATTACATGTATAGATATAAACTTATGGAATTTTTTCGTTATATATATATTATTTTGAATTTTATTTTTAAAGAGTTTAAATAAATTTTAAAGTTTTCAAAAAAAAAAAAAAAAAAAAAAAATCAAGAGCGGCAATTTTATCATCTCTATTAAATTTCAACCAAGAGGAAACTTTATAAAAAAGGACAATAACTTTTAGGCTTTTTGAGACAAAATTTGAGTTTTTTTTAAAAAAATTAAGTTAAAGTAGAGCTTTGACAGAAAAAATAAAAAAAATCATGGCACTCCTTCCTACAATGGCTAGTGTGGTGCCATAGTGTTAGAAGTCAAACCACGTCCCTACTTCTTCCCTTAATTACCTGCAAATAAACTACTCAAAGATGATATAAGTACTATAGTCATTTACCACAGTAAAAAATTACTAGGTTTGCAGTGAAAATTACCAATGCAGACCGTCTCTAAAGTTCACAAGGTTTATTATTAGAGGAACCTCAAAATAGATCACCTTCATGCCAATTAGGCAAAACCAAATACAATTACAAATTTCTGAAATGCCACAATTCACATTAACTTTTTAATTGATTTCCATTTGATAGTAATTTCCACCATCTGCACAAACAACTGTGCTCAATGGAACTACTTCACACATTGTTGTATAATTGCACTAACACTAAACTCATCCCACAGTAATTTCACCTATGTAATTTATACTTTGAGTCTTCCGACTAGTGGCCTAATTCCCTTCTCATCAATCTTCTCCGCTTATTTTTAACCACTATATCAAGTACATTATCAATTATACACTAAAAAGATGTGTTTTATGTTACTTATCTTGCATCATAATTTACTTCATTCTTGATTACAGATGTGTGTGTGTGTGTGTTTGTTTGTTTGATATAATATTTAATATTTGGAGGAGGTGAGAGTCTTGTGGTTACATGAATGGTTGGATTTTTCTAGTTTTTGTTTGTTCTTCTTCTTGCCATTCATGGTAAGCTGAAAGGTTGCTTGTCTGTCAACCTTGTTATCAGTGCATGTTGGTTGCTTTTCTTTGTGAATGTGCCTTCCTTCTATATAAGCTTCAAAAGAATTTCTCTTGGAGTCTTTAAGGATTAGAGAAGCAGTGGAAGGACAACCATTTTATATGTTTTAGTGCTCCAAAGTGACTTTTACTTTATAATCTCTTTTATTCTTTGCAATCCATTTTCAGTTCCTTATGTGGATTGGTTCATTCCTTGGAGTGGAATCTAACTTTTGATTTGATTTTTTTCCTATTCTATTTTAAGAAATTTATGACATGAACAGGTGGACAGATTTATTATTAGTGTTGATATGATTTTTGAATCCATTTGGTGATTGCTAGAATTTGCAACCTCCTTGTTTTTGCTGGTAAATAAACTAATGAGCTCATGCACTGGTGTATATAGCTTGCATTGATTTATGTGGTGTCATTTAGATCTTTGGACCCCTGCTCAAAGCATTCCGTGCAATATTGCATGTTGTTTTGATTTGGTAGAAATAAATATTTGGGATGGGAAAAATGTGATCTCCTAATATTTTTATTATTGACTAAAAATTCCTTAAAAAGTTCAAATAAAAATGAAATGATTAATGGCAGTTTACAGCCAATCATGATTTACGCTTACTGTTCTTCTTGTAAACTCTTATCTGTTTGAACTTCTGAATAATTGTGGGACACCAACTAAGAAACTTTCTAGTTTACTCTGTGCAGGCTTAATCATAATCCACAAGCCACAAAATTCAAAAAACTCTCCAGTGAGACCCTTACGAAAGACGCCTTTCAATGGATGGAACTCAAGAGTAAGCATGTTATTAAGACAATTCAATGGACACATTAATCATACATCAACAATTAATTAATTTTACATGGAAACCTTGAAGGAGTACTACACTATGAAAATCACACCATGGAAATTTCTACAATTGAGTATTTTATTTGCATTTTGTAATTTAGATCTATTTCCCTACACTTTGCAACCAAGAGTATATGTGGCTCATTGATTAGTTGGTGCATTGAGAATTGAATATTAAACGTTTCATCTATTTGGAGCACCTCAAAATTTTTCTGAAGCATGTGTGAGTGTCTAACTAAACTGACAATTGGCCAGCTACTAATTAATTATACATGCATCCAGTTCGTATTCTTCAACAAAATTGCGGTCTTTTTTGAAGTTGTAAGATTGGAAACTTGCTATTTTTTTTTAAATATCTATGTTTTCATTTAATGACATATCATGATATGCAGAATTATTCACCAGAAAAGAATCTACCCCAATGCAACTTGGACCTCAGTAGGTAGATAGTGAAGAGACACAGAATGGTCACGAACATGACAATGAGTGAAATGAGCATCTACCCCAATGTGTTTTGTAAGCTCATGTTTGACTGGATCAGTAGCAATCTGAATAGCACTAGTACTATCACTGTGAAGGGGAGTGGGAGCAGAAACGATGACACCAAAATCCTGAAGTAAGGAACGAAGCCATAGTATTTCTTGAACAGTAGAAGCCAAAGCACGGACCTCGGCCTCAGCACTAGACTTAGCAACAGTCGCCTGTTTCTTGGTCTTCCAAACGATAAGAGAAGGCCCAAGAAAAACACAATAGCCAGTGACTGAGACACGATCATCAGGAGAACTAGCCCAGGTAGCATCAGAATATGCCTGCAACTGAAGTGTGGATAGTCGAGAATAGAATAAACTACGGTATACAGTACCACGAAGATAGCGTAGGACCCAGAGAAGATGAGCATAATGAACAGAGGTAGGAGCTGCCACAAACTGACTGAGGATGTGAACTGCATGAGAAATATCAGGACGAGTAACTGTCAAGTAGACCAGGCTACCAACCAGATGTCGATAGCGGGAAGGATCATATAAGGGAAGACCATCAGAAGCTCGTAGCTGTAAATGTAACTCCATCGGGGTAGCAGCGGTGCGAGTATCAGTCAAACCAGATCGAGTAAGAAGATCAAGAGTGTAACGCTGCTGAGAGAGACGATAACCATCGACATGAGAAGTGATCTCAATGCCCAGGAAGTGGCGCAGCTGACCCAAATCAGTCATCAAAAAAGTGTCACATAGTTTCTGCTTCACAAAAGTAATGTGAACAGAATCATCCCCAGTAAGAATCATGTCATCCACATATAGAAGAAGAATGGTACGGCCTCGAGAAGAAGTATGAATGAACACTGTTGGGTCATGAATGCTGGCAGTGAAACCAAAGAACCTCAACTACAAGATCTTGAATCGTTCAAACCAGGCCCGTGGAGCCCGTTTGAGACCATAAAGAGCCCGACGTAGACGACAAACAAATCCCGGAGGAACCTGAAGACATGGAGGAGGAGTCATGTAGACCTCCTCCTTTAAGTCTCCGTGAAGAAAAGCATTCTTCACATCAAGCCGTTGAAGGGACCATCCTCGAACAACGGCAACCGCAATCAAGGTGCGAACAAAGTATGCATATGAGATACGGGAGCGAAAGTCTCCTCATAATCACGGCCGTGTTCCTGCTGAAAACCACGAGCAACCAGGCGCGCTTTATAGCGCTCAAGAGACCCATCAGAACGGGTTTTCACCCGGTAGATCCAGCGACATGTGATGGGAGTAGCATGAGAAGGGAGAGGGACTAGATCCCATGTGTGAGTCTGAGATAAGGCATGATGCTCCTCAGCCATAGCACGCCTCCACTCAGGTGACTGAACTGCTTCCCGGTAAGTTCCTGGCTCATAAATAGGTGAGACACTGGTACTAGCAGAAGCATAACGTTGAGGAGGATATAAAGAAGAACGATCACGTAAAGAGTAAGAGTGAGATGGTACCTCAGATGTGGAATCAGCAGTGGGAATAGCATTGGAACAAGTTGGTTGAGGGGCAAATGCGGAAGGTTCTCAACGATGATAAGTGAAACGGTCGGGTGGATGAGCAGGAGGCAGGGAAGAAGAATCAAGAGATAAAGAAGGAGATGGAATAGGAGAAGAATGAGAGATAAGCTCTGGAGAAGGGGAAGGAGGACAGGGAGAAGAAATTGAAGGGTAGTCCTCAGTAGAAGAGGGAGGAAAGAGAAAAGAAAAAGGAACTGTAGGAGAGAGAGGTTCAGTGGAAGTAGGAGAAGCATAGAAGAGTGTGGACTCATCAAAAGTGACTTCTCGAGATATGCGAATACGACGTGTGACAGGATCATAACAACGATAGCCTTTATGTTCAAGACTATATCTTAAGAAAACACAAGGAATAGACTGGGCAGTAAGTTTTGTCCGCTCACGGGGTGAAAGCAAGACAAAACACCGACAGCCAAAGACACGAAGGTGATCATAGCGAGGTCGAGTGTCATATAGACATTCACCAGGGCTACGATGCTGAAGGTTAGAGGATGGCTATAGGTTAATGAGATAAATAGCAGTATTAACTGCGTCTGCCCAGAAATGAGGAGGAACAGAAGCACCAAGGAGTAGAGCTCGGGCCGTTTCCAAGATGTGACGATGTTTTCGCTCAGCAACCCCATTCTGTGAATGAGCTCCGGGACAGGATAATTGAGGCAAGGTGCCTTCAGAAGTTAAAAAAGTACGAAAAGCTTGAGAAGTGTTCTCACTGCCAGAATTAGACCGAAAAGTCTTGATAGAGGCAGAAAACAGGGTGTGCACCATGGTAGTGAAAGAGCGATAAATGGATAGTAACTGACTACGATGATGCATAAAATATAACCAGGTCAAACGAGTACTCATCAATAAAAAGAACATAATAACGATTTCCTCCTTTATATACAAAGGGTGCAGGGCCCCAAACATCAGAATGAATAAGTTCAAAAGGAGTAGTAGTTTTAGACTGACTTAACGGGTAAGGGATCTGTAGCTGCTTACCAAGCT
The DNA here is from genome assembly GCA_902712375.1 of Dioscorea dumetorum. NCBI lineage: Eukaryota > Viridiplantae > Streptophyta > Magnoliopsida > Dioscoreales > Dioscoreaceae > Dioscorea > Dioscorea dumetorum. The sequence continues at coordinate 131,290 of CACTHL010000804.1, read as the reverse complement.
TACAGCCTAGACAAACTTCATTAGAAGAAGGTGACATCGCCTAAAACACCATGACTAAGTAGCGTGGACATACGAAAGGGACACAAATGACCAAGACGATGATGCCACAGATGATAAGGGAGAATAGCAATATTACAGTGAAATACCCGGTCGATAGAGGAAGGAAGTCGAAGAGAATCTAATGCATACACTCGTCTATGGCGCCGGCCAGCTCCAATCACGGTCCCACTGCGATCCTGCACACGGCACGAGGTACGGTCAAAAATAACTTGGCAGTCATAATCAGTGATCTGGCTAACAGACATAAGATTGATGGAGAGGTGGGGAACATGAGAGACAGAAGGTACGGAAAAAGTACTAGATAGAAGATGACCAGTAGAAGAGACATGAAGGAGTGTACCATCAGCAATACGAACGTGAGTGACAAGAGAAGGAGAACGAGAATTATGAAGATCGGTAGCATCATGAGTCATATGAAAAGAAGCACCAGAGTCAAGAAGCCATAGTGAGCAGGAACTACCTGGAGCAGAAGGAGTAACCTGAGCAGAGCGTGCATGACTAGACGAAGAATCTCCTAGAGTAGTCTGCTGAAACTGTCGAAACATCGCCAAAAGTTGCTGATCGGTAGGCGATATAGGAGTAGAAGAGGCCTGAACAGTATGCACCTGAGAATGTGGAGGCGTAGGAAGAAGAGGTGGAGTCCGTGAAGAAGGGGTAATACGCGGAAATCCACGCTGCTTATTCCTATAGTCGCTCTCAAGATGCTCCGGAATGCCACAGTAGTGACAAGTCACTGATCGTTTCGACCGGAGATAAGGTCGAGAGGGAACAGGAGAAGGTGACTGGCTAGTGATAGTCGATGTCGCTGAAGATATAGAGACAGGGCGAGAGGCAATAAGAGCAGTGCCACCTCCTGGAATGGAAGTCCGAAGACGAGTCTCCTCAGCACGAACAAAAGCAAATGCTTCATCCAAAGTGTAGGCAGAGGGGGCATGAAGAAGCTGAGCTCGTGTAGACTCGAACTCAGGGCGAAGACGCATGATAAACTCATACATGCGACGAGTCTCGTCATGACGACAACGTCGGGCACACGACTCAGAACAGGCCAGAATCTGAGCTGAATGAGTAGGGTAGTAGGAAGGAGTGAGAGCAACAATCTGACGCCAAAGACCACAGTACTGACTGTAAAAGTGATCAACAGTGTCGTCACCCTGATGAAGACTACCAAGAGCCTGATATAAGGTATACAGCTGGGCCTGACTGGATGCACAATAACGATGTTCCAAAGTTTCCCACATGTCACGAGCAGTGGGAAGATCAGCTATCTGAGTGCGGATCTCAAGTGTGACTGTCTGGCAAATGATCATCTTTGCTGTGGAGTCATCAGCAGCCCATTTTTCTAGCTTCTGTTCAAATGCTGTAAGAAGAGCAGATGCTTCCAAGGAGGAGTGTGGAGTGTCAGAGGTTGCTGGAGCAACTGGAGCAGTACAGGTACCGTCAACATGGCGAAGAACACGGATACCATCTAGAATCCTTTTGACTGTGAGCCGCCAAGGAATATAGTTGGTGCCGTCAAGAATTATGTCGAGAATGTTGGAGATTTCGTGACGGGGTTACGAAAGAATTCCACTAAGACCATACATATCCATTTTTTATTTATTTATTTATATATATATATATAATCAGTGAGCTGGAATCAAGATTCCAGACAGCACATCATAAAAATTCAAAAACACAGGGAAGCAGCCAAGCACTGGAACTTGTGCCGATGTTGTATCTGTGGCACAAGTTCCAAAGTTCGCTGGAGAGACGGGGAGGTTTGGCGGAGGGGAGGAGAGAGGCTGGCGGAGAGAGAGGAAGTCGGTGTAGGGGGGCCGGGGGGTGCCGAAGAGGAATGGGGGAAGCCGTTGGGGGGAGGGGGGCGCGTGGGGGAAGGGGGTGGAGGAGGTGCGCAGCGATGCCGGGGGTAGGCCGGGGGAAGAGGGAGGGGGAGGGAGCCGCTGGGGGGGTGGTCGGGTAGGAAGGAGGAAGCCGCAGGGGGGGCCGCGGTGCCGGGTGTGGCCGGGGGAAGAGGGAGGGGAGGAGGTGCGCGGCGGTGCCGGGGGTGATCGGGGAGGAAGCTGGGGAGAGAGAAGGAAGCTGGCGTCCGACGTTGATCGGAGGAAAGAAACACTCAACGCTCTGATACCATGTTAGATATAAGTGGGAAGATTAACAATGCATTATCACATTAACCATAAGATGAGGTTACATATATAGGAAGAGAAGCAATACTTGTATACATAGTGTACAAGTATAGTATAGTATAGTATGTGTATATGTCTATGTATATACATCTAACAATATTATTATGGTACTAATTGAAGTCGATGGCATAACTTTCTTCTCAAAAAATAACAGCATGTAGCATTGTAAATGTTAAGACTTATTCTAGTAATCATGTTAGTAGCGGAAAACCCTTAAAGGAATCCAAGCCAGTTTTCAAAAAACAAAGTTGAGAAACAGAGGATGTTGTATACTAACAACATGTGGAACAAATACATGCTGATAATAAAGTTGCAATTCATGTTCAAACATAAACTGATTGTCACGATGTGGAACAATTATTATTGGTATTGTCCTTATAAGAATAACTTTGAGCACTTCCTTTTTGAAGTTGTTATCACTTAAATTTGCATGATGAAATGTCATTCTAGTTGACATTTCTAGTTTCTCTTTGTTTTCAGAGATGCTGATCAACCTGTTTCTCTTATAAAAAATTACCTTGCAAAAAAACTTGATCTTGCGAATGATGCCGAGGTGAGTTGTTTTGCTTTGCAGAAAACAATATTCATTATTGATTTGCTTTCCAAAACCACTAAATCCATTGTGCTAATAGAGTAGAATGATTATTATCCTATATTCACGGTTGGTTTTCACCTTTTAATTATATGCGCATCTAATAAATGACAGACATGGTACCATACTAGAAAATATGAACACTTCAACAATTACTCTTTAAGTGCAAAAAATATTGCTATTCTTTTCCTGCTTACATTTTTATAACATGTTGGTGAACACTGGATGCATATAATAAATGAAGTGCATGGTGTCATACTGGAAAAATATGGTGAGCATGCTAATTAATAACAAAACTTCAGGAAAAAATATGGTGTCAAACATTACATTCAAGAAACTCTGGAAAGTCTGTTCAAGAAATCTGCAATAAAAATTAGTTTCTATCACAAGTTTAATGAGCTTAATTTTTCGGTCTTGAGGCACATAACATTCTTTTTTTTTCTATGTTCATATCAATCATTCCTTTCTTTTCTTGTCTCAGGAGTTGATGCATTTACTGCTGCTGTTGAATATGGCATGTTTTATGTGTTCTAATGACTTTTGACTATAAGAGCTGCTCAGGAATGCACAAATGAGAGAAATTAAAACACCATATATTTTATTACTCATTACTCTAAAAAATACAGTTGGTTTTGCCTGTTGACAGGAACGCAAGCTTAGCTAATAATTGCACATAACTTATTTACGCAACTGTTAGTCGATCCAACTTGAGTTATTTTAGCAAACATTTTATCATTTATCATGTATTGACAAACTCTTCAAATTGTGGCAGATCGAAATTCTGTGCTACGGTCATCCTGTGAGTTCTTCAATGGCCATACATGACTTAGTCGATATGTGGCTACCTGCAGAATTGGAATCATCGCAACCACTGCACACAAATTTTGGAGTCCCAGCACACAATTTAGTCATAATTTTGTCCTATCGCCGCAAAGTCATGACTTTATGATATAATTGTACATATTATTGGATGGATAATGATAGCATTCATTAGTTTCTGCAATTTGTATCCAAAATTAGACTAACAGTGATTGAAAAATCATCTCTTAGTTAATTATGGGGATATCTTCCTGTAGTGCATGCCTCCTGATGCTCTTGGTTTATGAACATCTAAAAATTGTTCATAACATTTTGAGTTGCTCATTTTCCGCAACATGTGATTTTATAGTTATGATGACTGACATTATGCTCTTAATATTTTGCAAGGATATGCCTCTACCATATATCTATAATGAACTTTTTCCTTTTGCATTATTCTACAACATTTATTTTAGGAATATATTTAATAATAAATGTTTAAAAATATATCAATGTTAATAAACAACTCTCACTGAGTAGGAAAATATAATTTTTGAACTTCTAAACCTTGTCTCCATTTTCTTAACCCCTAACCAAACACACTCTTAAAAATCAAATGCTTAAATTTCCATACTAGAACCTCTTCCAAGCTTTTCTTTCTTCTATTTACGTCGATTTTATATTTCTATATAACAGTTCTTCATTCTTTAGCATTCATCAATCATTATCATTGTCTTTTGAGGCCTAGCTCCTGCCATTAAATTTTGTTGTATGCATAAGATTTACAATCATCATGAGATACTTAAAGTTGTGTGTGATTTCCTTTACGTGCTTATATATATGCTTAATTCTCATTTTTCCTAAGTTCTCTTTTACATTTTCTCTTCTACATTCTTCACCAACATGTTCTATTTAGTTTTAATTATTCTTTGGTGGTTAGATTCTCTCTCGTAATTGTATTCTTGGATTTTGTGTTTGCTTATTGGAGTTTATTAGTTGTTTTAATTTTTCTTTTCTTACCTTGTATGATCCTTGTGTTTGGACATGAATGTAATGATTAGCTTCACTAGTATCAGGTAATAAAAGGAAGGTCAGAGTGTTAATGTTTTTGGTCTATTTGAGCAATTTATGTGCTACTACTGTATAAAGTGAAAAGTAGTAACATTTGTGTTGGACATGTTTACCAGTTGGTGATTGTCCTTAAAACTAGGAAAAGTTGATGCAGTAGGTGTTAGATAAAAGTGGAAAGATTAACAAAGCCTCATTGCATTAACCACGAGATAGCATTACATATATAGGAAGAGAAGCAATACTTGTATACAGAGTGTACAAGTATAGTATAGTATATGACTATGTATATACATCTAACACCCCCCCCTTCTCAAACTCAAGTCGGATCATCATACGTCTTGAGTTTGGATAACATGAATATATGTTGATCACACGTCTGTGCCATGGTGAAGAAATCAGCAACTTGGACTTCAGTAGGTAGATAGTGTAGAGACACAGAATGGTCACGAACATGACAGCGAGTGAAATGAGCATCTACCCCAATGTGTTTCGTCAGCTCATGTTTGACTGGATCAGTAGCAATCTGAATAGCACTAGTACTGTCACTGTGAAGAGGAGTGGGAGCCGAAACAATGACTCCAAAATCCTGAAGTAGGGAACGAAGCCATAGTATCTCCTGAACAGTAGAAGCCAAAGCATGGACCTCGGCCTCAGCACTAGACTTAGCAACAGTCGCCTGTTTCTTGGTCTTCCAAACAATAAGAGAAGGCCCAAGAAAAACACAATAGCCAGTGACTGAGACACGGTCATCAGGAGAACTGGCCCAAGTAGCATCAGAATATGCCTGCAGCTGAAGTGTGGACAGTCGAGAATAGAATAAACTACGGCATATAGTACCGCGAAGATAGCGTAGGACCCGGAGAAGATGAGCATAATGAACAGAGGTAGGAGCTGCCACAAACTGACTGAGGATGTGAACTGCATGAGAAATATCAGGACGAGTAACTGTCAAGTAGACCAGGCTACCAACCAGATGTCGATAGCGGGAAGGATCATATAAGGGAAGACCATCAGAAGCTCGTAGCTGTAAATGTAACTCCATTGGAGTAGCAGCGATGCGAGTATCAGTCAAACCAGATAGAGCAAGAAGATCAAGAGTGTAACGCTGCTGAGAGAGACGATAACCATCGACATGAGAAGTGATCTCGATGCCGAGGAAGTAGCGCAGCTGACCCAAATCAGTCATTAAAAAAGTGTCACATAGTTTCTGCTTCACAAAAGTAATGTGAGCAGAATCATCCCCAGTAAGAATCATGTCATCCACATATAAAAGAAGGATGGTACGGCCTCGAGAAGAAGTATGAATAAACACTGCTGGGTCATGAATGCTGGCAGTGAATCCAGCAGCCTCAACTACAGTACTGAATCGCTCAAACCAAGCCCGTAGAGCCTATTTGAGACCATAAAGAGCCCGACGTAGACGACAAACAGATCCCGGAGGAACCTAAAGACCTGGAGGAGGAGTTATGTAGACCTCCTCCTATAAGTCTCCGTGAAGAAAAGCATTCTTCACATCAAGCTGCTGAAGGGACCATCCTCGAACAGCGGCAACTGCAATCGAACAGTATGCATATGAGCTACAGGAGCGAAAGTCTCCTCATAATCACGGCCATGTTCCTGATAAAAACCACGAGCAACTAAACGCGCTTTATAGCGCTCAAGAGACCCATCAGACCGGGTTTTCACCCGGTAGATCCAACGACATGTGATGGGAGTAGCATGAGAAGGGAGAGGGACTAGATCCCATGTGTGAGTCTGAGATAAGGCAAGAAGCTCCTCATCCATAGCACGTCGCCACTCAGGCGACTGAACTGCTTCCCGGTAAGTTCCTGGCTCATAAATAGGTGAGACACTGGTACTAGCAGAGGCATAACGTTGAGGATGATATAAAGAAGAACGATCACGTAAAGAGTAAGAGTGAGATGGTACCTCAGATGTGGAATCAGCAGTGGGAGTAGCATGGGAACAAGCCGGTTGAGAGGCAGATGCAGCAGGTTCTCGACGATGATAAGTGAAACGGACGGGTGGATGAGCAGGAGGTAGGGAGGAAGAATCAAGAGATAAAGAAGGAGATGGAATAGGAGAAGAATGAGAGATAAGCTCTAGAGAAGGGGAAGGAGGACAGGGAGAAGAAACTGAAGGGGAGTTCTCAGTAGAAGAGGAAGGAAAGAGAAAAGAAAGAGGAACTGTGGGAGAAAGAGGTTCAGTGGAAGCAGGAGAAGCATAGAAGAGTGTGGACTCATCAAAAGTGACATCTCGAGATATACGAATACGACGTGTGACAGGATCATAACAACGATAGCCTTTATGTTCAAGACTATATCTTAAGAAAACACAAGGAATAGACTGGGCAGTAAGTTTTGTTCGCTCACGGGGTGAAAGCAAGACAAAACACCGACAGCCAAAGACACGAATTTGATCATAGCGAGGTGGAGTGCCATATAGACATTCACCAGGGCTACGATGCTGAAGGTTAGAGGAGGGCTGTAGGTTAATGAGATAAATAGCATTATTAACTGCGTCTGCCCAGAAATGAGGAGGAACAGAAGCACCAAGGAGTAGAGCTTGGGCTATTTCCAAGATGTGACGATGTTTTCGCTCAGCGACCCCATTCTCGTGAATGAGCTCCGGGACGAGGATAATTGAGGCAAGGTGCCTTCGAGAGTTAAGAAGGTACGAAAGGTGCGGGGCCCCAAACATCAGAGTGAATAAGTTCAAAAGGGGCAGTAGTTTTAGACTGACTTGACGGGTAAGGTAGCTGTAGCTGCTTACCAAGCTTACATCCTAGACAAACTTCATTAGAAAAAGAAGTGGCATCTCCTAAAATACCATGACTAAGTAGCGTAGACATACGAGAGGGACATAAATGACCAAGACGATGATGCCACAGATGATAGGGGAGAATAGCAGTATTACAGTGAAATACCGGATCGATGGAGGAAGGAAGTCGAAGAGAATCTAATGCATACACTCCTCTATGGCGCCGGCCAGCTCCAATCACGGTCCCACTGCGATCCTGCACACGACACGAGGTACGGTCAAAAATAACTTGGCAGTCATAATCAGTGATCTGGCTAACAGACATAAGATTGATAGAGAGGTGGGGAACATAAGAGATAGAAGGTACGGGAAAAGTACTAGATAGAAGATGACCAGTAGAAGAGACAGGGAGGAGTGTACCGTCAGCAATACGAACGTGAGTGACAAGAGAAGGAGAATGAGAATTATGAAGATGGGTAGTATCATGAGTCATATGAAAAGAAGCACCAGAGTCAAGAAGCCAAAGTGAGCAGGAACTACCTGGAGCAGAAGGAGTAACCTGAGCATAGCGTGCATGACTAGAGGTAGAATCTCCTAGAGTAGTCTGCTGAAACTGTCGAAACACCGCCAAAAGCTGCTGATCGGTAAGCGATATAGGAGTAGAAGAGGCCTGAACAGTATGCACCTGAGAATGTGGAGGCGTAGGAAGAAGAGGTGGAGTCCATGAAGAAGGAGTAATACGCGGAAATCCACGCTGCTTCTTCCTACAGTCACGCTCAAGATGATCCGGAATGCCACAGTAGTGACAAGTCACTGATCGTTTCGACCGGAGATAAGGTCGAGAGGGAACAGGAGAAGGTGACTGACTAGTAATAGTCGATGTCGCTGAAGATATAGAGACAGGGCGAGAGGCAATAAGAGCAGTGCCACCTCCTGGAATGGAAGTCCGAAGACGAGTCTCCTCAGCACGAACAAAAGCAAATGCTTCATCCAAAGTGTAGACAGAGGGGGCATGAAGAATCTGAGCCCGTGTAGACTCGAACTCAAGGCGAAGACGCATGATAAACTCATACATGCGACGAGTCTCGTCATGAGAACGACAACGGGCACACGACTCAGAACAGGCCAGAATCTGAGCAGAATGAGTGGGGCAGTAGGAAGGAGTGAGAGCATCAATCTGACGCCAAAGACCACAGTACTGACTGTAAAAGTGATCAACAGTGTCGTCACCCTGATGAAGACTACCAAGAGCCTGATATAAGGTGTATAGCTGGGCCTGACTGGATGCACAATACCGATGTTCCAAAGATTCCCACATGTCACGAGCAGTGGGAAGATCAGCTATCTGAGTGCGGATCTCAAGTGTGACTGTCTGGCAAATGATCATCTTGGCGGTGAAGTCATCAGCGGCCTATTTTTCGAGCTTCTGTTCAAATGCTGTAAGAAGAGCAGATGCTTCCAAGGAGGAGTGTGGAGTGTCAGAGGTTGCTGGAGCAACTGGAGCAGTACAGGTACCGTCAACATGACGAAGAACATGGATACCATCTAGAATCCTTTTGATTGTGAGCGGCCAAGGAATATAGTTGGTACCGTCAAGAATTATGTCTGAATGTTGGAGATTTCTGTGACGGGATTCGGAAAGAATTCCACTAAATCCATACACATCCATATTTTTTTTTTAATATATATATATATATATTTATATATATATATATAATCAGACTGAGCTGGAATCAATATTCCAGTCAGCATAACATTCATATATATATAAACACACAGGAAGCAGCCAAAAAATATGGGAACTTGTGCCGATGTCGCCTCATGGCACAAGTTCCAAAGTTCGTCGGAGATGCAGGCGGAGAGACGGGGAGGTTCGGCGAATGGGAGGAAAGAGGCTGGCAGGGGGAGAGGAAGTCGGTGTAGGGGGGGCGGGCGGTGCCGAAGGGGAAGGAGAGAAGCCGTCGGGAGAGGGGGCGGCCGCGGTGCTGGGTTTGGCTGGGGGAAGAAGGAGGGGAGGAGTGGTACAGCGAAGCTGGGGGTTGCCGGGGGAAAGGAAGTCGCTGGGGGGTCCGGGGGGTGCCGAAGAGGAAGGGGGGGAAGCCGCCGGGATAGGGGGCAGTCGCGGTGCCGAAGAAGAAAGGAAAGGCCGCAGGGGGGGAGGAAGGGGGGGGGGGGGGCCGAGTGAGGGACAGGGAGGGCCGGGAGAAGAGGGAGGGGGAGAGAGCCGTGAGGGGGGGGAAGGACCGGGGGAGAGAGGGAAGCCGGCGTTCGGCGTTGATCGGCGTCAACTCTCTGATACCATGTTAGATCAAAGTGGAAAGATTAACAAAGCCTCATTGCATTAACCATGAGATAGCATTACATATATAGGAAGAGAAGCAATACTTGTATACAGAGTGTACAAGTATAGTATAGTATATGACTATGTATATACATCTAACAGTAGGAAAGATAGTTTCCTGCCCTGAACTTATTAATCTTTATTTGTATGAACATTTCAGATCTACAAGTAAGCTTTTCAAAATAATTTGTCTGCCTTCTTTCCTCCTCCTCTGATGAAAATTTAATTACAGAGAAATTTTGCTCTATGAAAAAGAGAAGACTTACAGATGATAATGCTGTAGTAATTGCTAAAAAAAAGGAGTCATAGTAGCCTTCATTATGTTGAATATTTTGTTGGCTGAAAAAGACTCAAGAAAGGTGCATTGTGGTCAAACTGTAAGCAAAAATAGGTCAAAATAAATGAAAAATCCTCAATTGTTGAAACTAGACGAATCCGATTAGTGGAGGATGAGGAGGCTGCTGTTGGCCGCACCGGACTTGGTTCAAAAGATCATCCTCTTGCAGGAAGCTTCTGATAAGTTGGAGAAAGTGAAAAGGAAGGGAAGTTTATTATGAATGAGAGAAATTAAATCTAAACAATGCAATTGGTATTTGTCTATAGAGAGGAATGAAGACTTAACTAATAATTGCACATACTCTATTTTAGCAAAATGTTTTGTCAGTTATCATGTATTGATAGAATCAGGCATATTTCAGAGTCTCAGCAGACAATTTAGAAATAACTACGTCTTACCGCGGCAAAGTCCGGTCTTCGTGATATTAATTTACATGTTATTGGATGGATGATGCCACCATTCATTGATTGCTGCAATTTGTACCCAAGATTAGATTAGCATTGATTGAAAACACATCATCAGATTATTTTCAATTCGCACAATTCATAAATAAAATGGTTTCCATGGTCCATTTCTTAGTTAATTCTAAGAATATGTTCATATAGTTTTTGAAGAGGAATAAGGCTTGCTGAGCCTACATGTATATTGAGAACATATATAAGAATACAAGATTGTATATGCCTAAGCATATTCCTAGATCTTTATATGTATAATTGGCTAAATACAATTATACAAAATATACATGTGACCAAATATAAATATGAGAAATATACAAGATTGAATAAATCAAGGAGACCAAATATAGATACTAACAGTTTTGATGACTATAACATCATGCAGTAAATATTTTACAAGGATATGCTTTCATGAATGTTCTGTGAGAATTGCAATGGCATGTATATATGTGCTTAGCAAGAAAACATAACTAAATTCACCATCTCAAATGTCAAATACAGTTTCCTTTTAGGTTTGTATCTATACAGAATATTATTATCATTGCTATATGAATCATTAAGAAGTTGATGCTTTTCAAAAATTTAACTGATAATTAATATAAAGATTCCCATCTCACTTATATATATCATTACGTAAATTATAATAAAAAACTACAAACATACACATCTTTAAGGATGCATCAAAATGATAGGGTATATAATTTTTTTTTATGGTATATAAAAATATTTTTTATATAAAAATACAAAATAGATTAATAAGAAGCATAAATGAGAAGGAAGTACTGTGTATGAATTGAATTATTGTTTTTAAAGAGTACAAAAAAATGACCTACCTTTTCAGAAAGCACAGCATTGATGAACAATGTGGCATCTATCCTTTTCATTGAGTATTTCCAAGATGCAATTTTTGTACACTGTTCAAGCAAAACTCAAATAGAGTTAATAAGTTGTTGTAAAGCAAAAGGTAATTCAATCCCCAAAAAGAGAAATTTAATTTTTGCATAAAAAATAAAAGAAAAACTTCAAAGAACTTTGAATGTAAGCTAAATGATGGAGAAAATAGATAATTCATTAAAGAATTTTTTCAAACTTTAAAACACCAAAGTCACTATACTAGCCCCTTGCCAAACTAAAAAGTAAAATATATTCTCTGTATATTTGTTATATTTTTAATTTGGATAGAATATTCAAAGAAAACATTTTGCACAAACACCAAGAGGCATCAATTATGATTAGTTAAAAACTAATTTTTATCATTTCTAATCAATATAAAATATCACTGTTTTTCCACCCCCACAAATATCATTATATAAAAATAAATGAGAAATGCAATTGTATCAGAAGTCTTTAAAAAGAAACCAGAGTTGTAGCTACCTGTATATAACTTAATTGATGCTATCTGGGTGAATGGTTTTATTTTATTTTGTTTTATTTTTTTGGGAAATCAAATACAATAATGATGACTATAATAAAAAAATTACTAAGGTCCATATTGATAGATCATTTTGGAACAGTACTTTACCTTTGTCTAGTCATATATATAGTAGCAATAATTAGATCAATGTTATAAATTGGCCACTCATTTTTATTGACCATATCCATGATGCTCTTGTTTTTATATTATTCAGGAATAGAAAATATAATCAATAGTTTAAACCAAAAGAAAAAAAATTCAATTTGGCCCAAATATTTACTATTCATTCAAATAGGAAAAACTAAATGCTTTTGAGCTTAAAATAACTTATATATGCACATGTAAAAGGCTGAAAAAGTGGATTATCTATTGCAAAACAAGTAAAATGTTCTTCATAATAAATCTTAAAAGTATTTTTCATTAATCTTCCCATTTACATCATAAATTTCTTGAAATGAAGTAGGTCAAATCAAAATTGGAGGTAACCATTCTAAGAGTTATATATTGAGTAAGAAAAAAAGATTAATAACTTACAAATTATCACATTGACTTTAATCTTCATTAAAACACAATATTGATCAGTATTGTGGTGCTTATCCTTCTTGTTAAGTGTTTCCAAAATGTATATTTTTTATATACCATCCAAGCATAGAGATAGTGACAAAAAAATATATATATCATTCATTAGAGAATAAGAATTTTAAAAACCTTAATCCCACTATCTTAACCTCCAACCAAACATATGAGTTCAAAGCAAAATATAATATATAAATTATGTTATATTATCAAACTGGATAGGAGGTTCCATACATAGAACATTTTGTGAGATGATTAGTAGGCATATATAATCCTTGTTTGACTACAAATTATATGAACCATTATAAAAATATCACATTTTTCACATCTCAAACATCGTTATATATATTAAACAAAGAAATAATTGCATAAAAGTTTCCAAAGATCGCAAATCTTGATATATAAATTATTGTGCAATCAATATAACCAAATATTTTTTTAAAATAAAATATAATATTCACAAACAAAATAAAAGGAGACGTAAATACATATATAAGATAATTCTTTCAAAAGTATGTTTTCTCTATTGACATATATAAGAAATAAAAATATAAGAATTTGACCTTAGAATTCATTGGAACACAGTCTGCATCAATGTTGAAAGTTGCACTGCTATTATTTCCATTGAGTTTTTCATACATGCTTGTACACTGTTGCAATATGGGGAAAAACTTTAAAATGGTTTATTATTAAAGAAAAAAAATTCAATAGGCATCTAATAAATGCCTAAATGTACATGTATTCGGGTGTATTTTATATGCTTCGCATGTATTTTTAATAATCAATGCCCATTTTATGCTTATCTTAAAAAAACCATTGCAGGCCAGAAAACGAAATTTGGGCTAAATCTAGACCAAAATGAACTATATAGAGGCTGGGTACAGTAGAGCTCGTATGGAACAACATTACTCCCGCATGGACTTATATTAGACCCCCATGACTTTGGGAAGTATAAAAAGGCGAAAATAGGTCATTTTGGGGAGCTTTTTGACACCAATACCAATAGCAGCTACACACATCTTGGGAAAAAAAAAAGATCCAAGGCCTCAAAACCTTCAAATTCAACCAGAAGAGGCTTGATTCAAAAAGATCTACCACAGAAATCACTTGGAAGAGCATGGAAGACGACGAAAATGCCACACCTAGTGCAGAATCCTTGGAACCCTTTCAGAGCAGATTCTTCAACACCACTCATCACCAACCTTCAAGGGAGATTAATCATGTCTTGTTTGTTTATTTTCATGTATTTCACCTTGATTCTCATTACCATGTCCGACCAAGCTCCAAGGTCACCGGATGACGATGAACCTTGGGATGTACTTGTTCTTTGGATGATTTTAGCTCATTTTATATGCAATGTTGTGGTTAATGGTTCTTTCTATGTGTTCTTTTATGCCTTGAATTGCATGAGAACTTTGTGGTTCAATTCCTAGTTTGTACTTGGAAACGCGGGATACGTCCTTATATTAGACTCACATAGATAAAAAAAGGTATTTTTTGTATTGGTTATAGAGGGATTCGGGCACTTAGCAACCCTCCAAACATTAGATTTAGACCCAAGAAAGTGTTTGCTCATGACAAGAGCTTCTCTTGAGCCCATTGCAATCATAGGAGGCGTTAGTCGGAAAGGATTTCAGTCAACACTCACATGGGATTCGGGGTTAATCATCAAGGGATTTGGGGTTAATCTACTTTAGGACACTCTTGGCCCAACCCATGATTGCCATTTTGATATTTCAGCCTTAGAACAATAGTAGTCCTGAGAGGATCCGCATCTATGACAGTTCTTCCCATCATTTCTCCTTCGAGATTTGCCACATTTGTTGGTTTTCCTTTAGTTTTAGTTTTTTTTTCCTTTGTTAGTTTCAAAACCTTGAAGTTGATCGGTTAGAAAGTAGGCAAGGAGGAAGTAAGATTAATTCTTTGGCCCGATAGAATACGACCCATGTGTCATACACAGAGTATTATTTGATGACCACGTGTACTTACGAGTGATCCGCCATCAGCATCTAAATTGGAAAACTTGATTTTGAATTTTAAAAACAATATATAGGACCTTTCAGAGTATATATATAAAATCCTAAAGGACTAAAAATTGATCATTCACTAGCAAATAAGAAAATCTTTCAAAATTGCTTACTCGCTTCAATTTATTCACTCATGGAAACAAATAGGATGCAATTTTGACAATCATCAAATGGATTCAAATCGGGGGAAAATGAATTAAAAATCATGATCTTCACATTTATGTCATAAGTTTCTTGTAATGGAATAGATTATATAAAAAATTAAAGCAAGATTCCACTTCGAAGAAATCCAATCCATTAAATCAAAATAAATAGGGAAACTGCACGAACAAACACAAAAGCGATCACACAAAGGCTCACAACTTAGATGTTTTGATAATCTTACCTACCCAATGGTGCTATGATCAGAACCTTGCTTCCTTATCTGCACAATCGAAGAAAAAAAGGATTTCAATGTGAAACCCTAGCCGCCCAATACTTTCTTGCCCTTGCCCCCATTATAAAAGGTATTTATAGTAAAGCCTAGTGGCACAATGGTAATAAAAACTCTTATGGCACTTTAATGAAAAGAGATATACTAATTGGTTATCCAGTTTAGCACAATTTGCCTATGTCTGGAGAGCCAAATCTCGACATAAAATCCATTAAAATAGGGATAACAAAGCTATCACACATCCTCACAAAAGTATATAAGAACGCTCTTCAGATTGCCCGATACCTACTCAAGCACACACTAATATCTCTCACTCACATGGATTATCCTAAATCTCATAGCAAGGTCTCTTTTATAGAAACCTCCTAAATATAGCGCCTTCCCCTTTTAGAATTTTCGTGATTTCTTAACTTTAACCCTTTTCCAAATTTAGATGTTGCACCTCAAGTTGTAACTGAGTTTACAACATGGCCCAACTGCTGATCCTAACTAAGTTCTAACTTCTATTGTAACGTGACATCTTGGCTGTGTTAATCCTAATCGATGCAGTAAACTCTCAAGGGTTGCGCCCCACATGACACGTCTTGAACATACCAAAGATGGTCTCCAAAAAATCTTCAAATCTTCTTCCGAACTTGATCTCCAAGGCTTCCAAGTTTGATATTCACAATCTTCAAACTTGATCTTCATTCATCCAAGTCTAATACTTCAATCTTTTTGTTACTAAACTTGATCTTTCATTCATCCAAGTTTAGTTCTTCACAATCTTCAAAACTTGATTTTCATTTATCCATGCTTAGTCTTCAATCTTCTTCATGTATGACAATGCTTTCAAATAGATCCTCCCATAAATAGTTTCTCTTTAAATCTGAACTTATATATTCATTAACCTTGTTGCCAAATTAGGCTTCAATGAAACTTCACCTCCAAGTTGTTAATTTGATTTACCTCTCAAAGATAGACTATATCTTCATATAGATTTGCTTTTCTTATTGACAATTACTTGCTCTTCAAGAAATTCAATTTGATGCCATGTCATCTCAGGCCTCCAAAGGTAGCTTTATGTCTTCAAGTTAATGCCCTAGCATCTCATAATTTACTAATCATAGTCATACGTGTCAAATGATCTTAACATGAAGATCTAGCTTTAACAGATACTTTTTTATCATTGTTGATAAACATACAATATTACTATATTTTACATACCAATTTGTATACTTATCGAGTTAGTATTGGAGTAATTTAGTGGAATACGAGGCTAAATCGGGTATAAATGGTCTTCGCGGGCACCAAGTGGAGATTAAAGACAAATGAGAGCCAAAGGAAGTGATTAGGAATCAAAATATAGAAGCTTGCACTTTTATGACTTAGTAACTTGGGAGGCAGCATTACTTACGGGCTCCTTACTGCCAGACTTATGGTCGTAAGTCATATTCAGAAGGCCTTGCTGGCATCCTTATGCCTGTAAGAAAAGAAGTCACGACAAGCAGAGAGCCTTATGGTCGGACTTACGACCGTAAGTGAGACCTTAAGTAGAAGACAAAAGAGTTTACTGGTACTCTTTACGGGCGTAAGGAGTAGAGCAAGGTTTATCAGATGTGGTTTACGGTCACATCGTTACCCCCATAATGGAGACTGCAACCTGAAGACAGAGATTCTTACGGGAAAGTCTTGCGGCTGTAAGCGGGGTCATAAGGCCCATGATCAGATGAAACCTCGAGGTTTACAGCTAGGATTAAGCTCGTAAGTAGCCCATAAACTTACAAGTGTAAAAGACTTTACTGAATCTGAGAAAAGGACTCTTCTAGGTTTTCATACTTTTGGGGCAATAGAGGCTGGAGAAGGGGAGAGAGCAGCTGCGAGATTAAGGGCTGATCCATCCTTTCGAATGCAAAGAAGGAGCATGGTTGTTTATCATCATCATCATCATCATCATCATCATCATCATCATCATCATCATCCAGTAAGGCACCATTGCGATCAACAGTGGTAATTCCACCAACGTCAAGGAGAACTTCGTGCCTGCTCTTACCTTCTTGGTCTTTAAGGGAGTTTCTATTTGTTTTCTCATTATGAAGTGGACATGTGTTATCCTTTGATTTTTTGTTATTGCATAATGAGCTAAAACCCCTTTTGGGAGCTTGGACTTGAAACCTTTGGGACTTATTGAATTTTATTTGTGCTCTTTTATTTTCAATTGATTATGAAGTTTGATTGTGCGAATTCATGTGTAATTTGATTCAATTCTCATTGCATGTTGCGTGGTTATTGACGAGTGGTGAAAACCCGTTAATTACCTAATCTAGCCCGCGGTGAAAATCCATTGGTTCCTAAGAATCGGCGTGCGGTGAAAACCTGTTAGATCTTGGTAAGTAGCGTGCGGTGAAACCCATCAAAATATCACATTTCCATCCGACTTCTTTTCTAATTGATTGAGGAGTATTTGTAGAATTATGGGCTTAATTGTTAAAACACTAAGGAAGTATTGTCCAAGTGTTCCTATTAATCTTGATAGTTTTAACCTCCTGCTTGAGATTTTATCCCCTGCTTACTTTCTCTTGATTGCAATTGTTAGATTTGTCCTGTGTCACGTTACTCATGCTAGATTTCATAAGCTAAGATTAGTTCTAGTAGTCTTGCTCCTTGTGGTTCGACAACTTGACCCTTCATCGGGTGCATTGTATTACTTGACGACCCGTGCACTTGCGGCGACGCAAAAAACGTGTCAATTGTTCATGTGGTTCTTACTATATTTGAAGTGAATTTTAAATGAATATGTAGTAATATATGTGGATTAGTATTTATAACCAATCTTTTCTAGGTCACCCTATATACAAGCAACATGGTTTCCCTCAATAGTGCTCTTGTGAAAATATTCCATTTTTATAAGATTTTCTTGACCCTTACTCAAAAGGTCCAATAATGTATGTATATTGGACTTTTTGAGACATTTATAGGTCCTGGAAGGCAATTCTGATTGGTCAATAAAAATATATTTCAATGGAATTCCCTTTTTGTTTTTCTTTAGATTAGATAATCTATTTTGAAAGGTCAAAGAGGGTAAAGTAAACTTGTTTTTATTTTCCTCGAAATTAATGTCCGCTTCCTCTGCATGGAGAAAATGATGCTTAATAATGAATGGCCTAATGTTTTGGGACAAAGCCCTTATAGCTAACATTCTTGAAATGAATTCATTTTTATAAAATCTTAGGATATGAGAAATTTACTACATAGCCCTTATAATTTATTACCATTTTGCCACTAGGGTTTATTATAAAAGTCCTTTATCATAATGCAAACCAAAGAATGAAACTGTCTTGGGCGGCTAGGGTTTTTCATTGTAGTACTCTTTCTTTTATTCTTGAGAAACTGGAACAAACTATCCCAATCATGCCTCCATCGTTTAGGTAATATTTTATGACCAAGTGATCCCTACCTTCATGTCCAATTGATTGTGTTTGTTTTTTCATGTTTTCCCTTTAGTTAGTTAATTTTCATGGATATTCGTCAATATTCAATTCTTATGTTGGTTTTTCCTTGAAAGTTACTTTCAATTTTGATTTGACTCATTTCATTTCAAGAAACTAACGACCTGTATAGGAAGATGATTTGCTTTATGCTAATTTTGTTGCTTATTATTTCATCTATTTGGTGATTGGTAAAACTTATAATTTCTTTGTTTTCACTATTAGATAAAATTTTAAACAGTGTGAACTTATGAAAGTTTTGAATTAATTATTCACAAATTGATGATTTGTTTTTGCATTTTCTCTAGTATTCGAAATATAATATGAAAGATCCTATAAGTTGTTTTAAAGTCAATGCCAATGTTTCAAATTTTCTGATGGAAATTAGATCTTTTCTATGGATAGTATTCAACTTTTCTTTAGTAATAAATTAGTCTAACTTTGCTTTTTCTATATTGAAACAGTCTAAAAAAAATGCATCTTGGAAAACTTGATGAAGGGGATAGCTACTCATTCGTGATCAAGGTTGTGTTCCAATGGAAGCTAAGGTTAATTTCTTATACTTTTATTACTTTCAAATACATCACTAGACAAAGTATAGCTTTGAACTGATTATCCTATTAGTATAGTTCTTTCTTTTTTGTTGTTATGATTTTTATTAATCTATTTTATTTAAGAAAAGAGTGTATACCCCACGCAATGATTTAAGTAGCATCAATTAACCGAAAAATGAACCACTAACTTGACATCTTCACCTTACTTGTGCATTAAGTTTTCTTCCTATCTTTGTTTCAAAATTAGTTCTTGTTTGGTTTTGACTTGCACCTAAATAGACTTTGACTTAATTTTCATGTTAAGGTGAAGATGTTTGTGGCAGTGATGTATTATATTACTTCAAATTACGCCAAATGTAATGCACAAATAAGTTTTTAGTAATTCCAAACTTGCTAATTAAAAACATGCATAAAAGGAAAGATATAATTGAGATCACTAGATTCTCACATAAGAGTCAGCAGCATCACCCAAAAGAAAGGACATAGCAGACTTTTTCTCTTATATTCCGATGTTGTTAGGACTATTAATTGGATCATTTTTCATAAGCTTTCCTAAAATAATAGTTGTTATGCTTCTTTATTTTTCCATCATCAAGTGTGTAATTTGTTTTCAAGTCTTAGATTTTTCAACAAAATGTTCCTCATAATCATTCTCATTTCTAATGGACTAATGAAAGGGGTTATCATTGGGTGAAAGCATATTTTTTTTTTTCACTGAGTAAAAAACTAAAACTTTTCATGCAAATATCAAGTTCCCACATTCAAAGTTATAAAGAACTTATATGTTGTTGTAGATTAAAAATTTTTGATTTGAAATAGAACAGTCATTAATATAGAAATACCTAAATGTTTCAGTAACACCTTTTAGGACTTGAAATTGTTGATCTATTTATGAGCTCAAGCTTTTATTGGCATTATCCAAAATCACTCAATAAAAACATAAACTAATAAATGTTAATGGAAACTAATAATCCTGGTAATTGGTGATGTAATATCATGTTGTTTATTAAAATTTTTTTATAACAAACTTATCCTTAACTTTCTTCTATTGAAAGTCATCTAAACAAAAATCTCTGACAAACTTAATTTCTTATCAAGAATTACAGTTGTTTCTTATGTTTCTTAGTTTTTATACTGATAAAAGGAATTAATCTAAGTGAAGTATATTTCTTGAAGTTCTTATTCCTTTTGGGAGCATAATCATTTCTTTTAATCAAAATTAAAGCATTCATAAAATAATCATTTTTTTTAATCAGAATCAAAGCAAATGACATAGCTTAAAAAATTTCAACCTTCATGTTTTGTAAGGAACTTTTTTTTTTTTTTTGTTGAGGCATTACATTGTGGTCAAATTTGCATAGCATAAGTATTCTGCCATTTAATAAATCCAAAATTATGCTAACCAAATGAAATAAATTATTGCGTGCTATATACCATATATGCTTTTTTCATAAATAATGTAGATTAATGAAAAGAATAAAAGAAAAAGAAAGGATATAGAATATAAAAATTAGATAATCAGTTTAAACATATTTTTGTCTAATGATATGTATAGAAGTAATAAAAGGATAAGAAGATGGTGAATCTCCTCCACTAGAATACCACACAGTTCAATATTGAGAGATGGTTGCTATCCTCTTCATTGAGTTTTTCCAAGATGCATTTCCTATGGACAGTGATAATATAAAAAACAGTCACAGCATTATTATTATTATTATTTCAATTTAGAATTCAATACCTACAAAATTGTTTTCATCAATATAAAAAACAACTTTGCAAAAAAAAGAAAAGTAGATCATTCGTTGGCAAATAAATAAAATAATAGATGTATGCATGAATTTTTTTAAGTATTTTAAAAGTATTTCTTTTAAGTATTTTGTTTTTAGTAGGATCAAAATATTTAATTGAAAGAAAAAATGATAGATGTATGCATGAATTGTTTTTATATTTATCTATATGAAATTTATTTGAAGTTAGTCACTGTAGCTAAAATATCAGAGATAATTTTATTTTCTTTTCTTATTCTTTTCTTATTCTTTTCTTTTCTTTTCTTTTATCAGGTTGAATAGAGATTCTTAGAAAAAGAAGAATCAACTACTTCAAATGTTTTTTAATTCTTCATCACTAACCTAAATAAGTATTATGTTGATGATATTGTAAGCTTTATTTATTTATTTTTCTTTATTTACCTGAAAACCATTCACATTAAAAAACCTTTATATCATGAGAAAACCCACAATATGTTGGCTTATTAAAAAATTAATATTTCTAAAAAAATATAAAATTATTTATCCACCCCTTTTGTCTTCATATTGTTGTTGAGGTCCTCATAACAAATGATGTTTGGCTGCTTTCAAATGCATCAAACCTCTCCATTCTACAGTTAAAAAAAATGCAACAATGCATAATAATTGTGAAATAGGCATAACATATATAAGAAGGGTAAATTCACGAATGCAAAGCACAATATTATTCAAATCGAACAAGTACTAAAAATATTCAGTTACAACGCTAGAGCACAATGGCAAAATGAATATCATTATTTCTAAATAAATATTTAACAATTTTTAATCAAAAGAAAAAGAAATATATATGCATGATATAGTTACCAAATTACAATATAGGGGTGTTTGGATGGGTTTTTTTAAGCCCAGAAGTGTTTTTTTATAAGTTAAGCACTTCTGTGTTTTAAAAAAACATGTTTGTTTGGGTTTTTGGGCAGTAGCAGAAGCCGTGAAAGCTAAAATTCAGTTTTTTCAGAAGCTGCCTCATAGGTGTTTCTTAGAAAAGCACTTCTGAGAAGCTGTTTAAGAGAAAAACACTTAATTTACTTTGGAAGCACTTTTTAAAAAAAGTGCTTCCACAAAACTTAAAAAAAAACACTTTTTTTTTAAAAGCCCATCCAAACAAGGCCATAATAAGAAAACAACTTGTGACATAGGAACAAAAGACGCTTATGTTGGTTAATATTGACTAAATTTGTTGGCCCATTTTTCTGTTACAATTTAATGGCAACAAGCAACCCACTTTTGTGCTTCTTCTCTTTGCTCCTTGATGGTTGTTTGTGAAAGCTGTTGTGGTACCGGTCTTCCTCAAAGAGACTAAATTCATTTTTGACAACAACTAACGATGTAATTATGTACGATAAACATGTCAACACATGTTTGAAATGTGTTTTAAATGGGGGAAAAAAGGCCTAGATAAGAGGACTTAGAGAAGCCTTTTCTTTAAATGCACTCGCACAAGAAATACTCGTAAAAGAATGTTGTATGTAAAATAGTTCCTTATGTTTCATAGGAGTTCGTGACCCAAATTCTTTTAGTAATACTTAACACCCCTATAAGGAGGCATGAAACTATGTCTCGTGGTATATCTGGAATCAACCGCGTAGCATGACCTCCAACATTCTTCATTGGTGGCAAGGTAATGGAAACCCGTACCCCATTCTTTCACTAATAGTAAAAGATATTTTTGTGTGCCCTATGTTTACAGTAGCTTGCGAGCAGACTTTTAGCGCAGGTGGGAACATGGTAGACACGACGTTCGCAGTTTATCTCACAAAATATTGAAATTCAAGTTTGCATGGATGATTGGAAACGTGCTCAAGCTCGGCAACAAGAAGTAGAACGAGAAAGTCCAAATGCTAGTGATTTCTTCTACACGGATAGCATGATGAGCGCACTAGGCTCGACAACAGCCAATGAGTCTGACCAAGACCCAGATGTTAACGAATAGGTAAGTGGGTGACCGATTACTCAAAGTAAGAGAACTACGTGGGCTTTGATTCTTCTCACACCTTGGAGGATACGTAGGCGATTTAATTCGACAAGTAACGAATTAAGTGTAAGCCATTTATTTTTGAATTTAGTGTATTTTGAATTTTTAAAATTAAATTACATTTTTTTGGTAAATAATTTAATTTTTCCCTATTTTTTTAGAATTTTCTAGAATTTTAAAGGTTTTTTTTTTATTTTTTATGGATTGGCTAAACTGGCCCGGCATGCCAAACCCGAGGGGTCAACTGGCGGGTCAGCCCGGTCTGTTGGGTTAATAGGGAGTCGGGCCGGTTTTGGGCCCAGCTCTCCGTGACCAGGACCCACCACACCTTTGCTGGGCCGAGTTCGGGTTGAGGTCGGTAAACTGCAACCCGGCGGGTCAGGCCCGCTGGGCCGGTTAAGCGGCCCGTGCCCACCACCATGGGCAATCAAATTACTATACTTAATCAACCAAAACTCATGAGACATGGAAACAAAACTTGCTCATGAACTGATTCTACAAATCAATGAAAAAATGAGAAGCAACACAATGGCAATAACAAAATCTACAATTCCATAGAAGCTCAATAAATATATATTTCATTTCAAAACTTTTGCTCTTGTTGCCATTGTCATTTCATAATCTCCAACTTGAATGTAAGAAGATAGTAGAACAATAGTGAAGTGAGAAGACATAGTGAATCAATACATTAATTAATGATGCAATAACACTGTAGCATCATGGGCATGGTAACATATAGCCCTGATCATAAAGGTGATGTAGAGGCTTTGTGGAGGCTTGCTAAGTAACAACAATTGATTAGAGTTTTTCAAAATAAAAGATCTATAATTCTTTACATTATCATGATAAAATATGAAAAGACTAAATTTTTGTATACGATTACCCAAAGAATTACTAGGATAAAATGATAAAATATCAAACAATGAATAACAATCGAATCAAGACAAGTTGATTTTAATAATAACATGATCTGAGATAATGGTTTTCTTTTAGTTAAATTGTATTCCATTTTAAGGGTGGAATATCTTTGCTATGCAGACAACATCACTATTTACATAATGTAAGCCATCGTGACGACAAAGATATTTTTTTGCTAAAAGCATAAAAAATCAATCTCTCAAAATTGCTTCTCATCTTAATAATTCTTAAAAAAAATGTCAACTTCATTACTAGTTTGTGGCAATTATTATTTATGTAAAAAGCCAATGAGCTTGCCAAAAACAACACTATTATTGTATAACAACAGTATATATCTGTGTCAACAACTATGTTGTTGTTATTGTTGTTGTTGTTGTTGTCAACGGCTTTTGGGTCAATTGGCACTTGGGTCCCCCATGAGGACGCCTCGCAAGTGGTGAGAGTTCAAATCCTTGGGGTGAGGGTGCATATCTGAGAGCTGTGAGCACGAACTGTGGGTGGTTCCAGCGCCTAGATGTGCGCTGGCCCCACAGGCCGTAGTTGAGGCGTGTGTACCCCCTGTCTTAGTTTAGCGGGCCCATTAGAGGTTTCGTTTTTCTTGACAAAAAAAAACAACTATATTGTTTCTTGAATAGGAAAATCTTCATAGCATTGATAGCATACGAAATGTAGAAAGCATATACCATATGGCCTTAAATATATTGTTTTCAATTTATAAAATAGTTTTTGATGTAAAAATAGCCATGTTAGAAAATAAACCCAATCTCTTGACGAACAATATCACATGTAACTTAGCATGCCATATTAGAGTAAAATTTTTGGTAGGCCACCCAACTTTGGCCAATTATCAAAACGGTGTCCCAATTTCAATTTGAATAAAAAAGATTACCCGTCTTTAATTTACTTTCGCCCAGAATCTCTCCGTCAGCGTTGACATGGCAGCTTCACCCCGTGACTCACTGATACACGTCATTTACCTCTACCACGTCATAAGAACCTTTCCACGTCAGCTGTCTTCTTTAAGGATTGAGGATAAAGGGCTTACGTCATCAATGGATTCTCAATTCGGGCCAGGAATAGCTTGAGGTGAGAGGAACAGCTCGGTCGCAGGATTGATTAGAGGGCATACGATTGCAATTGTGGAGATGCCGAGCAGCCTGGTTGTGTTGGACGAATAAGTTGTGTAAATAAGTTCATAGAAATCAAATTTTTTGTTGTAATCATTTTCAGTGTAGATTCGGTTATACATTGTAAAATATATTAGCAGTCAATTGTGTTAGTGTGTATGTATTGTCTATCAGTGGATTTAATTGCAGACTTTTAAGGAGCTTGCATTCTTTTTCAATTATGTAGAATTGTTTGAATAATTTACTGTGAAAATTTCAAAATCAATAACAATTTCAGGTTTCTTTTGAGTCTGTGGACACTTTTTGCATCTGAAAAAATTGGCAAAAGAAAAAAATAGCCTAGCCAAAATAACCTAGCCAATGACACTTGCTCTGAGTCTGCAGAATTGTTTTGAACATGCAAGAAATTGACACAAGGGGAAAAGACCAACACTTGAATCTGTGTACCTGCAATTCTTCTCATTAGTTGAAGTAATTGATATTTGTTATGAACCTGCAAACTTGTATTGCATCAACCAATAAACAAGTGATACAAAATAATGTCATAGAAGTGAACTATTACCATTTCAAAATAATGTCATACAAAATTACTGCATATGCAGATTTATAACATATAATTCTAAACCAAAAACATGTCCATACAATCCCCTTGCAGCTTTACAAGAACACTACATGCACCAGGTTATATTATATGGACCATGTTTACAAAAGTACAAACAAAAATATAGCTGCATTTAGACCAGTTGATCAAATTCCTGGTGGCGACCACACTTTCCTCCTTTTGTCAGCAACACTAGCAATGGATTTATCTTTGACATCTTTGTGATTCATCTGGGATCTTAGAGTACGACCACTTGCAACAACATTTGCTGGTTGAGTGGCTATTCTTCTCCCAGCTTTAGGCCTCTCTGCTGCTGCATCTTATTTTGTTGGCCTTCTCTTTATCTGTTTGGCACCTATTGTATTTACTTCTTGCGTCATCAGTTGAGAATTTCCAAGAGGATCTGGTGCAGGAGATGTTTCACATGAGGTTACACAGTCCTAAGGAAAAATTACAGAGTGGACATCAACTACTCAATTAATAGAACCAATATGTTAGTGTTAACAATTACCTGTACCATTTGACCAGGTTTTCGCTGGAGTTCCCCAACAGTTACAGGGTTCTCATAAGCTCTTTTTAATTTCTTGCCCCCCCTTTGTAACCAGCTTTGGAACTTTGAATTGAGTTTCTCCAGAGAGAAACTGAACCTGGATACCTGCAATGGGCACTCTCACCAGCTACATAGAAGAAACACCCACATGAAAAATGAATAACTCAATCATCTAGTAACAACAATAAAGAAACTTGAATTATGAATAACCTCTGTGAAGGACTCCTGGCCTGCCTAGGATTGCTGCGTTGGCACTTCATTCTCATTTGAATTTGTTGCTCCATGGGCTGCTTCCACAAGATTTGTAACTCCCTACAGACATTAATCACCAAAGTTATAAATTCATCAATATTCCTTCCCCTACTTTAGCATGCATAATTCTTGGTAGTGATCTAAAATTTAATTTTAATTCATCTAACTCACCTGGGAATGATGGTGTTGTGAAGTTGCATTTAATTCACCAACTATCACATGTGCAATTGGATCATCTGATTATTATATGCCAATATTTGTTGCATCACTTTCATCCCTTCCTGATGAGGTATTAGCCATCTACATACATAATGCAAAAAATTAAAACACATGCAATTAAATGAACTGTCATAATTAAAGTACCTTTTTTTTTGTGAGACCACTAACCTGGAATCCATGGTACCTCTTGTTGTGATCTACCACACCACATATGCTGCATGTCATCCTCACATCTTTCTTGCTAACTTTTCCATTTTTTGAGTACAATTGCTCATCAGCTTCCTTTCTCCTGACCAAAGTTTTCCTTCCCCTTTTTCTGTTTATTGGTTGGGGTGGGATGATAGGCATATGTTCACCTTTAGGCCAGGACACCTTATCATGTGTTGGGTTCAATATATTTTCATATATTTGAAAACCAGTGCTGACCTTATAACATGTGTGCAAGTAATTTTCGGGCTTGTCTTTGTTATAGAACAGTACAGAAATCCCGTGACTACATGGCACCCCACTTAGTTGCCACCTCCTACAAGAGCAGCTGCACTCTCTCTTGTCAACCACAAATTATCCATCAGGCCCTATAACCTGGTACTTATCCCCACCGACTAAGTGGTGTTGTAAAACCAACTAAGTTGTTTCATTTTTTTAAGTTTCTTCATTATTTTAGGGCAATGTGATGTTGTTACTTTCTTCAATGCATCCCTTTTTTTTGAATTCTTCTCATTAGTTGTGTCATGATCATCTCATTCATAGTGATGACACCTTTTATTCTAGCTTCTAAAATGTTACTGTTAAAACATACACAGGTTGTTTAAAAGAATGTCACATTTAAATTGGGTTTGAAAATGTGCTCTACTCCAATGCTTGCCTTCAATTTTCTGCATATAATCATAAGCCCCTATGGACATCCCTTTCAAAATCTCCATTTCCCTCTCAAAGGCAGCAACATAGGTGGACCTAGCAAAGGCCCACAATTGGTCCTTAAGGGCTTTGCCCCTATATGTCTTCCTAAAATTGTGTGTATATGTCTCACACAATACCTATGTTCACTATATGGAAATAACTCTGCAATTGCAAGCATTAATCCCTATAGACCATAATTGGTTGCCATATCACCACCCCCCAGCCAATTGAAGAAGGAAAAATGCACACAATTAGTTCACAGTAAGAATAGCAAGCAATATTAATTGATGTGGACTTAATATAATACATGAACCACAAAATTCATGTATGAAATTAATTAGATAAACACCAACCATAATGAGGAAAAGTAATTAGCCTAACACCCTACCAAGTGATGCCTATTTGAACAATACATAAGCAGGACATTATTACATCAACATCAGCATACCATTAACCACAAAATGAATGCCTGGAATTAATAAGGGAAACATCAGCATAGCAAAGAAAAATAATTGAACAATTAGTCCACACTAAAAATATTAACCAATATTAATTGATGTGGACTTAGTGTAATACATGAACCACAAAATTCAAATCTGAAATTAATTAGATAAACACCAAACATAATGGGGAAAAGTAATTAGCCTAACACCCTACCAAGTGATGCCTATTTGAACAATACATAAGCAGGACATTGTTACATCAACATCAGCATACCATTAACCAGAAAATGAAGGCCTGGAATTAATAAGCGAAACACCAGCATAGCAAAGAAAAATAATTGAACAATTAGTCCACACTAAGAATAGAAACCAATATTAATTGATGTGGACTTAGTGTAATACATGAACTACAATACATAAGCAGGACAATGTTAGATCAACATCAGCATACCATTAACCACAAAGGCGAAGCTGAAATTAATTAGACAAACACCAAACATAGCAGAGAAAAATAATTAGCCTAAGCTGAAATTAAGTGAACAATACATAAGCAGAACTTTATTAATTCAACTTCTGAAATTAATTACACTCATTAATGGGTAACTGAACAAAATTAATTAACAACAACACATCCTTATCACCTAATGGGTGATTATAGAAGCTTAATTAAGAATGGACATGCATAGTTCATGGTGAATGTTGCTGACAAATGAAGAACTTAGTGGCCTACCAATCATAACCAACTCACCTCTTGGCTATCAGTCATAAAAGCCCACTCTTTGCTATTAGTGATCTTCAAATCCTGAGCCAAAGTCTGCAGAATATGAATGAAAGACACACAAGAGTTTTACTCAAGTGCCATCAATGTCAATAACTACTAGCCTAATTCACATACCTCTAAAAACCACTTCCAATTGTCTTTGTTCTCTCTGTCCACCATGGCCCAAGCAATGGGATAGCTACAATCATTTGCATCTACCTCAACTGCAGCCAGCAACTGACCTCCATACAATCCCTTCAAGAAGCAACCATCCAAAGAAATTAGATGTCTGCACCCTGTCAAAAACCCTGCCCTCAAAGGAGAGAGGCAGACATAGAGTGATTTGAAGACTCTTTCTTCATTGCTGCTCACAATTATTGTTGATCCAGGATGTGTCTCCATCAACTCTAGCCTATAATCATGTAAATTGGACATTTGGGTCTCCTCATCATCATCTATAAGCCTTGGTGGTCAGGTGGAATAAAGCAAGGAAAAGGAGTCAAACATATGTGCTATGCGACAAGTTAGTATATGAAGAGCAGGAAAGTAAAAGAAATTATTCTAACTTACTTTTTGGCAATGCACTTGACCTTTTAAACTTTCAATCTGCTAATGTCCACTTCTTGATTGCTCTTCACAGCTTGGATGATGCCTGCAATTCTCCAAGATGGGTCTACTCTAAACTGCTCCAAGTATGTCCTTGCTATCCATTCAGCACTAACATGGCTATTACTGTGGTCTCCAGCACATTCATGTTGTAATACACCTATGTTAATCTGAACTGTGGCTTTATCTTTGACCATAGGTGAAGCCCAGGGCTAGAAGGGGCATCCTTTTTTACAAAAGGCTTTACATTTTTTTTAGTGTTAGGCCTGAAGTTCATCACATATCTATATTTTATCCAATAATTTTTTACAGCTTGCTTAAATTGTTTGAAACTAATAAAATTTCATTCCAATCTTAAAATGTGGGTCCTCCATGTCAACTTCATCATTAAACTCAGCATAACTAGGCCTACCTTGAGCCAATGTATTCTCATCGGTTAAAGAACATGACTGCACCTCCTCAGACCTGGCACTGTAAGCTTCTATGTCATCCCCATCACTAATTTTGCAACCAACTTGTCTTCCCATGTCTGCTTCAGTCCTATCCATCCTAGATTTCTCCCCAGCTTCTTCATCTGTTTCACCTTGAAAACTATAATTTGAATCATGAATTTCATCCAAATCATCCCCCCCATCCTGGCTGCTTACCAGGAGCCCTTCTAAGTCAACTTCCTCTTCAATGTCTTCAGCCTCATTTGAAGCTTCTTCCTAAACATCATTTTCATGTTCAACCCTGTCTAATTGAAGAATTCCTACCCCACCATCATTGCAATCAACATTACTATCTCCATGACTAACACTACTACTTGCAAGCCTAGCATATACAGATACCTCCTTACTAGGTCCCACGGACATTGACATTGACAGGGCATCTAAGTCATTCTGAATTTGCTTCAGTTCTTTTTCCTGGTTGGATTCATCTAACCACCAAAAAGTGCAACCTTCTATAGCTAAACTAAATTCTCTGGCCATACAAATGAGCTCAATTTTGGACATTTGGTCTGCGCAACAATAATCTATATACCCTGCCATGGCTTCTATGTCACCAACTATGTAATGCAATTTTATTGTGAGCAGGTCTGCAGTTGGCACTGAAAGTGAATGGGCTCAATTAGGTCAGTCATTTGGGATTTAAATGTCCTTTAATTCTTTGATTCCGGCAACTTAGTGGTGATACTGCCGGTGCTCCATTTTTCTCACCGTTCAATGTCCTTTAATTCTTTGAAAATATCCCGACTGGACTTCTGCCGGTCTGTATCACCAATGCTTTCTCCAGTGTATCTCCCTCGGTTCCTCTAGAAAGACTTCGCTGAAGAAGGGTTTTGAAGGGGATGTAAAAGGCTTTGGTGACATGTTTCATCCCACGTGGAAAGGTGCTTATGACGTGGCAGAGGTAAATGACGTGTATCAGTGAGTCACGGGGTGAGGCTGCATGTCAACGCTGACGGAGGGATTCCGGCCTCCACGTCACCACTAAGTTGCCGGAATCCCTTGGGTAGCCTGCCGGCGAAAGTAAATTAAAGATGGGTAATCTTTTTGATTCAAAGTGAAGTTGGGGCACCATTTTGATAATTGGCCAAAGTTGGATTAACATAACAAAAACCTAGTTTTAAAAACAAAAAAAATCTCTGCAAATAAAACTATTTGATGGATTAGATCGTGCTTAAATGTCTTTTAAAGGACATGCCAAGTCAAAATTTTTAATGTTGATCAAAATATACATTATAATCATATTTATGTGATTCTAAAAATCAAATGATATCCAAAAGTTAATCCAATATGGTCATATATATAGGTCATGAGTGGCTTTTCTTATTTGATATCGTAAAACTATCAGTTAATAACTAATGCATGTTGGCATTTAAATCAAAAAACATTGCATTAAAAATTGGTGTAATACCTTAATCAGTCACTCTACTTTTCTCACTTTACCTTTTTAGTCTCTCTACTTTTCATTTTGGATCAATCAAGTTCAAGCCAAGAACGGCGTTAATTACCCCATTTGTTTTGTCTGACGTATCTTTGTTGTGGATATTATATTATTAAAAAAATAAAAAAAGTCCACCATGTCCCCTATCACTACGTTCCTTGAATCCTTCTCTGGTGCTTACACTACAAACTGCACACACGCCAATGCCCCTCTTCTTCTCTTCTAGGATCGCCACCTGTGTTGCCTGGTCGAATCAGTACGTATTCTCGCCGATTCCAAGCCGGAATTCTTTACCTCCATTAGTAAAAGAATTATGGCCCTCGCATCGAGCTCAACGCTTGAATCCTTCATCCACAAATGGATGCGCGTGGGACTTGGGTTGGCGCTAAGCGAGCGGAGCCACGCGGCTTCGAGAAATGAACTAGCGAACACGGTGCTTGTCCGAGCACGAGAAGATGATGTGGAAAAACTCGATGTTCACCTTCATTTAGGGTTTTACGTTTCGTTGGCATTCGCCGTCGGGGCTCATCTAGCAGTTGCCTGGCCGAGGAGGGAGGTTGCTGAAGCGAAGTATTCTGATTGGGCTCGGTGTGTTGCTGCTTCATGGATGGCAATTTTGGTGCTGTGATTATTGAAACTAAATCAATTGCTTATGCTTTTAGGATTCCCAAGAAATTGTTGAAGATGAGGCCACGGTGGAATTTTTTTAATTTTTTTAATAGTATAATATTCATAATAAAGCCATGTCAGACGAAACGCAGAGGTAGTTAACGCTGTTCTTGGTTTGGACTTAATTGATCCAAAATGAAAAGTAGAATGACCACTAGGATTAAATTCAAGTAAATGGACTAAAAAAGTAGAGTGTAAAAACTAGACAGACTGATTAAAGTATTACACCTTAAAAATTAGATGACAAACACATCAAGATATACTTCATTTTCGCTCAAATTGTTAGTATAAAACTGATATCTTCTCGTTGTTAGTACAAACCCCCAATTAAAACAAAGATTTCTCTATGTTTTTTTTTCAAAAACAAACTCTTTAGTTTTGAGAATGCTTTAAAATAAATTTTATCTCCCGGTGTTTACCCTCCCTAATCACTTAATCATTCACTCCTACCAAAATTATAACGAAAACTTAGTCACTCACAAAATATTATTATCAAAATATTTATGTCACCATTTTCAAAGATCCAACAATTAAAAATCTCCTTCCTTATTTATCATTCTCTATATTCACTCATTCATTCACAAAACATTTTTAGCATAATATTAATGGCTATTATTTTTTCCAAACCCCACAATAATTAAGATACAAATATAAAACTCCCAAGATAGCCACATTCATCCCATGCAAAACTTTCTTTATTTTTCTTTTTAGAAGTTCAATCTCCCACACCCACAATATTTCTCTTCTTCTCTAAATCTGTCTCACTACACACATTGAAATACACAAATTAAAGTCCATCCAAAATTAAAAGGCCATCATCTTTGTTTTCATAGCCTAAAATTCAATCTCTTATAAGTATATATATATACACCTTCAGATATGGCCATGTCGGAGGAAGCAAACAGGTGCTTGCAAAAGAAAAAACATTTTTTGATTTGCTCTCTTTGCCACAAGTTCTTATACCTCCGTGTTCCCACTATAATCATCATCTGCCTCCATGCTTGTAAGTTCTCATTCTCTTTCATTCTCTTGCACATTATATACATACATATATACATACATATCTTACTTTGCTTCTTTGTTCCGGAGATGGGTTAATTACTTTATTCTTGCTTTGTTGTTGATCAAAATTATTTGCATGTGATTGAACTAGAGCCTTTGGCATTAATTTCTTAGCTTGCTTGCTCCTTGGTGTAGAATTTTACATCCAATTTTCATTGTGGTTTTCATCATGTTTTTACATTCAGTTGATTTCACTGTTAAATTAATTTAATGTTAGTGGGTTACGTGCATACTTATTAACATTTTATTTATTTGTAAATGAACAATAATTTCTTTTTTAATGTTAAAATATACATATATACATCAAATGTTTGAGAGTGTTTAAATTAGTAATTCAGAAAGTAATGAATTATGCTATTTTTCTATATCTACAAACAGTCTGCAGAAAATGCATATTGGAAAAGCTTGACGAAGCGAGTAGTTGCCCAGTTTGCAATGTCGACCTCGGCTGTATTCCGAAAACAAAGCTATTGTAAATTTCTTACCTTTTATTGCTCTTTATATACTTTTTTTTTTTATGATTAATATGCTTGAAATGATTAATCCTTTTAGCACATTTAAAGTTTAGACATTGTTGAGTATTAGTGGCAATAAAAAGATGAGAACTTTGAACTTGTCCCATTCTATGAGATCTTTCTATGAATAATTGCAAAACACTTTATACAAAGTCCAAATTAAAGATTTTGCAAACACTAGTCATGATTGATGGTAACTAAATTTCCAAAATATTTTATATATTTGGAGCATCTCCCACTTACAATTAGATGTAAAGAAATCAAATTTTTCATTTTCTTCATCATGTTCATGTCTTTAGTTTTCAAGGATAAATTTTCTGTAGATTTTTTATTGCAATAGCATTTTTCGTAATTCCTTTTAACTTTTATCCATCCACTGAGATTACTCTGAAACTAATCACAATAACTAGAGATTTAGACCACATATAATAGACATATATATTTAAGCTAGTATTGCCATCTAAATAAATTATTTGATCCTATAAAATAGTTTTTGATGCATGATGTTAATTTTGGATTCAAATCATTCAAGTTTCACTGGAATTTGTAATATTTTTGTTTTACAGGCCTATCCGCAAACTACAAGAAACAATGCCTAAAATGTTTCCTCGTAAAAAAGTGAATGTTGGCTTCCCTAAAGCTAAGCCTTTGGTTTCAATTTCGGATAAAAGGAAAGAAAGGTCACCTTCACCTCGATTAGTCGATACTCTTAATACAAGAATTCATACAACTGTAATGAGAAAAAGAACAACTTATCGAAAAGCTGGTGGCTTAATTGGATTGAGTACTTGCAGTACTAGAATTCAAAGATCCCATGAGATTTATGCAAACCATGAAATGATGAACATGATCTCAATGGAGACCCTTGCTAGGATAAATTTCATCAGAAGGACTAGAAAGGTAAGTATATATGTTATTTGAATAATTCAATGCTTACGATTACTTTGCATCAACAAATAACATGCATGATTGTTAGTTACCTTTAATCTAATATATGGAAATCTTTAGCAATGTCCATCATGGATATCTCAGCAATTAAAAGCATTTTATAGAACAATATTGTGAAACTTTGACCTTTTTGCATTCTCTTCACAACCATGATCAGATTTGACATATATATTTACCAATTGATGTTTATGACAAGTTATTTTGTATTATTTAGATTGACAAATGAATATTTGAATGTTGCAAAATTTTGAAGTGTGTCAAATGTTATTGATGTTCCACATGAGTGCTCAAATTGCCACTGGTTGAACTTCAAGTACAACCATTCCATTTGTTTAAATCTCATACTTAATTTGCAATATGTACGTGCATGGTTTATTTTATGATTTTATGTATGGAACAAACTATTCAACTAAATTTCAATTTTTTTTTTTTTTTTTTGTTTTACTAACACACATTATTGTATGCAGATCACATCCTCTCAAGAAGAATCTTTTTGGAATCCAACATTTACATTAAATGAAGCTAATTATGAAGAACTCATAAACAAAATGAATAATTTCACAATTATTGTTTCTCAAATTTCTTCTCAAGCGCTTATTGATGTTGAAGTCACTAGGAGGAATAGGAGGATTAACCCACTATGGCTTAAGTTAGTGGCAATGTAAGTATCAATCAATCTACTTATAGTTTTTCCATATATATATAGGAGTGTTTCTAATTAGTAGATTTTGTTTAAGTAATAGACTATTTTCTTATGTAATATAATTAACCTGTTTTTTCAGGAAAGCCAATGGATCACTGCCACAAATATCTACACCTTATTTAAGAATTAAGTAAGTTATTTGCTTCATTTTGTCAAAGTCATGCATGGAATGTCAATATTTGTCTTCCGAGATATATATATATATATATATACATATATATATGAATGTATATTTAAATAATATTTCAATAGACTTTAATCAATGGAATTTTTATAAAACTTCGCCTTGTGGCCTTCCACAAGTAGAATCCGAACCTTTGACCTTAGTATAGAAAGGGGAATAAAATATATATACCAACGTTATTTTTTTGTCTTCAGTATGTTTATGAATGTATATTTAAATAATATTTTTGAAAATATTTTAATCAATAAAATTTTTATAAAACTTTGCTTTCCTTCCACAAGTAAGATCATACCTAGCTAGCTAGATCTTTGTTTGATGGAAACAAAATAGATGCTAAATTAGTAATTAACATGAAGTAATTATGCATATTTCAATATTAATATTTTTATAATCATTCCAAAATGTGTGTTTGTTTTAAAGATATTGTCATTTAAAGCTGCATGATCTAATGGTGTCCTCTATATATATAGTTGATGCTCTTGTTACAAGTCTTGCGTTTTTTTTTTTTTTTGTCTCAGGGATGACAATCAACCAATTTCTCTCATCCAAAAATATCTCTCCAAAAAACTCAATCTTGAGAATGAAAATGAGGTAATTAAGTTGTTTAGCCATGCAGAAATTAAACGTTATTTATTCTCTTATTCATGAGATTAAAATTTCATTATTAATTGGATAAAGAAACTCAAGTATATATTAGGGCTCGAGGAGGTAGAATAACGTTATTTCAATATTGTTTGAATCGCCTAGCTACCTATTAAATAGACCTTTCTTTCTTTATTTCTTGAATTTGGTTCATTTGAATGTGATGAAAATTTTACAAATCTAGCTAACTACTTGCTCATTTCATGCAACTAATGATGTGTAGATTTAAATTGTTGTGTCCCAGCTTGTCTTGACTTAGTATTAAATTATGACATGACTTCCAAGTTAATTATTTGAGCTTTCATTGAGATTATATATATACATACATAAACACACATATGTATATGCATGGAACCTATTGCATTAATGTTCATGTCAACAAATATGAAAGCAAATCATTTAGAAAATGTTTGACATATATATATATATATATATATATATATATATATATATATATATATATAAATGGGAATCTTAATTAATTAAACCCCCCGCCCCCAATTAATTATGTTAATAGATTCCAATTAAATGATCTTTAGTCAACGGCCTTTGGGTCAATTGGCATTTGGGTCCCCCGTGAGGACGCTTCGCAAGTGGCGAGAGTTCGAATCCTCGGGGTGAGGGTGCATGTCTGAGAATTGTGAGCACGAACTGTGGGTGGTACCAGCGCCCATGTGTGCGCGGCCCCACAGGCCGCAGTCGAGGCATGCGCACGCCCCTGTCATAGTTTAGCAGGCCCATTAGGGGTTTCGTTCTTCTTGACAAAAAAAATTAAGTGATCTTTAGCATTTAGAGCCTATAGATCACTTAACAAATTACTCATGCATGATCACTTGTTTAATTATGCAAGGTTTATTAATTAATCCTATTAATTCCGTTATAGTGAATTATTTCTCAACAATCATGTATGTATATACTACAAACTCTTGAACTTTGTGGTAGGTGGAGATTTTATGTTGTGGCTGGCGAGTGAGTTGTACATTGAGCATGCATGAACTGATAGATCTGTGGCCACCTTCAAGATCTTCAAAAAGAGTGCACATATATTTGGGAGACTTACCAGATGATTTTGTTTTAATCCTCTCCTACCGTAGAAAAGTTTTATCTTCATGAGACTGATCTTTTGCCATTTTCCATATCATTAATTCCAAATGCCATTGTGTATGTGTTGAACTAATTAATTATGATTTGAAACTAGTTGAGGCTTTTTCCTTGACTTTTATTTCAAGTTTTCAGAAGACTAATTAAATCAAATCTTCATGATACAAAAACAAATTTGCATCTTGATATCAGTTCATGAGTTCTGGAGTTTTGAACTATATGTTAATAATTAATGGATTTGATCTTATATGTGTTTTTCTCGGACATTATGGTCTAATATATATATATATATATATCTAAACTCGATCTCTTGGCTTTCACATTATTATAGCTATTAAACTACGTATACCTTAGTTTTTGGCTTGACTAATTATATTTTATTTAAAACATTTTTATGGCATTTCAATCTCCATCTTGGCTTAAATACCATCAATTATCACTTTATCAAGATATCACCCTTAGGTATTAATTAAGCAGTACAGTTAACACGAAAAAAAAATTACAACAACATCAATTTATATAATTAATTGAATATATATGAATTAATATTTGTTCTTTAACATTTTTGCAATTTAGAAACACAATTATGAATGAATTATTTTATTAATCATAAAAAAAAATTAGATAGTGAATATTTAAAAGGCAAAAAAAAAATAATAAAATGGATAAAATATTATCCTCTGAATTTTTTATTATAAAATAAATATAGAACAATACAAAAGACAACACAACAAATTCGTTTTTTTCCAGTACTTAAGCAAATTAAATAGATAACAACATTAAAAATTTGATAAACCATGTCTCACAAGAGCTTTCTTCACAATTGACTGTTAAAATCTCTCAAGTTAATTAATTTTTTATCACTCAGTTCCATTTCTACAAGCTTCTTTCCTTCTTGGGTTTTATAGGTAATTCTAACTCATCTTTCTTCAACATATAAGAATCATCAAATGCAACATCATAACTAATAATCTTTTTCTTGGTAACTGATTCATCACACAACATGTATCCTTTAACAGAATTTTTCTGATCAAGAAAGTAAACTTTCTTTATTTTAACTTTTCATCACTATGAAAATAAACATAAGAAGGGCATCCATCTATTCTTAACTTCAAAAACTCAATGGATTTATCTAATTAAAGTTATTGAAGTATCTTGAAGTCAATGGTCTAGAGAAATAAAAGAAGATCAATTTAATCTCATATATTTGTTCTCTCCAATTAATATTGTTCACCTTCTTAGCAACTATATTTTATTGAGGAGTCTTTTACTTCAAAATGCCTAGTAAGAAATTAATTCTTGCAAAACTTGATAAATTTGAAATTCTTAAAGCATGTCCTCTGCTCATTAATTTCAAAATTTTTTTTTCACTTTTAATTCTTAACATATGTTTTTCACTGCTTGAAAAATGTTGGAGGTGAATAAAGATCAATAATGAGAGAGAGAATAAAATGCTATCATTGTTCTATCAAGCTGCCCTTATTTTAGAACCAACAATGAGTTAAAATACCGCAGAAAAAATACTAACAACTTCCTAAAAATCAGCAACTACCGCTGACCAAGTTATTTTAAAAATTCAAACTACTAGAGAATTTAAAACTTTCTAGATTAGAAAATATTACAGCAGCTAAGCACAACTTCAACACTCCTTGCTTTGGTTACTACAAACTCCAAGTTTCTCTCTAAGAAACTCAAACTTGCTTTTGGGCAGAGGCTTTGTCAATATGTCAGCTAGTTGAAGATCATATTTGCAATACTCTAAACCAACTAAGCCTTCCTTCTGCACTTCTCTAAGAAAGAATAACTTGATATTGAAGTGCTTAGTCTTCCCGTGAAAAACAGGATTATTAGAGATAGCAATTGCCGCTTAATTATCAACAAACACTTTTGTGCATCCTTCTTGTTTCATATTCAAATCCACTAACACTTTTCTTAGCCATAAAGCCTAATTTGTTGCAGCATTAGCTGTAATAAATTCAGCTTCTGTTGTAGATTGCGTGACTGTATTCTGCTTCTTGCAGCACCATGAGAACACACCTGAACCAAACTTAAAACAGTAACCTATTGTGCTTTTCATATCATCAAATGAACCTCCACAATCACTGTCAAAAAAACCCTGCAGAACATAGTCCTGATTTACACAAAACCTTATTCCATAATCCAGTGTCCCTCTCGCATATCTAAGGACTCTTTTAGTAGCTATAAGATGTGTTTTAGTTGCACAATTCATAAATCTAGATAATAGACTTACAGAGTATAAGATATCAGGCCTTGTAGCTGTTAGATACATCAGGCAACCTACTAAACTTCTGTAGAACGTTTCATCAGGCCTTTTCAGCTTCATCTTCCTTGCTTAGTTTCTCCTTTTATTGGAGTATCTACACTCTTGCATTCGTCCATTTTGAATTTTTTCAAAATTTCCTTAGCATACTTCTTTTGACAGATAAACACTTGTCCATTCTTCTGCTTTATTACCATTCCAGAAAGTAAACCATTTCTCCCAAATCTGTCATCTCAAAGGTTTGCTTCATATATGCTCTGAAGTTTTTCACAAGTTCTTCATTGCTTCCTGTAACAGCAAGTCATCCACATACAATGAGACAACAACAAAATTGATTTCATTACCTTTGATGTAAAGGGCAGCTTCACTGAGGCTTCTTCTGAAACCCAACTACATCAAGTGCTCATCAATTCTACTATACCAGGCTCTTGGAGCCTGTTTCAAGCCATACAAGGCCTTTTTGAGAAAGTATATATCATTTTCTTGCTATTTCACAACAAATCCCTCAGGTTGCTCAACATAAATCTCCTCCTCCAAAAACCCATTCAAGAATGTTGATTTAACATCAAGTCGATAAACATTCCAGCCTTTTTGTGCAGCTATTGCAAGCAATAACCTGATTGTATCTAGTCTAGCAATAGGAGCAAAGGTGTCAGAAAAATCAACACCA
This sequence comes from Dioscorea dumetorum, assembly GCA_902712375.1. Classification (NCBI taxonomy): domain Eukaryota; kingdom Viridiplantae; phylum Streptophyta; class Magnoliopsida; order Dioscoreales; family Dioscoreaceae; genus Dioscorea; species Dioscorea dumetorum. The sequence continues at coordinate 91,362 of CACTHL010000804.1, read as the reverse complement.
AAAATCTGAGCATACTCTTTCACAACAACTTTAGCTTTATGCTTGTTGATTGAGACATCAGGATTCAACTTGGTTCTAAATACCCACTTTACAACTATCACTTTTTTTACTGCGGGTCTTCTCACCAACTCCCAGGTTTCATTTTCTTCAATCATCTTGTGCTCTTCCTTCATTGTAGTAATCCATTTTGGATCCTTTTCAGCTTCCCAGAAATTTGAAGGTTCAAGTATAGCCACATATGGGATGCTATCGAGCCCGTGGATGTGACAGAGGTGGTGGAGACGAGGAAGGATCAGATGGCTCTTGCGACTATCTATCAAGCTATCAGTGAGGACAGTCTCCTCTTATTGGTGGAGAAGAAGAAGGCCAAGGAGGCATGGGACACTCTCAAGACAATGCACTTGGATGCCGAGCGAGTCAAGGAGGCAAAGATTCAAACTCTGCGATGTGAGTTTGAAAGACTTCGCATGCGAGATGCGGAGACTACTGATGATTTTGCCACGAGGTTGACAACTATTGTTAACAGGATCCATGCATTAGGAGACAAGGCAGAGGAGGCCTATGTCTTCAAGAAGCTGTTGAGTGCTGTTCCATTGAAGTTCCTTCATATTGCGTCAATGATCGAGCAATTTAGTAACCTGAAAATGATAACTGTGGAGGAGGTCATCGAGTCTCTTAAAGCCATGAAGAGCGGCTGAGTGGTTATGATGACAAGGGAGATGAACATGTCCTATTGACAAAGGCCGGATGGAAGGCTAGAGAAGAAGGCGAAGGTGTGTCAAACTCGTTGAAAGGACGAGGAGGAAGCAAGTGGCGTGGCCGCGGATGTGTGCGTGGTCATGGGCGTAGACGCGGGGGCAGTGATGGCTACCGTGGAAGTGAAGGCACTCATCAAGAGAATAAGTTTAACAAGACCAAGGTGAAATGCTATAATTGTCACTATTTCGGCCACTACGCCTATGAGTGTAGATCCAAGAAGAAGGATGAGAAGGCCCATCTTGTGGAGAAACAAGATGATGATGAGTCGATGCTACTCATGACCGAGGTGTGTGAACCCTCGCAAGACATGAAGGACGTGGCAGAGGAGATCATGTTGCATGAGGTGAAGACCAAGCCTATCCTAAGGAGTAAGGAAATGGTGTATGAGCACAACTTGTGGTATCTTGACATGGGGGCAACTAAGCACATGACCGGGAACCGAAGCCAATTCTCTGAATTAGACAAGACGGTGATTAGGAGAGTCAGGTTTGGTGATGACTCCGTGGTAGACATCAAGGGAAAAGGCACTGTAATGTTTCAGTGTCAAAATGGTGAGCATCGTATTCTCAAAGATGTTTACTTCATACCTAGTTTGTGTAGCAATATTGTGAATTTGGAGAAACTTGATGAGCATGGATGCAAGTTAGTGATAAAAGGAGGGTAATTGTGTGTCTATGATAAAGGTGGAAGGCTATTAGCAAGAGTGATGAGGTCAAAGAATAGATTGTATATACTCAGTCTTAAGGTAGCACATCTTGTGTGTTTGCTTGGGGAACTTGGAGATGTGGCATGGTTGTGGCATGCTCGGTATGGCCATTTGAATTTTTGGGCTTTAAGCATCTTGACAAAGAAGGGTATGGTGGAAGGAATGCCGGATGTTGAGCATATGACACAAATCTGTGACGGTTGTGTGATTGGCAAGCATCACCGTGCCCCGTTTCCACATACTGCAATTTATCGGGCAGATTGTTCACTCCAACTCTTACACGACAACTTGTATGGACCTATAACTCCCATAACCCTAGGAGGTAACAAATATTTTATGTTACTTGTTGATGATTACAACAGATTCATGTGGGTTATTATGCTCAAGAGCAAAGATGAGGCATTGCAAGCGTTCAAGAAGGTGAAAGCAAGTGTGGGACTTGAAGCTGATGTTAAAGTGAAAGTATTTCGTACTAACAGGGTGGTGAGTTTACCTCTAATGCTTTCATCCAGTACTGTGATGAGCAAGGGATTAAGTGATTCCTCACGGCACCTCATGCACCACAACAGAATGGGGTCGTTGAGAGAAGGAATCAAACCATCCTCGCAATGGCAAGGAGTCTGTTAAAAAGCAAGCACGCCCCGGCTGTGTTTTGGGGAGAGGCCTTGAAGACTGCTGTGTGTTTACTCAACCGTGCTCCGACTCAAAGTGTAGATGTAATGGCACCCTATGAGAGATGGACTGACCGGAAACCTAAGGTGCACCACTTTCTCTTTTTCAGTAGCTTGGTGCATGTTAAGTCAATGGGGCCGCATGTGAAGAAGCTAGATGACAAGAGCGCACCTATGGTGTTTCTAGGTTATGAACCTCGTACTAAAGCCTATAGGGTGTATAATCCATGCATGAAGAAGCTGCACAATTGCAGGGGCACAATCTTTAAGGAAGATAAGGAGTGGAAGTGGATACTGTCTAATATAGAAGGTGATCCATGAATAACTCTAACAATGTATTCACAGTTAACTTTGAACCTCAGGAGCTAGGTGAGATGGAGAATGAACCTACTACACCGACACCAACACCGGCAGACAATGTTCAAGCATCGGGTGGTTTTGAGGGAAGTGGATCAACCGCGACACCCTCCTCGGGTGCCATAAGCTTTTTGTAGGAGATTTATGACAACACTCGCGAGGCGGATGTAGAAGTCAAGTTGTGCTTTTTGTCCCTTGATGAACCGACGACATATGTTGAGGCAGCGAATAATGAAAACTGGAGACACGCAATGATGGAGGAAATAGCAACCATAAAGAGAAATAACACATGGGAACTTGCTACAGTACCAAGAGGACATCGTGCCATCAGTTTGAAGTGGGTTTATAAAGTGAAAAAGAACCCTGAATGTGAAGTAGTGAAGCATAAAGCACGCCTTGTTGGCAAGGGATATGTACAACAACAGGGGGTGGATTTCGATGAAGTGTTTTCTCCTATTGTAGGCTTCAGACAGTGAGAGTGATATTTGCTTTGCTGCTCAAGAGAATTAGGAAGTGCATCACATGTCAAATCTGCGTTTCTAAATGGCGAGTTAGAAGAGGAAGTATATGTGACCCCACCATTGGGGTTTGAAGAAAAAGGCCGTGAAGGAGAAGTGTTAAGACTGAGAAAAGCGTTGTATAGCTGCGACAAGCACCAAGGGCATGGAACTCAAAGCTAGATAAGAGCCTCCAGTCATTAGGCTTTGAGAGATGTCCTCTTAAACATGGTGTTTATAAGAGGAATGACAGAGGTGTAGTTCTAATAGTTGGTGTCTATGTTGATGAACTCATCATCACTGGCTCGATGGTGGAAGATATTGTGAAGCTCAAAATTCAGATGAAACAAATGTTTGATATGAGCGATTTAGGGTTACTCAGCTACTACTTGGGGATTGAAGTAAAACAAGATTCACAAGCAATCCCCTTGTGACAAACCAGGTGTGCTTTAAAGATACTAGAGAAGCTTGGAATGGCAGGATGTAATCCATGTCAAATTCCCATGGAAGGTGAACGAAGTTGAGTAAGGTAAGTACATATCCACCAGTTGATGCCACCTTGTACAGAAGTATTATAGGTAGCTTACGGTACTTGGTGAATACAAGGCCAGACTTGGCCTATTCAGTTGGGTTATGAGCCATTACATGGAAGCGCCAACTACAGCTCACATGACGGCTGTAAAGCAAATTCTGAGGTATGTGCGTGGTGTTGAATATGGGTCGGGCTAAGGCCCAAGCCCAACCCAAATAAATACCCAACCCTGTTCAAACCTTGTCTTTATACAAACTTTAGTCCCACATTGAAAAATGAGAGAAATTTTCATGGCTTCACTAGTTTATAAGGGGCGACCATCCATCTATCCAAATCACATTCTCCTCTTTCTCCTTCTCTCAAATTTGATCTCTTTGGAACCTTGGGTGGTGAACACTTGTCCACTGCCGAAACTGAATGTGCTAAGTTGCCGGTGAACGAGTCCTGGGTTAGTGTACCCTAACACTTGGAGAAGAGACGCTATTTCAGTAATAGGGCAGCGCATACGCATGCCTAATTCCAGGCCAGCCGTTCCTTTTCTTTCTTTTTGTGTTTTAAATTATATAATAATCTTCAGTGTTTGCATGGTTATAGAGTTTTAATTTTTCCTACACGTGGTACCATCAACCTTGGGTGTTCCTATGTTAAGGATAAGTAACTTGGTGCTAGCTTGATTGGGTACAGTGATAGTGATCTTGCTTGTGACATTGATGACTGTAAAAGCACTACTGGTGTCATCTATTTCCTTGGTATAAATCTGGTTACATGGGTGTCGTGGAAGCAGCGAGTGGTGGTTCTCTCTTCTTGCGAAGCTGAGGATGTGGCAGCAACCGCAGCAGCTTGTCAAGGAGTATGGCTTGGGAGATTGCTGGGAGATTTGAGAAGTGTGAAACAGGTTGAAGTCACACTCAAGATCGATAACGAGTCAGCTATTGCCTTGACAAAGGATCCAGTACATCACCTAAAGAGTAAGCACATTGACACTAAATATCATTTCATTCGTGATTGTGTTTAGAATGGTGACATCGAAGTTAATTACGTCAAAATAGATGAGCAGCTTGCAAACATCCTGACCAAGCCCCTCGGACACCAAAAGTTCGTCGAGCTACGAGAGAAGATCGGCCTGAAGGACATGAGGAAGACATAACAAGATTAAGGGGGTGAATATTGAATTAATCTTGTTAGTATTGCATTTATGTCCCTTAGTTATTTTCTGTATTGCATTTATGTTTACATTTAGGACCCTTGTTATTTTATATATTGCATTTATGAATATTTCTGGATAAGTTTATTAGGAGATTTGTTTAGTTTCTTAGTGGAGTGTTTCTTGAGGAACGTGGTTGTATTCAATTATTAATATCAATAATGAAAGAAAAAAAACGAAGTTTGGAAGAGGTTTCAAAAAACAATATTCTTCTTCTTCTTGTTTGAGAGTGCGTGTTTCCAGACACCGTGTGTGTATTTCCCCAACATGGATACCTTTAGAACTCCATTTTTTGTTAAGAAATGATAATTGACCCAAAGAATCACCCAAAGAAATTCAGTTTTTTTTTCCCATAATTGTGTAATATCACATAATGTACAAATATCAATCATTACCTTTTAAGAGAGTAGCAACATTATAAGTCATAACTATCAAAACCAATTTCAATCACAGCTAGGGATGGCAAAACCCGCTCCGCCCCGTGGGTTCCGACACGATCCGCCCCGAACGGGGTGTTTTTTTTTTAAAAATCGGGGAACGGGGTGGGGCGGTTTTGGTTTTACCTTGCCTGCCCCGCCCCGCCCCGTTAAAATTTTACATATATACCCCTGTATTTTAATATATGCATATAATATACATTATAAGGGGCTTAATTACAGAATCCATAATGTTACTATACCCTCTTACTTAGTTACTTGTAACTTGTGCTCATAGCCATCAGAATTTCAAAACCCTAATGTTTAATTACATTCTTCCCAAACCGGCAAACATCAAACTCTATCAAATTGGAAAAAATAATTTTGGTGATTCATGAGGGTTTTTTTTAAATATCTAGCTATAATGCTCTATGGGCCATCAACGAGCTACCAGAAAGCTCCAGCTTCCAGAGAAAAAAAGGGGAAAGAAAGAGGGACGCCACCGTGACCTTGTGATTGAAAAGAAGGTGAGATTTTTTGTTCTTTAATTCTTCCCCAATTCCTTCAACAAGTTTTTCATCTTCTTTGCTATCGATTGATGTGTAGATGTTTGCAAGCAATCAATTTAAGGTTTTCACCACAATCCTCATTTTTTATTTTAGGGTTTTGATAGGAAAAGGGAGAGGGAGAGACAGAGAGTAATCGGCGTGGTCCAGCCTTCCAATCAAAGGTGTGATCTTTGCTATCCATTGTTGTACATGTTCATAGTTGGTATTTGTATCTTGATTGAAATTGACAATGTTTAATTGATGATGCTGAAAATCCCATTTAGGGAGTTAAATGAGTATTTCCTTTGTATGTGGTGTTTTGATGTGCTTATGTTGATTTTTTTGACATAAGCTAATAAGCTTTTCTTCTTTCAGCCCTTCAACATGAGTAAATATCATCTAGAACCCTTATGTTGTTGAGTTTTTTTTTATTATGTTTTATATGTTTGTATGCTACTTCATTCTATTTGTTTTGGAGAAAATATCATCTAGAACCCTTCAACATGAGTAAATATCATCTAAAACCCTTATATTGTTGAATAACTATCATCTGACCATTACTTTAGACTTGCATGTCTATTTGTTTTGGAGAAGCAAAACCATTATTTATAAGTTTATATTGAACCACCTACATAGGAATTTTGGTTTATATTCAGTGTAGTGCCTATTTCTATTACTTTTAATTATGTTGTATTTTTTAAGCTTTTATAATTTTGTTTTGCTAAGCATGGCCATCTTATATTTTAATTTGTTTCTATTGTTTAAGCTATGATATTTTCTTTGTTCTAGTTTAAATTATAGTTTGATTGGTTTTCAATTTTCTTAAAGATGTAATAAAATTGGTGACATTAATTTTTGATTAGGTTCTTTTAAATCAAATTTGTTATGGATAACCAACATGTGACCAATCCCATGGAAAATGAACATGAATCATCGACACCTATATTTCAAGATGAGAATGCAAGATCAACTCCTATTCCATCATCGGTGGATGGAAATCATGGATTTTCGATGTTAACTCCAACATCAAATGCTACTCCCATTTGTCCAACATCTTCAATGAATGATGATGATGATACCACTCACAATCCCAAAAGATTAAAATCGGCGGTGTGGGAACACTTCACAAAACAAGAAATTCGTGGAGAATGGAAAGCAATATGTAATTATTGCAAGAGAATGCATGGTGGGAAGTTTAAAAATGGAACCACTCATTTGCATGATCACCTTAGAAGATGCCCGAAACGAACACATAAAGACCTTAAACAACAACTTCTATTATCAAAGCAAAATAAGGTAGATGGAACAACAACACTTACTAATTATGCCTTTAACCAAGCTTTGGCAAGAAATGAGCTTGCTCGAATGATAATCATGCAAGAATACCCTTTATCAATGGTTGACCATGGGGGGTTTAGGAGATATTCTTCTCTTCTCCAACCATTATTTAATATTCCTTGTCGGAACACAATTAGGAATGATATCTTTAAAATTTACAAAGAAGAGAAGTTGAAAACAATGAGAATGGTTGAAATGAATGATAGTAGAGTTGCAATTACAACTGATATATGGACAGCTGATCACCAAAAGAAAGGATACATGGCCCTTACAGCTCACTTCATTGATGATTCTTGGGCTTTACAAAAACGGATCCTAAGGTATGATTTTATTTATAAATTGATAATTTTCATGATATAATTTAGAATTTTATTTTTTATTTTTCTATCATGCCTTCAATTATTTTAAGTTATTTATATGAATATTGGCTTAATTTATGTTTAGGTTTTGTTATGTTCCTGTTCCACACACAAAAGAAGTAATTACTGAGGAGTTAATGAAAACACTATTAGATTGGGGAATTGATGAAAAATTATCTACAATCACTTTAGATAATTGTTCTGTCAATGATAGTGTTGTCAATCTATTACTTAATCGGCTTCAATCGGGATCACTTTTACTTTGTGGTGAATTTTTCCATATGCGATGTTGTGCGCATATTTTGAAGTTGATTGTGAAGGATGGGTTGGATGTGATAGGGGATGGTGTTGATAGAATTCGTGAGAGTGTTCTTTTTTGGACAGCTACTCCAAAACGAATAGAGAAGTGTGCTTGCCAATTACGTGTCCCAACTTCAAAAAAATTGAGCCTTGATTGCAAAACAAGATGGAATTCAACATATTTAATGATTGATACATCCCTCGTTTATAGAGATGTGTTTAACCGTGCAAGACAAAGAGAGTCAATGTGCAAGATTTCACCAACAGAGGCAGATTGGGATATGGCAAGGATAAGTGCTGAAAAATTGAGACTCTTTAATGAAGCAACTGAGATGTTTTCAAGCACAAAGTACCCAACGGCAAACATTTATTTTCCAAAGATTTGTGAGATCAAATTTGCATTAACTGAATGGCTTTATGATTCTAATGCAGTTGTTGCATTGATGGCTACAAAGATGTTAGAAAAATTTGATAAATATTGGAGTGCAGTTCATGGTTTCATGGGGGTAGCTACGGTATTTGATCCAAGGTACAAGAAATATATGTTGGAATATCACTTTTCCAAAATATATGGGCATACTTGTAATGTTGAAATTGATAAAATTGATCGCATTTGTCGTAACTTACTTTCTGAATATCAAACAAAATATTCAGACTTGGGAGTTGGAAAAAACACGCCATCATCTTCTACCATAGCTCAAAAAAATATTGTTGTAGATGGATTTGATGAATTTCTTAGTAGGAAAAAATGTAGAAGTACTCAAAAGATGTCAAAATTCGATTTTTATTTGGAAGAAGATGTTTTACCGAGATGTCATAATTTTGATATACTACAATGGTGGAAAACTGCCGGTGTCATGTATCCGATGATGCAAAGGATTGCTAAAAATTTATATGCCATCCATATCTCAACAGTAACTTCATAATCTACATTTAGTACCGGTGGTAGATTGTTGAGTGCATCTCGTAGTAGGCTTCATCCAACTATGGTGGAAGCTTTAACTTGTGCCCAAAATTAGTTGGTGAATCAATTAGAAGGTAACTTAATTAGCATTTTTTATCTCATCTTTTATTACAAATTTGCTTTGTATCTTTTCTTTTTACTAGATCCAAATGCAAATTCATCACAAACTCCTTCAACTTGTATAGAAGAAGATGATATCAATTTCATGGCTTTTGACTTGGTAAATTATGTTAGATATAAGTATATTAATATATTATTTCTTTCATATTTATCCATCTTTATAGAATTTTTACTAACATATTTTTCTCTTTTTTGTTTACCTTTTTTATAGGATTGATAAAAAAGACAAGTTCAAGATGTTTCTTATTTAATGTTATTTCATAAGTAATGGAAGTTGTTCTATGTTTTTATGTAGCTTAATTACTCTAGAATGTTGAAATGTTTGAACTTTAAAACAAGTTGCTTTTGTATGGCTATGTTCTTCAAGTTTTTATTAGTAATGGTATGTTTTTTATTTGACTTAATTGCTTTTATTAGCATGTAAGGGAATGTTGGCCTATGTAATGTTATTATGTAAGAAGCATCTTTGAACTTTGAACAAAGTTGCTTTTGTGTAGTTATGTTCTTTGTATTTTTATTAGTGAATTATATCTTTGAACTTTGAACAAAGATTGCTTTTGTATGGTTATGTTTTTTGTATTTTTATTAGTAAGTTATTATTATGTTTTTGTATTTATATTACCATGTAATGGAAGGTTAGACTATGTTATTGTTTAAGCTTCTATAGCAATTTTAGTAAAAGAGGGGCGGGGGGTAAGGTATGTGGTTGGCGTGGCGGGGGTGCCCCGCCCCAGCCCCCGCCCCGCCCCATTGCCATCCCTAATCACAGCACATATGGAATGAGTATGTAGAAGCCAAAAACAATGTGCAAGTGATGCAATTTTAGGGAAGGATACCTTCTAAGATGCCCTATATATATATATAAGTGATGCTTCAAATACTAGCTAACATTTTGTCATATACGTTCACTACTTTAATTATGTGAGACCTTATCATAACAAACATAACTTTATTGTTGTCAAAGCCTTCGAATCCATACTTTCCTTTCGTTCCTCGGTCATCTCCATAGATATATTAGCTTTTCCAAGTAATGCATTTGAAAGCCTTGCACAAAGTAGCATGCATACATCTTGACTTGCCACAACCTAATGTTTCTTGTGTGATCAAACTTCCCAATTAGGATCAAGCAACCCAATTTAAAATTTTCCAAATTGCACACAAAAATAATCTAAACTCTACAACTAGTTGTTGTACAATATCCACAATAATAATACATAAAAAAGACTAGAATATTCTGGTGATTCAGGAAACTGAAGCTATTTTCATTATGAAGAGCTTTCTTCACTAGCAATTTGATTGGAATACAAAAGATAAAAGATAATTTTTAAAACCCAAGTACCTCCTAATACATGCAAAGACTCCTGACAAAAACCCTAATATGTTTGCTCCATGTTGTAACTAGCCAATACACAATTTCAAGTCCATTTTTCTAAACTTTAACCCCTCGTTTGGTTGGAGGCGTTTGGAGGGGTAAGAGAGAGTTTGGAGGAGTAGAGGTTGTTTGGTTGGAGGATTTTGAAATAGGAGGAGTTTGGAGTGGTGATGCACCCCCCCAAACCCTCCACACCCCACTCCTCCAAATCGGGGTCTTTTGGAGGAGTGGGTTTTCTTTTCTTTTTTTCTTTTTTTTTTTGCCAGAATGCCCTTATATACCAAATATATTACACAAATATCCTCTTTATAACCCTAGATCGTCCTCTCCTCTTTCTCATCTTCAGTCTCATCTTCAGGCTCGGATGATCGCCGGCGCATTAAGGTAATTTTTTTTCATAGTTTGTGAGAAAGATAGGGTTTTCAGTTAAATTCTTAAATTTAACTCTCATTGTGAGAAAGATTTTGAATGTGAGAAATATTTTTTTGTTTGAATCTTGGATTTCAATTTACTTTAAATTTTAATGTTAGTTTGTTAAACCTTTTCTTATCCTCTTTATGCAGAAGCTCCAATGTTTAAGGATTTTTATAACGATTAAGCCCTCATCTTGATAAAGGTTGGGATTAATCCTTTGAATAATGTTTATGATAATCATTGATTTATCTATGTTATTATACTATTCAATTCTTGACGATGATTATGTTTAATAGATCAGATATTATTATTCATAATATTCATCCGATTCGGTATCTCAATTCATCCCATTGAATTTACAGGAGTTAAATTTCACATCTCTATGGGATTACATCCCGAGTTATTGTGAAACAAAAACCAATGAGATTATGGAAGTAAAGTTTGTTCATTGAATAATTTTCCTACTCATAATTTGTGTTTTTGTCCCTGTTTACTGCTTAGATGTATGTAATAACATATTTTTTTGATAGAACATCATCATGTAACACAATTTGTTAGTTATTTCTCAGGCGCTTTCATAGGGATAGTTATTTCTTATCATTATATATGTACACAACCATAGATTATGTAAATATGTACTCTTTTATGTTGCCATATCTCTTTGTTTATCCATACATAATTAATTAAACACCAAGACTATATATATAAAAATCAATAATTACATCAATTTCTGCTATGACATATATATATATATATATATCTTTTTCTTGATTGCTTTTTATGCATAAAACACTAAATAATTTTACCATTTTAATTTTGACTTTTCATTCATTATGTTTTAGGTTTTAGTTTCTACATATAATTCATATAATAATTCTCATAATTTATATTTTTATCAAATTTAGATGGACACCGATAAAGTTATAGGTTGGTGGATTATGGTGCAAAATATGGTCGCTCACATTGTTTGCCTCGTTGCTCAATGGTATTTCATCCAAAAGCATTCTCGTAAAAGAAAATTAACATACACTATGAGCTCTGAATGGGAACGAATTAGAGATGAAATAATGACATGTATTACGAACATTGACGCTAGTTGTAATATAGTGAGAATGGGGCCTTCTACATTTTTGAAGTTAACTGAAATGTTAGAGAAAGAATGTGGCTTAAGACCTACACGATGGGCAAGTATGGAAGAAAAAGTTGCGAAGACCTTATATATATTAACACATAGTGCCAAGAATCGTGAAGTGAACTTTTGGTTTCGACATTCAAGAGAGACTATTAGTCGCCGTTTACATAATGTTATACAAGCTATAATTCAATTAAAAGAGAAATTTAAAATTTACATACGTACTTACTTGATGGGAAGGTATTGCATCAGACTCTAGAATTATTAAAAATACATTGATGAGAGAGGATAATTTGAAAATTCCTACTGGTAACTCAATTGTTATTTACTCATGATTTTCTTTATTGTTCAATCTTAACTACAATGAACCTATTCTAAATTAAGGCCTTATTATCCATTTAGGAAAGTATTACTTTGTAGATGTTGGCTTCATGTTACCAAAAGGATTGATCACACCTTATAGGGGGGTACATTATCATTTGAAGGAATATTCAACAAGAAATCCTCCACAAGATTATCGTGAATTATTTAATCTTTGTCATGCGTCATTACGTAACTCCATTAAACGTGCTTTTGGTGTTTTGACAAAGCGGTTCATTATCATTTCAAATGCTTCTGATGTTCATTATGGATTAAAAGCTCAAAACTCAATAATTTTAGCTTGTTGCATTTTGCATAATTATTTGATGTCAGTAGATCCTGATGAGGACCTTATAGAAGAGGTTGATGCAGAGTTAGCAAGACAAGAAGTAACTTATGATGAGTATCATACTCATAGAAGCAATAATGAAGACGCTACTCAAGGAGAGTGTTTACGAGATTACCACAATAAAATTGGATATTCCCTATGTTTTTTTCGCTACATATCCACTTTCGTAGCTAAATATGTTACATTGTCTACGCTTTCTAGCTTTCGTAGGGCCAAATAAACATTATGAGGCTCCAAATATTTCCCATCCGCTAGAAGATCATAGCCTACGGATTATTTTTAGTAGCTACAATTACATTTTGTAGGTAAAACAAAACCCTATTACCTACGAAATATGCCGTAGACCAAAGCACTTATAATTTAGGCCACGAATTTTAAAACATAGGCAACAATTATACGTAAGTTATATTATCTACGCTTTACAGAGTTCGTAGAGTAAAATAAATATTATTTGGAGCCAAATATTTGCCATTTGCGGGAAGATCATGGCCTACGAGTAATTTTAGTAGCCTACGAAATTAGCGGAAAAGATTATAATTTTCTCAACGATTTGGAAAACGTAGTAAGAGTGTTATTTTTATCTACGCATGAAAATGTAGGACAAAATAAAGTGTACGAGGCGCTAAAAATTTTCCATCCGCGGGAAGATCATGGCCTACAAATTATGTTTAGTAGATACGTTTATGTTTTGTAGATAAAGTTATGCACTAATGTCTATGAAATATATTGTAGGAAAAAATATTTATACTTTTAGCCATGAATTTTAAAATGTAATTAATAGTTTTGGTTTCATCTATCCATGCAAATGTGGAGCTAAGTATGTCTCATTATCTACATTTTAGTATTTTAATAAAGCATAATGAATGGTTTGTGGTGCGAAGACGTTTAACTTACATTTTTATATAATTAACTACAAGGAATTATACATGTAAGACATGTGAAATTCGATTGTGTTTTTTATATGTATGTATTAAAATATTAATGTATGAGAAGCAATATATTCTTATATTTTAATTTACATATAGTGAATTATAACAACTTATAAATTGATTTCATATTTTGAACATTTATATATTAAGTAGATATGACTATTTATCCCTGTTCTTCTATTTTTTTTAAATCTAGAGTTATCAATTTTTGCTTTCAATCCTTGCTCTACAAAATTTAAGGATTTTTTCAAAAATCGATCCGATTTCTTCTCTTTTAGTGGGATTGGTTACAAAATCTTGATTTTTTTTCTTATTTTATTTATGGTGTTTATGCTACAATATATTATTTAAAAAATTTATTACAGAAAAAATTTACTTTTGGGGGGTTGATTATTACGTTTTGAAAAAAGTAATAATAAATTACATTATAAAAATATAATTTTTTATAATGAATAATAGATTGTTTTTGGAGAACTATATTTTTAAAGTTTTCAAGGGCTAAAAGGCAAAAGTTTTAGATGCAAAATTGGTCACCGTTAATCATTGCCTCGAGATTTGTTCAGGACCCTAAACTTATGAAAACATGACTTTCTTTCTTCTCAACACCGTGAAACTTCTTTCTCTCATTCGTAGTCCTCCAGAGCAAAGCAGGAGCAAGGCATGTTGCTGGACTTGAGAAAGCCGAACCAATCGTGAAATTCCTCCGATTCCACCTCGGATTCTTCGACGATTATTCTAGGTTTTGCTCTCATGCTCAGAATAGTCCATGGTTTTGGTGGATTTTAATTTGGTTGGTCGTTTGAGGGTTTTTATCGCTTTAAAGATGTTCTTCTATGTTTTGTTTTCTTTGCCGAATGATTTACTTTGCGGTTTCATGTTGCAGGGGTATATAGGAGTCGTTTTCAGTGCGACGAGTGCATAATCGGCTCACATCGTAAGTATATATGTTTCATGATCTTTTTGGTATTTGTTTTTCATTTTTTCTGAGTTCATCTAATTTGGGCATGATTTTTTTCTTTGATTAATTGTTGAAAGTTGTGAACTTGTTGAAGCTGCATTTATTTAGGAGTGATTTTGTTGGCAAATGTTGTTAGATTTGATGCTTGTTTGTCATTATTTTGGTTTGAAAGTTAGGGTTCTTTGGGGAAAATATGATGAGTTACTTTATTGAAAATTTGATATTTTCCTTCTGAATTTTTTGGATTTGTTGAGGTTCTATATGCTCTCTCATTTTTCTTTTCTTGTTTTTGGTCTCAACATTGCATTGATTCTTCTGTTGACTATTTATGTTTGTGAGGAAAGATTTCTTCGGTTGGATTGATTCTTTTGGTTTTGATAATTTTTCAATTTTTATTTTTTATTTTTTGCATGCGTAGATGATAGAATGTGACCTGTTGCCTTTTGAAGATAATTTTTAATTGATTATATTACCATTCTTCATTCTTAGGTGAACTAAATTCAATTGCTAAACTATTAAGCTAAGATTTGATATATTTTTTATTGTGCATTCTTAATGTGTATTGAGAAAATTATCATTCATATTGGATGTTATCTTAGATTCCCTTAAGAAGTTGTTTGTGTGTGAACATAATAAATAAATAGCAAGTTCAAATGCATTCTAGATTTTGCTCATTTATTTCTTTAAGTTTAGTTAAGCAACATAAGTAGGTATGGAACTTAGTGAAAATTTTCATTTTAATAGGACCTGATTGAATTTCTAGACAATTCATTTTGATTTCATGTGAACGATTTCAAGAAAAATGGGAAGGAGATTCCACAAATAGGAAGAAGAGTGTGTGTGTGTGTGTGTGAGAGAGAGAGAGAGAGTGTGTGTGTGTGTGTGTGTGTGTGTGAGTGAGAGAAAATCAACATGTGATTAACATGGATATCTGGAATTAATAACAATAATAAAAAATATATGGTTGGCATTCAATAAGCCAAACAACTAGGCTTAGAACAATAATCGATAAAGCTGTAGCTTATTTCAGAAGTTCATTTTTGTTGTTGGATTTTTTGTTTAGACCATTGCTATATTTTAAAATAAACATAATAAAGTCAAGTGTGATGTTTGAGCACTTGTTTTTTGAATGAGGAGAGTGCTCCGTCTCCTGTACTATTTAATGCTCGCCACTATTTAATTAGAGATTGATTCTAAAAGGTGCCTGACAATGATATTATTTGTTATATTGGTATATGCATTTTTGGAGGGAGGCTTTTGTCAGTGTTGTCGTTAAATATTATATTTGATATTAGTGCTTCCAGTGTGAGTGTTGTTGTTATAGACTCATTGTAAGTCCAAGCACTGGATATAAACATCGTTATATGACAAGGCCCCCAAATTTCCTTGTGTGCAGTTAGCTTTCCTATTATTTATTCATCAATTTATTTTTTATCTGATTGACACTTTCCATGATTAACTAAATCAAAACTTTAATTCTTAAATTGCTTTTTGAATCTAAAATATCTTTTTTTTGGGGTAATTTATAGAAACATGTATAAGAGTTGGATGCATGCTAGAAAATGGTCATCTCAATACGTCGAAGGGGTGAAGAGTTTTACGAAATTTGTGGAAGAGAAATTGGGTACTGATTGTGATATTCAATGCCCATGTATAGATTGCTTGAACGTGTATAAGCAAAATCATAATCAAGTGTGTGAGCATCTATTGCTCAAAGGGATTGATACATTCTACACTACATGGATTCATCATGGAGAGCCGTCTAGCCATTCATATGGAAGAAATGACGATGGCAATGAAAATGATTTTGATGGCAGTGATATGTCTTCCAATGAAAAGGAAGAAGATAATGATTTGAATGGCATGTTAGATGATCTTGGTAATTTTATTAATCATTTGGAGAGTGTAAGTGACAATAGTGTTTTTCACAATCACACAATGAGAGATGATGCATTTGGGAAACTGTTAAAAGAAGCTCAATAACGGCTTTACCCTGAATGCTCCCAATTTTCACAATTGTCATTTATTGTGAAGTTGCTACATTTAAAAGATTATAATAAATGGAGCAATAAGTCATTTGACATGTTGCTTGAATTGTTGAAAGTTGCTTTGCCTGAAGGCAATACACTACTCAGGTCGTATTATGATGCAAAAAATGATTGTGCACTGTACTGGAAAGACAATGTGGATAGGGAAGATTGCCCTACTTGTGGCACAACAAGATGGAAAATTAATAATGGAAAAGGAAAGAAAATTCCCCACAAAGTGTTGCGATATTTTGTGGCACAACATGACCGAATGTTGAGGCAAATAATGGGAGTTAAATATGATGACTATAATGAAAATAGTTAGAGGTATTGACATAATTACATTTATTATAACGTGTTATAACTTAGTAAAGTTTTGTGACGTTTACTTTTTTATGTGCAGTGAAGATGAACAAAGAGATCAATCATCTTGACTATTATATGGTTATCGTCTTCTCTCAGGTTTGTCATACTTGATATTTATCAATTTATTTGACTTTAAAGTTTGAATTATTTACTTAAATTGTTAATATGGTTATAATCCTTTTATTTCTAATTTTGATGTAGGAAGTTAGACACAGTTAATGAAGAAATAGCTCACAAACTGACATGGATTATTCTCTTCTAGAATGCAAGTGATGGAGATCTACTTACCATTGAAATTTTTGTTGTTTTGGTACTTTATATTAATAACTATGCAAATAGTTTTTATGAAAAAATGCTTTGGTTGATATTTTCAATTAAATATTTATAGACAAATTGTTATATTCAACATTTATTTCTTCAATTGAGTATATGTAGGTAAATGTATGGATTGGAAATGTTGGAATGAATACGATTTTAGATATTGCTACGATTTCAGATATTGTAGAAAAACGTAGAGAAACATTAAAGCTTTCACCATACAAACATCACTATTCTCTACGAATATAAATGTAGCAAAATTCTTTTCATTACCTACGATTTACTAATCATAGGGAAAAGAGCAATAATTACCTATGATTCACTAATCGTCACAGATGCAATGACAATCACCTACAAGTTTTTGCGTAACTAAAAATGGATTTTCCTACGCAATTTCTTGATGAACAATGAAATTTCTTTTGTTTCTCTACGACAACAAACGTAGACAAAACATTCACTTTTGCCGACGAAAACACGGATTCGTAGGGAAATAGTTTTACCTACAAGGAATTATCTACGAGTGGGGCTACGATTTATTTGCGTAGAAAATATGTTTTCCCTACGATGAAATTAGTTGTCTCTACGAATCGCTTTTGTAGATAGTCATCGATGAATTATCTGCTGCAATGTGCAAGGATTACACACAACAATAACGTAATCATTAAATTTTAACTTTGTAGAAAATGGTCCAAACATTGACTAATTTTATATATATTATAACTTTGGTTACACTTAACTGATTACATTTCTTTGTTGTTATTGTGATTATTATGAATATGATGTGTATGTTTATTTTAATTTGTAAATATGTGATACTTTTGTGATTAGATAGGATGCCACCAAAAAAGAATAACTTGGGGGAGGGAAGCACATCAAAAACACTATCATGGACAGCTGCAATGGATACAATGTTAGTTGATGCGTTCCTGAATCAATATAATATGGGACTTAAGGTGAATGGCACTTTCGTTTCAAAGGCTTATGATAATATTATTGAAGAACTTGCGAAGAATTTCAACATTAAGATCGAAAAAACTCAAGTTAAAAATCGATCGAAGATCTTGAAGAAACACTTTTCAGATGCTTATGATATCTTTAAGAATGGCATGAGTGGATTCACCAAGGATCCAATATCACAAGTGTGGATGGCTGAACCAGAAGTATGAAATAATCTCATCAAGGTAAAATATAAATTTCTTTGGGTTATTACAAAAAATTTTTAATTATTTGCAAATGGAATACTAATTTGTAGGTGAAGCCACAAGTAAAGATGTATATGCAAACTCCTGTGTCGCACTATGTCAAAATGGCTATTTTGTATGGAAAAGACAGGGCTACAGGAAAGCATTCTGAAACAGCTTCTGAGTTGAGAAAACATTCAAGATCTATTGCTCGAGAGGATTTCAATGACTCCACACATGATAGTGATCCCATCATGTCTCAATTCTCATTTCAAAATACACCTCATGATATAGAAGATGATGTGGACATGATACAGCTTTCACCAAGTGAGAATGCTTCTCCATCTTCACATGGCATTAGTGATGGAAATAAGAAGTCTAAAAAATCTATTAACAAAGAGAAGGAAATTTTGGAGCAAGGGATGAAAGATGCAATAGAGCAAGTGGCTGATGCAATAAAGTCATCTAGAATGCTCATTGCGGTGAATATTAGGACTTCTAATGAGATTATTGCAAAGAAAGCTCCAATATCTCCAATGAAAACTTATCAAATCTTACTGGATTTAGGATTCAACCACCATTGCTCCATAACATTGACACTAAACTCATAATGAACGTGGACTTGTTAAATGTGGTACTTGGTTGTCGAATGGAATACCGCAAGGATTTTATTTTAAGTGGAGCTCTCGGTGATTTTAACAACTTTAATATTAATGGTTCTAGGTAAGGATTTGTTTAAATAATAATTAATATTTTATCATCTATGGTAATACATTATGTTTCATGCTTTATGTTTTTATTTTGTAGGTATTCTCATGGAGAATGGAGGAATCTTCAGCTGCAGTTATATGTGTGGCATTTTTGACGAGGCATAGTCATGTTAATGTTTAGCATTTTAAACATTAAGTTGATGTTGATGTTTAGTATTTTGAACATTATGTTGATGTAATGTTTTGAACAATATGTTGATGTTTGTTGAGTTGGGGTTGTATCAGACGATGCTTAAGATGAGTTGTTTTTTCATGATATTGATCATATTTGTATATGTTGTTGTTTATATGAGATAGTGTTTTTGATGTATAATATTTTGAACATTATGTTGATATTTTCGTAAGCGTGGAGATTCTCTCAATGTGTAGATATCCATGTTGCTTTTATATCTATGTTTTCTTGTTACATTTTGAATTTTTTTATGTGAATGGTTGAGGACGTTGTTGTCTTTATATATGTTGTTACTCTTGATGGAACTTGGGAGGATCTAAGTCCACTATTGCTAAGCATTTGTTTGATGTATGGTGTATGTAATTGTCGTTCTTTCCTTATTTCTGCATTCACAGGTTTTGTTTATTTTCATGGTATCACACTCCTTCGGCATCGAAACCTCCATTAGAACATTCTCGCAGCTTATGAGCTCAAAGTCACTAAAATATGCAGTTTTATGGTACGAAAATACGTCTAGCAGAGATCGAGCTAAGGGTAGCTTTGACTGCTATCACCTTGCTGGCCAAAAGGTTCCATTTCATCTCCTCTTTCCTACTTTGATTCTTGATCTTATCCTTAAAATGCCTGCTTTTGGTCAGTCAATTCCAGCACACCATTAGAATTCAAAGATAGCTCAAAAACAAACTGCAGAATCAATACACGTGCTTTAGTTTATAGTATATATATATATATATATAGTCAAATTTGATTTAAAGCAGAGCAACATTAAGTTTGGAATTTAAAGCTTTTGGATTAAATAGGTGAAAGAGAAGCGGAGGATTGACAAACCTGCACAAAGGAACTTTCCAAATGTCTAACTCAGAGCAAATGCGAGAATGAAGTTCAAATAGCTGCCACATTTTCTTACATTGTATACAGCCTCCAGGGACTCGAGTCTTACAGCCCGAGAAATGGTGAACCAATGACTCAATCCCCTTACATGCAGGGAACTTGCAAGTTACTTGGTTGTTCTTCAGTACTTTGCCACTCGGTCCAATTGTTCAGCAAACATCTCTGCATATGTGCACCAGAGCTACCATTGCTTCATGCAGCTGCAAGTACACTTTTCTTTCTTCCATCTTTTTCATTTTTTCCTACCCCTTCTGCACATTGTTATCATCCAAATGGATAACATTCTTAAGGGACAATATAATAAAACATATGATTGAGATACACCTTACAAATGAATAACACCTTAGTAAAGAATTCCAGTAGATTTGTTCCTTGATACAATATTAAGATCGATGGTGCTCATTTAGTATTTATACAAGCAAGCATCTTACACATACGCAACATGCATGATCTCAAAAATTTGAGATGAATAAAGACTTACAGAATCTGCCACCACAAGAGACTCTAGAACTCCTGTTTTAGTTCGGAATTTGTTTGCCGCATTACTTTCCACCCTTCAGACAAAGAAATTGTCTTGAAATCTTTCATAATCATACGGTTGCATAAAACAGTAAGCCGTGTGGTATGTTTGTTAGAAACCCCCACTTTTTTTTACTATTTTTATTATTTTTAATTTTTTTATGTAGGTGATTATAGTTATTATCTCAAAATAATGTTATCCTAATTACGGTAATTTACAACTTAATTTTGTGAAATAGAAGATAATTTTTATTTAAATTTAATTATGAAAAATATTTCTAAAAAGGGCAAATTCGTCAATATACATTATACTCTCTCTCACTCCTCCATCTAAACAAACAAAAAATCTAGATTACCCCTCCTCACCCCTCTAATGAACCAAACATAATATTTTCACAAACCCTCCATCCTCCTCCCCTCCTAACTCCCCCCACTCCCCTCCCTTTGAATTAAACAAGGGGTAAGCCAATATTCAACAAAATGATTATAATGAATCTCCTTGATTAAATATTCTGATTTTTTTTATTGTTTTGGTAAATAGACAACAAGCATCCTTTATTTAAGAAAAATTAAGGTCATGTTAGTACATTCACTTTTTGAAATTGATCCTCACCTGTATCCTCACCATATTGCGTCGACTCTCGGGCATTTTGTGCATAAATGCATTCCTTTGCAAGTAATAAAAATTATCTCATTACAATTTAACTGATCCGTTTGATGAGAAGGGAATGAACCCATCACAAAATCATGAAGATAAGAGCAAATACTATTTCACATGCGGTTCATGATCGCAAGATGAAAACAGCATTCAATTTCACATGAAAGCATAAGGCTTTTAGTGAGTTTTACCCCTAAAAAATCATTAAAAAAATATTGAAACCAACTAAATCATTAAGGAAATAATTAAAAATATTGATTTTAATTATAATACTGTAACATCAATACTATTGAAAGCTTCGGATACCCAACTTTTGCCTACCCACTTGTTGACTTTTGCCCCCACTTTTGGCATTTTGTTGGAATTTTAAACATGATTAAAGTTTAATCATGTGAGTGGGAAGGAGATCAGGGAAATCATCATCTCTTTCTTTGTTTTCGTTCTTCTTCTTCTGTGAGAGGGAGAGAGAGAGGGAGAGAGGGATTGACACAAGTGATCAAGAGTTGCTTAAGCACCTTGAAGGAGAAATGGCTTTTTCTATACTCATCCTGAGAACCTCAAAGATATAAGTTTGCAAAAAGTTATGCAATATTGATTTGGACGTTGTCGCTTGCGGGGCTCCTAGAATTCTTTCATTCCAAAATCCTGTAGCGAGCCTTAATTCGCGAGAGTTGGTGAACCCAATTTCGTAGTTCGGATCCAGGTAGGCTCTCGCACCCGTATAACATAACTCTGTATTCTTGTGGATGGCTTTATAATTATTTAATTATTTCATTTGATTTATTTATGATGTTCTCATATTATTATGATGTTATTATATTCATTATTCTGTATTAGTTAATTATTTAATTATTTAAGATTAATTTTTTTGCGAAGTGAATTATTTGGTATTCTTCTCTATTTATACTCTGTATTTCTGCGATTTTAGTACATCTCTAATTACTGGCAAATTATCCAGCTAGGAGGAGTAAGTCCTAGCCATGTGCACATGTCTTCTGTAGAAGCGCTACCATCCGACTGCGGTCGAATATCCGACTTCGGCCGTTGATATTTTGTCTGTTCTGTTCCGACTACACAGTCGAAGATCCAGCCTCGGGGCTGTTGATTATGTTATTAGTCAGGGAGATGTACATATCTGTTTTCGCGTATTTTTCTGTAATTCTGATCATTTATGAGCATTTTCTGTATTTCTGTCTGGATTATATTTATTCTGCAATATCTGTATTATTTGTTATTTCTCTCTCGCAGGAAAATATTAAGCCTAGAATCGGGGTTGATCTTGGAGTCGGACTACTGTCTTTGGCTGTAGATCTTATAAGAAGTTTCCTGTGTGAGTGAGGCTTGTAATTTGTCTGAATTTTTGTGGATTTATAAACTGTGTGTGGCACTGTATTCTGTAAAGCTGTTAAAGCCCATACTTGGATTAGCTCTGTTACTGTTGTTCTATTTGTACTTCTGTATTATTGCTTCTTGTGTTATCTGTTGGGTTGACTCTGACTAGGTTTGAGATCTGAGGCCTTGCACTCGATAGGACCCAGCTCCATCGATGCGGCCGGTCTATTAGCGGGCCCGGTTCTGGGCTGGGCCATGACAAATACACACATAAAAAAGGAAGAATGAAGGAAAAGGTCAGTTATTCAGAAAAAGATTAGATAGATTCCAACAAGATCATATCACTGCAATACTTTAAACTATTATTCTAAAAGTTTAGCACATTTACATCCACAACCCCAACTCATCATTGAATTTACAACCCAGTCCCACCATAATACAAAACCACTAAAAAAACATCAAACAAACCCTCACTTCTTAGCTTTCTTCGCCGCAGCCTTCTTCACCGGCGACATCCCAATGGATTTCACACTCTTCCTCTCCCTCAATCCCAAAAGCACCTTCTTCTTCTTCTTCTTCACCTTCTTTGGCGTAGCCACTTTCCCACATGCTCTCGACTTCGGAGCCGATGGAAGTTTGTAAGAGTTCTTGATCTTGACCAACTTCCCGGAGGCGGTGAACTTGCGAAGTTGGACAAGAAGAACCTTGGTGAAGTTGGGAGGAAGTTTGCTCTTGTGCTTCTCCTCAATGAACTTTTCGATAGCCTATTAGCTCAATCCAGTGCGTTCTTTCATCGCTGTGATCGCTTCTCCGATCATCTTGGGTTTTTTTTGTTTTTTTTTTTTTTGAAAGAGAACAATCAGGTATGACGTCAAATAACATGCCATATATATAAACTGTCACGTCCCAGCCCCACAGCCGGGCCCACTGATAGACCGGCCGCATCCCAATGGAGCTGGGCCTCACTGGGTGCAAGGCCTCAAATGTCCAACCTGGTCAGAGTCAACCCCAACAGGCAACACAGACAGCAAATAATACTGGTTTATAAATATAATAGCAATACCATAGTTCATACTAGTATGGGCTTTAACAGCCCCACAAGTGTCAGTACCACACAGACAGTTTATGAACCGAAATATACTAAGATACAAGTCTCACTCACACAGGTAAATACAGACAGCAGTCTAAAACAAGAAATTCCACTACAAGATAAACCCCGATCCTACGCTTGATCTTTTCCTGCAAAATAGGGAAAATCGCAGAGTGTATGAGCCGCAAGGCCCAGTAGGATCACAGAAATAACAGATAATATAAACATTGCAGAATAATTATAATCCAGACAGAAATATAGAAATGCTCAAAATACAGAAATAATCAGAAATACAGGAAATACGCGAAAACAGACGTGTACATCTCACTGACTAATAACAGAATCAACAGCCGTAGCTGGATCTTCGACTATGAAGTCGGAACATAACAGAATATCAACGGCCGAAACCGGATCTTCGACCGCAGTCGGATGGTAGCGCTACTACAGAAGACATGTGCACATGGCTAGGACTTACTCCTCCTAGCTGGGTAATTTTCCAGGAATGGAGATGTACTAAAAACCGCAGAAAATACGGAGTACAGACAGTACAATACGGAATAAAACACTTTACTCAGTAATTATCTTAAAATTAAATAAATAACAAATACAACATAATAAACATAATAAATGCAATAATTAAAATTTTTATACCATCCGCCAAAAATACAGAGTTATAGTATACAGGTGCGAGAACCTACCTGGTTCCGAGCTACGAATGTGAAGTTACTAAATCCTGCGAATTAAAGGTTCGCTAAAACCAACCACAAGCTCTAATTCCGCTGTTTAGACTGCGAACCTATTCACAAGATAAAAATACAACTGAGCTACAAACTAAGACTACTAATTCACAACGAACAGATAATTTACCCGTATTCATGCAAATACTTAGCAAAAGCTAAAACTATAAAATTAACAGCCAAGAGTGTAACTTGGTATTCTTCCTAATTCCAAATCAAAGTTAAACTCAAGGTGAAGACATTCTAATGAAGTTCTTTTCAATAAATTAAAATGAAGTGTCACTATCAAGCATTTAACAGACGTGTGCATTAAAACATATTTAACCATTCCCATTGAATGCTAAATAGAATTAAACACTCAACATATTTTCTTTTGCAGTAAAAAGATTTTAGATTAAAGGAAAAACTAGAATAACAGTTACATATGAATGCCAGCAACATGAGTTTACATAAACTATTTTGCAAATTTGAATCTCCAATTAAAAGCAGATAACATTCAACAAAATTACATTGGCAGGAATACACAGTAGGTTTTTCTTTGTCCTAAACGTATGCATGACAGACATTAGAGGTAGAAGCTCATGGCCGACCAAATCATGAAGGTAGCAGTCTATCTAAATAATAATTGCTGCATGAGAAACCAAAGCAAGGGAACAAATGAAACTACTTTGGTAGATGAACCTCTACATGGTAAACATATAAAGAAGCAAACGTAGATAGCCATTTCTCATAACTGATCATATCAGAACACATTCAAAAGAGTTGATAGTGCAAATCTTGACATTCATCATAACAACACCAAAACTTTCAAATGCACAATTTTGCAGGAACCCAACCAAACATACACTAAGGGTTTAAAAAGTTCACTGGAAAAGTCGACATCTTTTGAGTAAATTTCAAAGTAAAACCTCAACAAAAACAAAGCAACTGATACCAAGATTAAAACACCAAGTTTTAACTTCTCCAAACCTAAGAACCAACCTTGATTATCTTAAACAACAACACAACCAAAAAGGCCAAGAGAAAGAGAAGTTGCAGCTGTCTTCTTCCCTCGCCGGAGTTCCAAGAAACGGCTGGTTAGGTGGCTTGAATGAGAGAAAGAAGAAGATGGTGAAGAGGTTGCTAAGGGCCAACTTCCTCTCTTCCCAAGTATTTCAAGCTCTCAAGACAAAGAAGGCCATCTCTCTCATTCCTTGACCAGATCCTGGAATCCTGGATAAAAAAAAAGTTAACTGCAGGGATTAACAAGTGATCAAGGCTTAATCCAATGGTCAAACATGTTGACCGTTACAATCACCCCCCTAAAAAGAGTTTAGTCCTCTAAACTCACCTCAAGAGTCAGCAAACAACTCTGGGTAGCGCTCCTTGAAGTCGACCTCTCACTCCCAAGTAGCTTCGTCGCTTGAGTGATTGCTCCACTTAACCTTGATCAGAGGGATTACTCGACTCCCTCGCTGCTGCTCCTTGTAGTCAAGAATCTCGACTGGTTGCTCCTCATAAGACAGATTCTTCTGGAGTTCTACGGGTTCATGCTGAATGACATGCGAAGGATCAGGCAGGTACTTCCTCAACATGGAAACATGGAAGACGTTGTGAACCTGCGTTAGATCTGGGGGTAGGGCCAAGCGATAAGCAACAGCTCCAACTCGTCTCACAACCTCAAAAGGTCCAATGTAGCGTGGGTTGAGCTTCCCACGTGTACCAAAACGCACAACACTTTTCATAAGCGAAACCCTCAAGAAAACTGAATCTCCAACCTTAAACTCTAGGTCTGAGCGGCGCTTGTCTGCATAACTCTTCTGTCGACTTTGAGCGGCTTTCAGTCTTCCTCTGATCAGCTTCACTTTTTCTTCAGCAATTTGCAACAACTCTGGACCTAGCAGCTTCCGCTCTCCTACCTCATCCCAACACACAGGAGATCGACACTTCCGCCCGTAGAGTGCCTCATACGGTGCCATCTGAATGCTTGCCTGAAAACTGTTATTGTACGCAAACTCCGCCAAAGGCAAGTAGCGGTCCCAAGAATCAGAAAAGTCAAGGGCACATGCTCGAAGCATGTCCTCCAAAGTCTGAATAGTCCTCTCAGACTGACCGTCTGTCTGAGGATGAAAAGCTGTACTGAAAGCTAACTTAGTACCCAAAGCAGACTGTAAACTCCTCCAAAATCTCGAAATGAATCTCGAATCTCGATCAGATGTGATCAATACAGGTATACCATGAAGTCGAACAATCTCTCCCAGATATAACTCTGCTAGCTTCTCAAGACCCAAACCAAGTCTCAAAGGGAGAAAGTGTGCTGACTTGGTCAGTCGGTCAACGATCACCCATACCGACTCATGCTTCTGCCGGGTACGGGGTAAGCCGGTAACAAAATCCATAGTGATGTGCTCCCACTTCCACTCCGGTATCGGTAACGGCTGAAGGCGGCCTGCCGGTCTCTGATGTTCTGCTTTTACCTGCTGACAGGTAAGGCAGTGCGCTATAAAGGTAGCTATCTCCTGCTTCATGTTGTTCCACCAGTAGTGCTCCTTGAGCCCTCTGTACATCTTTGTACCTCCAGGGTGGATTGTGTAACTCGAGTAATGGGCCTCCTCCAAAATATCCCTCTTCAAAACAGGGTCATCAGGTACGCATACCCGGTCTCCAAATCTGATAGTGCCATCCTCGCACACTCGAAACTAAGATGGCACTCCCTGCTGAAGTTTAGCACAAATCTCTTGCAACTTAGGATCCTCTCTCTGAGTTGCTTTGATTCTCTCCAGCAAAGTTGGTCGGATGTGCAAGTTGGCCAGATTCACTATAGAACTTGGTGGAACAACTTCCAACTCAAACCTTCTCATTTCCTCCAGAAGCGGTCTCTGCTCAGTCAAATCCGTGGTGGTTCCGTAGTTATACCTCCTACTCAGTGCGTCAGCCACCACATTAGCCTTGCCTGGGTGGTAGTGGACGCTGAGGTCATAATCCTTAATTAGCTCCAACCACCGCCTTTGCCTCATGTTGAGCTCCTTCTGGGTGAAGATGTACTTTAGACTCTTGTGGTCTGTGTACACTTCACAAGGTTCCCCATAGAGAAAATGCCTCCAAATTTTCAGTGCAAAAACGACTGCTGCCAACTCTAGGTCATGAGTGGGGTAGCTCTCCTCATGCGGTTTCAACTGCCTTGAAGCATAGGCAATGACCCGCCCACTCTGCATCAGAACACATCCCAAGCCTGTCTTGCAAGCATCACTATAGATCATGTATCCACATCCACTCTCTAGTAGAGCAAGAATGGGTACAGATACGAGTCTATGCTTCAGTTCTAGAAAACTCTGCTCGCATGCTTCAGTCCAGATAAAACGGGCCCCCTTCCGGGTCAATCTCGTCAACGACGCTGCTAACCGAGAGAAGTCCAGCACAAATCTCCGATAGTAACCAGCTAAGCCGAGAAAACTCCGGATCTCTTTAACCGTGCTCGGTCTCTCCCAATCTACAACTGCCTCTACTTTCTTTGGATCTACTGCGACACCGTCTTTACTGATGACATGCCCCAAGAAAGCCACATTCTCGAGCCAGAAATCACACTTGGAAAATTTAGCGTACAACTCATGCCGTCTCAGAGTCTCCAGTACAATCCTCAGATGCTTCGCGTGTAGTTGCTTACTGCGCGAATAAATCAGAATATCGTCAATGAAGACGACTACAAATCGATCCAAGTAGCGACGGAACACCCGATTCATCAGATCCATGAACACCGCCGGGGCGTTCGTAAGCCCAAATGGCATCACCAGAAATTCATAATGCCCATACCGCGTACGGAAAGCACTCTTCGGGATGTCCTCGCCCTTTATTCGGACCTGATGATATCCAGACCTCAGATCAATCTTGAGCTCCGTTCAACTAGTCTAAGAGATCATCAATCCTTGGTAAAGGCTATTTATTCTTAACCGTCACCTTGTTCAACTCGCGGTAGTCGATGCACAGCCTCAGTGACCCGTCTTTCTTTTTGACAAACAGCACTGGGGCTCCCAAGGTGACATACTCGGTCGAATAAATCCCTTCTCCAAAAGCTCTTCTAGCTGCTTCTTCAGTTCCTTCAGTTCAGCAGGTGCCATCCGGTAGGGTGCCTTGGACAAAGGAGCTGTGCCTGGAGCTAGGTCGATGGCAAACTCCACTTCTCTCTCAGGGGGCAAACCTGGAAGATCTTCAGGGAAGACATCACAAAACTCGCTGACGACTGGAACGTCAGAAACTGCGTAGCAATTACGAGTGGCGTCTGAGACAGAGGCTAGAAAACCAACGCAACCACTTCTGATCATCTTCTGGGCCTGTAGAGAAGAGATCTCCCAAGCTAGGGTGTACCCCTTGCTGCCGCTGAAAGTGAAACCTCCCTGGTCAGGGAAACAGAAATGCACCTCCTTTTTATAACAGTCCACTACAGCGAACACTGAAGAAAGCCAGTCCATGCCAAGGATGACATCGTAGTCTCGCAGCTCCATCAGATGCAGATCGGCAAAAAGCTCGTGCCCCTCAATCAGAATAGAATAACCTGGTGCTAACCGATTAACGGTCCTCACCGCACCAACAGGAGTGGTAACGCACAAAACATGCGGTAAATCAATAACATACAGGGAGTGCTTACGAGCAAAAGATGACGATACAAAAGAATGCGTAGCACCAGGATCAAACAAAACACACGCATAGCAGGAATGCACAGAAATAATACCTGCCACGACATCGCGAGATGCCTGCGCGTCCTCCTGAGTCAGAGCAAAGACTCGGCCCTGAGTAACTGGCCTGCCACGACCTGCTGGACGAGAAGAGGAAGAAAGCTGGTCTGCCAAATGAGCCTTCCCCTTCCTACCCGTCGAGGTACTCTGCTGGAAACGACCTAGGGTACCCGTCTGTCGTGACCCATCAGAAGACCTGAGTTGCTCAGCTGACTCTCCCTGAGGCTGAGGTGGGCTATGCGGACACTGGGCCACAAAGTGCTCTCGACTACCACACCTGAATCATGCGCCAGCTGCACGTCTGCACTCCTCCTGAGAATGTCGCCCCCACAAGAAAGACACCGAACCTCCTGTGCTACGCTGCTGGAAGATCCCCTGCTTCCATAACCAGATGACACACCTGGCGGTCTACTGTACGGCCGTGTACTCTCCTCTAGAGTGTCCTGAGCTACTCCCAGAGGACTGACTCTTCCGAGGGTTAGGGCCTCGGTGCTGCTGCTACTCGCACCTACCCGGGTCCTGTGTATCCTGCCAAGTGATCTCTAAGTCCTTAGCAATGTCGACAATCTCCGCATAGGACAACCTTAGAAAAGGTACGACAGCTCGTCGAAGGTGGGGCTTAAGACCATCCACAAAGCAACGGGACCTGCTCCTCTTATCTGCTACCAAAGACGAAGCGAACTGCGATAGCCGGTCAAACTCTGCTTCATACTCCTCTACGCTCATCGACCCTTGCTTTAAGTTCCGAAACTGCCTCTCCATCTGGGCTCGGTGACTTAGAGGAAAGTATTTGGCGTAAAAGGCTTCCTTGAACTGATTCCATGTTCTGAAAGAATTCTCTCCCTTACGATGCAGTACGTTCTCAAACCACTGCGCTGCACTGTCTCGCAGCATGAAAGTAGCCAATCTGACCTTGTCTTCATCAGGGCTCTGAATGGCCCGAAAGGTCCTCTCCACCTGACTAATCCAGTAACCAGCCACTGTCGGATCAGTAGTCCCTGCGAACGGGGGCGGTGCGTGACGTCCAAACTCAGACAGAAGATCACGACCACCTGCGGAAGTGTGCTGCTCACGCTGAGCGCGCATCATCAGCATCATTTCCATCATGATGCCGGTCAGAGAAGCGGGATCTGGTAGCTCTTCCTGCTGGACTTCCTCGTCTGACTGAATAGGGGCCTCCTGCTCCTCCTACATGGGTTATGGGAGTGGGCTTGCAGGCCTTCTGCGTGGTCGCCCTCTACCTCTAGGCATGATTGCTGGAACACAGATAACAGTCAGAACTTGAGTACAACTACACTACCCAATCCCACTCTCAGAAAAAGACTTTCAAAGATGGACAGAATTTTAAATCAGAAGGGCGACATCTGACGTAGGCTCTGATACCACTTTAATCTGTCACGCCCCAGCCCCACAGCCGGGCCCACTGACAGACCGGCCGCATCCCAATGGAGTTGGCCCCACTGGGTGCAAGGCCTCAAATGTCCAACCTGGTCAGAGTCAACCCCAACATGCAACACAGACAGCAAATAATACTGGTTTATAAATATAATAGCAATACTATATTTCATACTAGTATGGGCTTTAACAGCCCCATAAGAGTCAGTACCACACAGACAGGTTATAAACCGAAATATACTAAGATACAAGTCTCACTCACACAGGTAAATTAGACAGCAGTCTAAAACAAAAAATTCCACTCCAAGATAAACCTCGATCCTACGCTTGATGTTTTCCTGCGAAATAGGGAAAATCGCAGAGTGTATGAGCCACAAGGCCCAGTAGGATCACAGAAATAACAGATAATATAAACATTGCAGAATAATTATAATCCAGACAGAAATATAGAAATGCTCAAAATACAGAAATAATCAGAAATACAGGAAATACGGGAAAACAGACGTGTACATCTCCCTGACTAATAACAGAATCAACAGCCGTAGCTGGATCTTCGACTATGAAGTCGGAACATAACAGAATATCAACGGCCGAAGCCGGATCTTCGATCGAAGTCGGATGGTAGCGCTACTACATAAGACATGTGCACATGGCTAGGACTTACTCCTCCTAGCTGGGTAATTTTCCAGGAATGGAGATGTACTAAAAACCGCAGAAAATACGGAGTACAGACAGTACAATACGGAATAAAACACTTTACTCAGTAATTATCTTAAAATTAA
The DNA here is from genome assembly GCA_902712375.1 of Dioscorea dumetorum. Lineage (NCBI taxonomy): Eukaryota > Viridiplantae > Streptophyta > Magnoliopsida > Dioscoreales > Dioscoreaceae > Dioscorea > Dioscorea dumetorum. The sequence goes on along the minus strand of CACTHL010000804.1, from coordinate 60,130 downwards.
ATAAATAACAAATACAACATAATAAACATAATAAATGCAATAATTAAAATTTTTATACCATCCGCCAAAAATACAGAGTTATAGTATACAGGTGCGAGAACCTACCTGGTTCCGAGCTACGAATGTGAAATTACTAAATCCTGCGAATTAAAGGTTCGCTAAAACCAACCACAAGCTCTAATTCCGCTGTTTAGACTGCGAACCTATTCACAAGATAAAAATACAACTGAGCTACAAACTAAGACTACTAATTCACAATGAACATATAATTTACCCGTATTCATACAAAATACTTAGCAAAAGCTAAAACTATAAAATTAACAGCCAAGAGTGTAACATGTTATTCTTCCTAATTCCAAATCAAAGTTAAACTCAAGGTGAAGACATTCTAATGAAGTTCTTTTCAATAAATTAAAATGAAGTGTCACTATCAAGCATTTAACAGACGCGTGCATTAAAACATATTTAACCATTCCCATTGAATGCTAAATAGATTTAAACACTCAACATATTTTCTTTTGCAGTAAAAAGATTTTAGATTAAAGGAAAAACTAGAATAACAGTTACATATGAATGCCAGCAACATGAGTTTACATAAACTATTTTGCAAATTTGAATCTCCAATTAAAAGCAGATAACATTCAACAAAATTACATTGGGAGGAATACACAGTAGGTTTTTCTTTGTCCTAAACGTATGCATGATAGGCATTAGAGGTAGAAGCTCATGGCCGACCAAATTATGAAGGTAGCAGTTTGTCTAAATAATAATTGCTGCATGAGAATTCAAAGCAAGGGAACAAATGAAACTGCTTTGGTAGATGAACCTCTACATGGTAAACATATAAAGAAGCAATAGACAGCCATTTCTCATAGCTGATCATATCAGAACACATTCAAAAGAGTTGAAAGTGCAAATCTTGACATTCATCATAACAACACCAAAACCTTCAAATGCACAATTTTGCAGGAACCCAACCAAACATACACTAAGGGTTTAAAAAGTTCACTGCAAAAGTCGACATCTTTTGAGTAAATTTCAAAGTAAAACCTCAACAAAAAAAAAAGCAACTGATACCAAGATTAAAACACCAAGCTTTAACTTCTCCAAACCTAAGAACCAACCTTGATTATCTTCAACAACAACACAACCAAAAAGGCCAAGAGAAAGAGAAGTTGCAGCTGTCTTCTTCCCTCGCCGGAGTTCCAAGAAACGGCTGGTTAGGTGTCTTGAAGGAGAGAAAGAAGAAGATGGTGAAGAGGTTGCTAAGGGCCAGCTTCTTCTCTTCTCAAGTATTTCAAGCTCTCAAGACAAAGAAGGCCATCTCTCTCATTCCCCGACCAGATCCGGGAATCCCGGATAAAAAAAAAGTTAACTGCAGGGATTAACAAGTGATCAAGGCTTAATCCAATGGTCAAACATGTTTACCGTTACATAAACAAAGGTTGGGTTTGCAATTGAAATGATATTACCTCGAGATAAGGAGGATGAGAAAGAGGACTTCTTCTTTTCCTTTTCAGCCGGGCCGCGGTCGACCGCCGTCGAAGTTGAATTTTTGTGCTTTATATAGAGGAGAGGAATGAAGGGATGATTGCCAAGTGGCGGTTTTGGATTGGTTAAGTTTTTAATCTTTGGATAGCTTTTTTGTTTGTTTTTTTTTTTTACCTCCACCTTTTCAGTTTTTTTCTTTAAATTTAGGCCTTTGGATTAGGGTATAATCGACGGTTGAGAATGGCTATGGTTCTCAACGCTGGATTGGGGGCGAATGAACGGCAGGAGTGGTTTGAAGGTGGTGGTTGCTACGGTTTGACTGTTTCTCTTTGGATTTTGATTAATAATGATTTTGCCTGGGAGTTTTGGAATTTAGTGATGTTTGATTTGATTTGAAGGTTTTGGTTTTGGGTTTCGAATGGAATTAGACTTATGTTTTTTGGTTTAGTCGTTTGGGAAAATTTTGTTGTTGAATACTGTATTAGTTGGACCAAGAATTCATGTGAGTGTAGGAGTTAGAAAAGCAAAATTTGGGGTTTGTATAGAAATAGAGGAACCAAACTATAGTTTTCTCATTAGTCGATGTTAGCCATTTTGTCTTTTGAAGCAGAAAAAGTTTTGTTGGATTAATATTAAACTAAAATTGTGGACAACTTAAAAATTCCATATTTTAGATAGGTTGGTGCCAGAGCAAATCTTGAATAAGTGGTCTAATAATAATAGTAATAATAATAGGTGATGCTAATGATGTAAGTGTGTTTGGAGGCAAAGATTAATTAGACAGCACTTTCTAGATTTTATTTAGTCTTTTCAGTTTCTTCTTGGGCAAATCCCTAGTGGCCAAATTGGACATCTATTAAAAAAAATAAAAATAAATAAGCAGCAAAATCTCAAGAGAATTTTGAACTCAGGGGATTCTCTAATGCGTAAGTTAAGCTGTTGCTAAATAGAGAGAATTAAGGTTTTTAGTTTCTTGCCTTTTAGAGGGTAGATGTAAGTCCTTTTTTTTATTGACTTACTAGCCTGAGTACTTTGGCTTAATTGTCACAATTTAGATTTTTATCTACCGTGAAGATGTGGATTTTGGTCACCAATCCGAAGTGATTATTGCTTTGATGATCTAATTAAACCTTGGAATGTTTACTAGGATTGGATCAAGCTGAGCCCATCGTGGCAATGTGGAAATTGGCCATTTGAATATACAACTTCCAATAGATGGGATGCTTCAGTTATGGATGGCCATTTAACTCAGTTACGAAGATGAGATCAAAAACATATATATCAAAAGAATGAATGATTTATTGCGATGCCATTTTGAGGGTACCCTTGCTGAGAAGAGGACCACTGAGGTACAGTCACTCGTTATCAACTTGGTCATATATATAGCATCAAATGCTCTCGAGGTTAGCACACTAGATGCAGTCTATTCTATCTTGGACGATCAGTTCAAGATGAAGGCGGCCCTGTCACTAGTCTTGATCAAGGTTTTTTTTTTTGTCAAGAAGAACGAAACCCCTAATGAGCCCGCTAAACTAAGACAGGGGCGTGCGCATGCCTCGACTGCGGCCTGTGGGGCCGCGCACACATGGGCGCTGGTACCACCCACAGTTCGTGCTCACAATTCTCAGACATGCACCCTCACCCCGAGGATTCGAACTCTCGCCACTTGCGAAGCGTCCTCACGGGGGACCCAAATGCCAATTGACCCAAAGGCCGTTAACAGTCTTGATCAAGGTTGACGTATGTTAGTTTCTTGTTAGACTAGCTTTCCATCTCCATTTTTCTTAGTGCATTTTCTAACTATTGGAATTGTTGGAATTAAAGGACTAGGAGTGAATTGGTAAAAGTTGAGGCTAAGATTGCTAACCTTGGGAACAAGTTTTTTGGACTAAGGCCCCAAAGAAGAAAGCTGCAGTGAAGAGAAGCCTAAAAGATTGCCAACCAATTATCGATTGCATTATGAAGCCATGCATGTCTATTCCCACAAGCAAAACAAAGAAGTAAGCAAAGCATCATGCTATTGAATAGGCAACAGAAGATGTCATATGGAGATTAAGACCTTCCTCACTAAAAGACCAGTGGTATAAAAAAGCCTACTAGTTTTGATCCAAGAACAAAGTTCTCGTTACTCAAAAGATCACTAAGTGCTAGGATCCGCTAACATCAAGTCCAAGATGGGGTATGTTTTTTTTCTATCAACTTCAAATTCAAATACTATAAATCTTTAAATACTAAAAATTATAAAATATTATAAACCCTTTATCTGCAACCCTAATTGTTAATTAAATATTATAAAACTCTATTCCCAAAATTTTTAAACAACTCTAATTACTAAATCCTGATTCTTAAATCCTAAATTCTAAAGCCTAAGCCCTAATCCCCAACCCCTAGGGGAGAGTTGTTGAGGTTTACTATTTAGTAAATAAATTTCCGGTTTATCATTTCCAGTTTTGGTTTAGATGATGAAGAGAAACTAAGTTATTTTTTTTAAAAAAAGAAAAAATACATATTTGGAGAAACAAATAATGACTTAGATACTTATGTGAAGGCCAACTTAGCATCCACGTCATTCAAAAAACTAATGTGAAAACCTATTATGTAAAAACATCATTTCTTCAACTTGAATATCAAAATTTAATGTATAATTTTGCATCTTAAAAGACAATAAAAGTGAGTTTTGATTGAGTCTTCCGATGTACTTTAGGTAAATTGATTTTTAAAAAAAAAAGATTAAAGAAGGATCTCAAATCTCTATTTTTTTTTTAAAGTTTAATATTTAATTTTGTGATTATTAATTATTATCTATATTTTTTATTATTTAACAAAATTAATTAAAATGATTTTTGTTACAATTTTTCCTAGGGCTCAATCTTTACTAAGACAGGAATTGAATTTTTAATAGGAGGGAAACTCTTTCGAGATCAATAACAATTTATAACATAAAGAGAATCTTAAGAATCAAGTATGGTTTTCTTAACACAAGGATCAAGAGCAAAGATATTTTTGGTTCAACAGACGGAAGTCATGTCCTAGTGAGCAAAGTGTTGTTTGGTCGAGGGTTGAGCTTCGTTGAGCTTCTCTTTCTCATCTTAGGAGTGTCCAAGTTTCTTTCCTTCCCCCATGCTTGCAATGGCAAGTGGGGAAGGAAAATCAGCGAGTACTTCTATGAATCCTTTGAAACAAGCTGATCCTAAAGCTGGAGGTTCTGTGCCATAGGGAAATCTTGGGCCCGTGTTGTTTCTGGCGAAACGTCGGAGAAGACCTTTGGCAATGAGATAGTCAATACTAAGAAAAGCTTTGATAGACTCAAGGCTCTCTAACATAAGAGGTTTAGACCAGATGGAGACTTCTATATGCGTTTGCAGGATCGAATGCAGGGATCTCTTTATGCCAAGTTCATGGGGAGATCTTTGCCCTTGGATCAAGTCAGAGTGGAACTGGCCAAGCTTTGGAGAAATGTAGGGAAATTTTCAACCTCAGACTTGCCGAATGGCTTTTATTTCATAAAATGTCAAACAGCTGAGATGGCCGATAAACTCCTTTGGGACAGACCGTGGACTGTTAGTGGCATGGTGCTTCAGCTGATGCCTTAGAACAAAAAGTTCCAACCAGCTTGTGAGCGTTTGGATACGGCGGCGGTCTAGATCCAATTGCACCACCTTCCGATGGAGTACTAGGAGGAAGAGACACTAGAGAGCTTGGGATCTCTTTTGAGAAGGGTTTTAAGGATTGGCGATCATACGTTTAACATTAATTATCCTTTTATGAATGTAGGACAGGCTAAATACGCCAGGTTATGTGCGGAAATAGATCTCTCCAAACCTCTTCAGAGAGGTTTGTGGATTGGAAAAGGAGAAAATGAAGCGTTGGTGGCCATCCTATATGAGCGACTTCCATCCTTCTGCTTCAAGCGCAAAAGAATAACTCATACCGTTATTTTTTGTTCTTTGTCTTCTTGCAGGCCTGAGGAGACTAGACATGAAGAAACGTCCAGGAATCTGGAGACAGTTGATAGGTCTCAAAACATGCAAATGGATCCTGAGAAATATGGGCAAAAAGATGAGCAAGAAGACGAGCAGAATTCTCAGAGGATTGAGGAGAAAGTTTACTCTGGGAAAGAAAATGGTTTTGGAAATTGGCTAATGGTTGGACCGCTCCGAGCTCGGGGCTGCGGAGGCAGCCGGGGAGGAGATCGGAGACAATCTAGTGGTCAACGGATGAGAGGAAAGGAAGCTCCTTTGACTCAGCAACACGTGGCAAATCGGTTGCTGATTGCTCTACAAGTGGAGGGAGCAACAGGCCACATGGAGGAAGAAGTGGCCCGTCTCGGGATGGAATGATGTATTATCCCGAGGACCATCTAGAGAAGAGACGTCCAGATTTGGGTCTAAACCCTAGAAGGCCTCAAGCACTCACTCCTCCGTCAGTTCCCAACGGCTCCCCTTCCATTGCAATGGAATCACTTCAACACCAGGCCGTTGCAGATGATCTCGAGCCAGAACAATCGGATTTCGTAGAGGGTCCGATGGAAGCCCTCCCTGTCCAATCGTCACCTTGTTTCATCACTTCCTTGAACAAGGAAGCGATAACGCTCCATGGAGATGTTCGTATGAATGGAGCACATGAACACCTGGTGGAAAAGGTGTCCTGCGCCTTGAAATCGGCCTTACATACCCAACCTCAGTGTCACTCTCACAAGTCCAGAAGGATGCGAAACTGGAGGCTGTAGCAAGACAGGGGAAATTGAAAACCACCACCTGTCCAAAAAAGGGGAGGGTGGAAGGGCCTGCCGGCGTTTCCTGAGCTCTTAAATCTTTTATTTCTTGTTTATTGTTCTCTTTCTTTTCAATTTGTTTCACGACAATAAAGTTTCTTAAGATCTTGTGATGGAATTGTAGGGGAATCTCGAGACTGGATAAAATCCATCGATTGAGAACCCTCATGGGCTCTTTTAAACCTGCTATCATCTGTTTAGTGAAAACCAAAGCCGATTTAGATCGCTCATTGAGATTCTGTCACAATTTCTCCAAAAGCAGGGAATGGACCGCTATTCCAGCTAATGGTATGTCGGGGGGAATTATAGCCTTCTGGAAATGGGAGGTTGGAAAAGTCACCCCTATCGCTTTCACAAGTTATTCTCTTCATCTTGTTATTTCCAATCATCACCCTAAGGAGTGGGTCGTATTGATAGTTTATAATTCCCAAATTGCTCAAGTTCAAAAATTTGGGTGGCATGATTTATCGTCTATTACTTGTCTCAAGTTGCCTTGGGTTTTGATGGGTGATTTCAATGCTATTTTGAATCCTAATGAACACAAAGGGGGTAGACATGATCTTTATAAGGTTAAGTCCAGATATTTTAATGATTTTGTTTCTTCCAATCACCTTATAGACTTAGGGTTTCAAGGAACCCCCTATAGCTGGTGTAACAACCAAATGAGTTTGGCTAGACGTTGGGCCCATTTGGATCGCTTTCTAGCCAATAGTGCTTGGTTACCTAACTCTAACTCTTTTTTCAACAAGCACCTTCCCAGAACAACTTCTTATCAGTCCCCCATGCTTCTCTCTTGCAAATTCTATTCGATTGTTAAAAAGAAAAATGTTTTTCGTTTTGACAATTATTGGCTAGAGTATGATAGTTGTCACCAAAATGTGTTCAAAGCTTGGAACTTTAATGTCAATTGTTCTCCTATGCATGCTTTCAGTCATTTGATTGCTCGTACTAGAAAAAATATTTTGAATTGGAAAGTTTCTGATTTAACTCCTTTAGATACTGCTATTGCTAATACTGAGCATGAGATTACCATTCTTAAAAATCTTGAAGTTTCTACTTCCTATACTGATGCTGACAATGCTGTCATTCATGTTTTATATAACAAACATACAGCACTTCTTAAGCAGAATGCTAGTAAATGAGCTCAAAGAGCTAAACTTCTGTGGCCAAGGAATTGTGATTTGAATACAGGTTTTTTTCATAATCATGCCAAAATCAGGAATCATTAGAATAAAATTTCCGCCATCACTGATGATTTTGGTAATATGCATATTGAGATTCATGCTATTACTACTGTTTTTTCAGAGTTTTATAGTAAGTTGTAGACTTTCTCTAATAATCTGGTTGTTGTCGACTTAATTAATAGGCTGCCCAATGATCATTTTAGTTTGAATGATGAAGGCAGAACCTTGCTCACTACTCCCATTTCTATTTCTGAATTTTTAAAACTCTTAAATCCATGCCTAAAGGTAAGAGTCTTGGTCCTGATGGGTTGAATGTTGAATTTTATCACTTTTATTGGGACCTAGTGAGGAAACCTTTATTTGAGGCTATCAGACACTTTTTTCAAAATGCTACCCTCCCAAAATCCTAGGGGAAGAATTTTATAGTTTTGATCCCTAAGAAGGATTCCCCCAACAAATTCAATGATTATAGGCCTATCTCTCTTTGCAATGTGTGCTATAAAATCATTTCAAAGATTTTAAGCAATAGACAAAAACTGGTTATCAACAAACTTATTGGTCCTATGCAAACTGGTTTTTTAGTTGGTAAATCTACTTTTTATAACATAATATCCCTTCAAGAGATTGGGCATTCGCTTGAACATGACACTCAGTCTCTCGCTAGGATGTTACTTAAAATAGATGTGGAAAAGGTATTGATAACTTGGAATGGAATGCCATCCTTGCCACCCTTAGGATTATGCAGTTCCTTCAAGCTTAGATTTCCTGGATTCATTGTTGTATCTCCTCTGCCTCCTTCTCCTTTTTTATTAATGGTCAGCCTTTTGAGTGGTTTGGTAGCCAAAAAAGAGTAAGACAAGGGGATCCTATTTCTCTTTTCTTTTTTTGTTGGTCTTCCAAAACCTTTCAGCTATTCTCAACTATGCTCTGACCCAAAACTTGATCCCGAGTTTTGATTCTAGAGTTATCAGCAGCTTTAATCATTTAATGTTTGCGGATGATTTAATTATTATCACTAAGGCAACCCCGGCTGCTGCTAGAAACTATAGACTGAGCTTTGAGATTTATAAGAGTTTAACTGGAATGCAAATCAATTTCCAAAAGTCTGCTATTTTCTTTCCTAGTTGGTGTAACAAAAGAATTAGGAATAGAAATGAGTCTATCTTGCATATGGAAACTGAAATTTTTCCTTTCAAATATCTTAGGGCCTTGATCTCTCCCAACAGATTGAGGGTGCATCACTTTTAGGCTTTAGATGAAAGACCTAAACTTAGTTTGAACTCCTGGAATGCTTCGGCTATTTCTCTAGCTAGTAGGGCAATTTTAGTTAACACCTCTCTCATGTCCATTCCTGTTTATTCTCTTTCTTGCTATCCTATTCCAGACACAATTTTGGATTCAATCTCCAAGCTCGCTAGGAATTTCTTATGGGGAAAAGGCACTACAGATGGCAGGTTCCATTCTATTAATTGGAACACTACTACACTTCATAAAACTGAGGGGAGGACTGGAGATCAAGAATTTAAAAATTGCTAAAACATCTTTAATGGCTAAAAAGGTTTTTGCTATGCTTAATCATGACAATAAGTTGTGGGTTCAAATTGCATGTCTTAAATATGGGATTTTAATCTTTGGGATAATTTTAAGCTGGGCAAAATTTCTTGGTTCCATAAAATGCTTTTTAAAACTGCTTAGAAAGTTAGACATAACATTGTTATTAAATCCTGCAATCCTTGTGATACTGATGTAGTTAGGCATTTGTGGATCTTTGATATTCCTATTTCTATGAAGCTAACTTGCTTTGATATTAATTTGCTGGATTCCAGCCTTAGCAGCAATGGTTTCTTAAGGGATAATACTTTGAAGAGGGCTGATATTGATTTGGTTTTTGGTCCCCTTATTGATTGGAATTTGCTTAACAATGTAACTTATAATTCCAATGACAAGAATTATTGGATTTGGGTCCCTCATGCCTCAACTAGGAATCTTAATGGCAACATTTGTAATTCTCTTAATCATGCTCATAGTGAAGAGGGGGCATTTGGAGAGAGTGGCATAAATTGTGGAGGTTGTCAGTTGCCCCAAAGATCAAAACTTTCCTTTGGAGAGATTTCCATGGTCGAATTCCTACATTTCAGTATCTTTACAGTCTGAATATTGGCCCTCAAAATCCTTGTCCGTTTTGTGGCTTAGTTAATGAAACATTTGAACACCTAGTGAATGATTGTAGGGTTGTTAGAAATTGTTGGCATTTAGTTTCTGAATGCACAGGGATCAATTGTGACATGTTGGATAATTTGTTAGAGGGTAAATGGCTCATCATGAAATGGAATATTGAAAAACATTTACAGCAATTCTTCAAGGCCCTGGTTGCAGCTGTGGCCTGGAGTATGTGGAAGGCAAGCTGTGACGTTGATTTTAACTCCAGATGGCTTCACCCTCACCCGATCTTTACACAAGCTTTGCACATAACGCAGAACTATTCTTGGACAGCCAAAGGAAAACTCAGGGAGTACCTGAATACCTCTATTTTTGGCAATTGAATCAATATTTTCTGTGATGCTTCATGGATATCTAATGCTGAAAATGGTGGCGCAGGTTTTATCATAACATGGGGAGTGAATACAATCATCTTAGCTGGAGCACAGTTGGTGATTTCAAACACAAGCGTTCAAGCTGAACTAATGGCAATTGGGGTGGCCTTGGAGCAAGCCAACAGAAGGGGACTGAAGCTGGTCAGAGTGAGCATTGATTGCCTCTTGGCGCTGGAATTCTTGCAGGAAGATTTTACAGAATACATAGGAACCAGCTTGGATGAGGCTCGTGGAGTTAGAAGACTGCTTAATCATGACAAGGAAATTGAAGTTGTGTACTGCCCGAGGGAGATTAATTCGGTTGCTGATGCATTAGCCAACTTTGGAAGAAGGAATCCTAGGTTGTCACTGTTTCACAGTGGCAACCATCATCCCCGATAGCTAGAAGAGACGGCCAGATCTTCTGGCCTTATTTTTTATTGAATGTATCCTTTGTGTTTCTAACTCATTAGGAGTTCCTCATGACAAAAAAAAAGAGCAAAGATATTGAGTGCTTGAAGAGAAGAATGCATCATTGACGCAAGCTCCTTGTAATGCGGACTGACAAGCATCCCAACCTTTTACAACTCACTTAAGTAGGAAGGATGAATTTGCATGATATGTGAACAACCACGACAACCTAAATCTAGAAATCGGAGGATAGAGTGCAAGTAACAAATTAGGCAAAATATTCAAATAACAAGAAACATAGGTTCATACAAATGCTGATCTAAGATTCTTCTATGGCTTAGCGTAAAGTTATCTCCTAAGAGAGATGAATCGATGAAAACAAGTCATCTGAAACATATCACATTTATCTTACGATTCTACATTAGATTTCTTTTATCATCTTCAATCTTCAAGGTGATGTAGCTTCTCCAAGGGGTTCATTATGGCATCATGTGCAGGGTGTTCCCCACTACATTACGATGTAATTAATGGTTGGTCCTGGTTCTTCATCTCACCATTAAAGTTCACATATTATTTTATGCAATTAAGAAATCTTTATCAATCACTTTGTCAGTAACAAGAAGCATAAGAGAGCCCTTGCTATACTGATGAATGTGATGTAGAAAGAGGGAGAAAGCTTGCAGAATTACAAACATCAATTTAGCCATGAGACACTAGAAGTTCCAAGCGTTAAGAAGACCTTTACCATAGCCAAGTTGATGGGAGGGCTTTATCCATAGTGTAATCACATAATGTTCTATAGCATGATTTGAGGATCACTCAATCACACATTCTTTGTATGATTGAGAATCAATCAATTATACATTCTTGGTATGATTTGAGGATCAATCAATCATACATTCTTTGGTATGATTTGAGGATCAATCAATTATATAAAGAGAGCAATTGTAATATTTTCATTCATTTAGTTTCCTATTGTAAATACTTGATTCTTGTATAAATATGTATATGATTGTATTATCAAATGATCAATGAAAAATATTTCTCTACCTTTGTCTTTCATGGTGTCAAGAGCTTCTTAATTTTTTTTCCCGATCCTTTATTCTCCCACCTTTACCACAACAACAAAGTTGCCTCTACAATATTTTTCAAACACCATGTCCCCAAACATTCCAGAAACAATCTACACCCCAACCATACCAATTCACAACATCACTTCCTTAATTACTATTGCTTTAGACTCTACAAACTACTTGACATGGCGAAATCAAGTCGAATCTATACTCCTCACCTGTGATCTTACTGGACACATCGATGGATCCTCCTCGACACCGGACATGTCAACACCTAAGTTTCTTCAATAGCAACGACATGACGTCTTGTTTATAGTTGCATTACTGCAACTTTGTCTTCAAGCATCGCCTCTTTAGCCCTTGGATGTTCCTTTGCTCGTGCACTTTGGGTTAAACTTGAGCAACACTTCCTTTAACAATCTACTACTCGCCGTTCTTTGCTTCGTCGCCGCCTTTACACGACAACCAAAGGCAATCACTCTATTACAGATTACCTTGCTGGAATCTCGATAATTGCTGAAGAATTGGCCGCTATTAGAGATCACATTGACGATGAAGATCTTGTTCTATTCACAATCAGTGGCTTACCATCAGACTTTGAAGCTTTCATCACCGCTATTGAGAATTTGCCTTCTTCTCCTTCCTTCGCTGATCTACGTGCCGAGCTACTGGTTCATGAGCAACGTCTTCTTGTCTTCCACGGGCCACCGCCAACTTCGCCTGAAGTCGCTCTTACAACTGATACTCAACGCGGTGGAAATTACATGAGAACTAGGCGAGGACGTCATGCTTCCCAATCCTCTCCAGGTAATATGTTTTTTGGTTCCTTAAATTTGCAAAACCAGGTTGTGCCTACAACCCAAAATCCTGCCTCACATTACCAACCACCCATTTCCAATAACCCTTATGCTTATAACCATCTCAATTCAATACCCACAGAGCTTCGCCTTGTAAAAACAAAATGGGACATATTGTTGCAACTTGTCATTATCGATACTCTGAATCCCATAATAACTCTAAAAACCAAAACTCCACTTACCCCGAAAAGGTATTTTCTGCCCTCAATCTTAATTCTAACACCCATACCTCTGTCTTCACTCCTAATCCACTACCCGAATGGCTCCCTGACACTGGTGCTACATATCACATGACGTCTGATCCGTAATTAGTAGAATCCGTAGCCCCGTATCAAGGCTCTACTCAAGTGACTGTCGGTAATGGTAATACTCTTCCCATTTCTTCTATTAGCAACTTAACATTCTCCACACACATTCGACCCCTCCTCTTAAAAGATGTTTTAATTGTGCCTCACCTCACTGCTAATCTTTTATCTGTTGCCAAGTTTGTTAAAGATAACTCATGTCTTATTGAATTTCACCCCTTTGGTTATGTTGTGAAGGACCTCCACACCAGGATACCGCTTCTTACAGGCAACATCCACAATAATCTCTATCATATGCAAATTCCTTCCACATTTCGGAACCATGTTGCATTTGCTGCTAGTCATACCCCTATCAATTTGTGGCATCAACGACTTTATCACCCATGTCAAGCCATCATGTCTCGCTTTCCTGGTAGTTTATTTTACAAATCTAATGTAATAAAATCGTGTTCTTCTTGTTTTCAAGGTAAAAGCACTCATCTCCCATTTACTTTATCTACTCGAACTACCAGTGCACCTTTACATCTTATACATTGTGATATCTGGGGCCCTTCCCCATCACTTTCTATTTCTGGCCATAGATATTTCATTGTTTTTATTAATGATTATAGTCGCTACACTTGGATCTTTTCCCTTACTCACAAGTCCCAAGCCCTTTCTCATTTCCACCAATTTAAAACTACATCTGAAAACCTCTTCTCCACCACAATCAAGTTCTTCCAGTGTGATGGTGCCTCTGAACTTACAAAAGGTCCCTTTGCCCATTACCTCACCTCTCATGGTATTTTCTATCGAATCACCTGTCCTTATACTCCTCAACAAAATGGGTTTGCTGAAAGAAAAACTCGACACATTACTGAAACCGGTCTCACTCTTCTTATCCATGTCTTTCTTCCAAAATCCTTTTGGTTTGAGGCATTTTCTACTGTCGTCTATCTTATCAATCTTTTTTCCATTGCTCACAACAAATATCCACATGAACTTCTCTATACCACAAGACCTGATCTTTCACATTTACGAGTTTTTTGGTGCACTTGCTTCCCTTTTCTAGGTTCCACTAGAACTTATAAGCTTACACGCAAATCCACCCCCTGTGTTTTTCTTGGATATTCTAATTTATACAAGGGTTATCGTTATTTTGATCCTCTAACTTCTAAAAAACATATATCTCGATATGTTAGATTTGTTGAAACCGACTTCTTATATAACAAATCATCTTCGCCAACCTCCTCGTTCCCCTCGCCATCTCGAGTTACCCTTTCTCTTTCTCTTCCACCTATACCCTCTCCTACACCTCTAACTCAACAAATCCCTTCACCATCCCCTTCTCCATCCCCTTTACCTGCACCCTCTCAACCACCATCACAACATCCGATGACTACCCGAAACCTTGATGGTACTCGCATCCTTCGAAATTTCCCTGACTATGTCACTTATAACACCATTACTACATCTCCTAATCTTGATCCCACATCTTTTACCTAAGCTAATATATATCCCCACTGAAGACAAGCCATGCTTGATGAATTTCAAGCTCTTCATCGTAACCAAACTTGGTCTCTTGTCTCTCCTCCACCAAATGCTAATATTGTCGGATGTAAATGGGTTTTTAAAACCAAACGAAAACCTGATGGAACCCTTGATCGCTACAAGGCTAGCCTTGTTGCTAAAGGATACCATCAATCTCCTGGAATTGACTATACCGACACATTTAGCCCTGTCATCAAATCCACTACTATTCGCATCATCCTTACCATTATCTTAACTCAAAGTTGGCCGATTCGTCAATTTGATGTCAATAATGCCTTTCTTCATGGCACTCTTTCTGAACCAGTCTTCATGTCCCAACCCCCAGGCTTTGCTGACCCTCATCACCCTCACTACGTATGTCATCTTCATAAAGCTCTTTATGGTCTCAAACAAGCACCTCGTGCTTGGTTTCATCGCCTTAGCCAAAAACTTCTTGACCTTAACTTCATCTCCTCTAAAGCCGATACATCCCTCTTTATTCATTCTACACCAGCCCATACTACCTTTGTTTTGGTTTATGTAGATGATATCCTGGTGACGGGTTCCTCCCCAACCTTTCTCACTTCTCTTATACAAGACCTTCACACCATCTTTACCATTAAAGACCTCGGTCACATTCACTATTTTCTTGAAATTGAGGCCCAATTCACATCAACTGGTCTTCTCCTCACTCAAAGCAAATATACTAAAGATATTCAGCATCGCTCTCAACTTCATAACTCTAAACCTGTTTCTACAGCAATCACCCCTACATTACCTTTATCAAAAAACCATGGAACCCCTTTGTCTGACCTATCCGAGTACCGTAGTACAATTGGTGGTCTTCAATACCTTTGCCTCACTCGTCCTGACATCCGATTTGTTGTTAATAAAGTATCTCAATTTCTTCATTGCCCTACTGACATTCACTAGGCCGCGGTTAAACGGATTTTATGTTACTTGCGTTCTACACCCTCTCACGGAATTCACCTCACTAAAGCCACCTCACTCAACTCTCTTACCATAAATGCCTACCCCGATGCTGATTGGGCTGGTTGTCCTGATGATCGACGCTCTACCTCTGGTTATTGCATCTTTTTGGGTCCAAATATCATATCTTAGAGTGTGAAAAAAGCAACCCACAGTTGCTCGATCTAGTACTGAAGCTGAATACAGAAGCATTGCACTTGTTGCTGCTGAACTTTGTTGGATTCGATCATTACTTACTGAAATTTATCTTTCTCATCTCACTCCTATTCTTTGGTGTGATAATCTTGGAGCCACTTTTCTTGCTGCAAACCCTGTTTCACATGCTCGAACTAAACACTTCGAGATTGACATACACTTTATTCGAGATCTTATTGCCAAGAAGACTCTCATTATTCGACACATCCCTGGCTCATATCAAATTGTTGATGTTCTCACAAAGCCGTTATCTATCACCGCTTTTCTTCGACTTCGAGACAAGCTCACGGTCTTTCACTTATGAGCTTGAGGGGGCACTACAAAAATATTGTGCTATAGCGACTAAATTTAGCGGCAATTTAACATCATATCATATTTATAGCGGCTGATTTATATATCTGCCACTATAGATATGCTTTTAGTGGCAAATTTTTAATTTAGCTTCTATAGGCATAAAATTATTTATTATTTTTTTAACAATTTTTTTTATAGCGGCCAATTCATGTATTAGCCACTATATATATTAAAATTTAAAATTATATTCTAATATCAAAAAATGATCTCCGCTATTTTTTATCATTTATTTAAACAAAAAATATTAGCTAAAAAATCTTTGCCACAATATATTATTTAAAAAATTATCCGTGCCAAAATTTACTTTCAGCTAATTATTGTGTTTGAAAAAAATAATAATAGATTATATTACAAAATGCAAAAAATCACATAATTTATTGAAAACATAAATTTTACAATTATATATTAAAAAATTAATATATTAGAAAAAGTTGGTGACTTTTAAATTATGAAGTTTTTAAAAACCGGCAAATTCTTTTTCATATATATATATATATATATATGTATATATATATATAAGCCATGAGAACTTCATGGGCTAGGGCATTTCAATAGTGGGCCCTAAATTCTCCCGTATCCCTCTCATCACCTCTCATCACCTCTCATCGTCTTCAAGCCCCACTCCAAGCTAATATCTTTTAGTAATGCTAGCTAAATCACACCTCCAGAATGCTGACCGCTATCACTCCTCCAGAGATCCGGCAATGCTCTCCGGAGGCTCGAGCTCCGGCATTGGCCGCTCCGGAGGCGGATGCCCTTGATTTCGTCTCCTCTTCTGATTTCTCTCCGATTCAATTCGAAACCCTAATCTCTTTCCAGTTTGTGCTCTCGCACTTGGAGAAGGGAGAAGCTTCGGATCGGTGTGAGCGTCGATGTTGTCTTCTCCTTCTCCGATCTCTTCTTCTTCTCCTCCGATCTCTAATGGTTGCTTTCGATTATCGTAGATTTTTGGGTTTTTTCGGTTCGAGTCGGTCATCGCTCGTAGGTGAGAAGAAAGAAGCTTCTGATCGGTGTGAGCGTCGAGGTAGTCTTCTTCTACTCCGATCTTCATTAATCAGTGTTGTTCCTGTACTGTTATTGCGTATTTATTTGTTACTGCATATTTAATCAGTGCTCTTCTAATTGATTAACACCACTAATCACATTGATTAACAAGTTAACAAATGAGTATCATTAATTGTCTATTTGGGAAATGAGATGAATAAAGGGACAGACTATTGTGATGATAGAAATGATTGTGATCACAAGGGCTTCGTTGGGGATGTGCTTATTGTTCTTTTATGACATCTGAACACCTAGTTTCTTGTTGGGAAATTTGCAATTGAATCCTTCCATTCAATTGGCTTCTCAACTATAGTTGATCATCAGGATATAAAGCTACCATGCATTGAGTTTTAATGATACAACCCTTTTGTTTCAAAGATTAATGGTATTGATGCTCTTTGTGTATGTTCATTCCATCAGCCAAGTCTAGGCATCTAATTCCAACCATTATTGAAGATGAGAGTTCTCACATAGCAAGGACCTTTAGATTTCAGCTGGATATATATATGGAAGTTCAACAAATTAATGGGAAAACAATAAGTGTCTGAAGATGGCTTCTTTTGTGCTGTCTTTGAGAAAAGAAAAACATAAAAGAGAAGTGGAAGCAATGAGTAACATTTTTTCCTTGTCTAGTTGAGTGACGATATCGATTTTTTCCCCGTTTTACCCTTTTTTCTGCTTAGTTGATGCTTATTTCTGCACTAGTTTTTTGCTTGGTTCCTTCACTTGATTAGGATACTTTTGATTGCATGATGTGAACAAATTTTGATATATGAAACATGATTTGTAATTTGAAAGGAAAATGAATACAGTCTCCTCTCATGGTGCATGAGAAATAAGATATTTGATTATAGGTTGGCCAGCTGGCCAATATAATGATCACCATTTAGCCGGGAGGCATTAGTGTCAATCTTAGGAGGTGATTTTTAGTAAATTATTTAATCATTGTTTTTTTAATATATATATATATATATATATATATATATATATATATATATATATATATATATATATATATCAATGTTCTCTTGAGCTTTCTAAGGAATGGTCAACTTCGATCAAATGCCATCTTTTTCTTTTGTTAATATATGTAAACTTTTGATCTGAAAAGAGTTAATTAATTATATAATTCAATTAATACAATTAAGTGTGCATTTGCAGAAGCATTTTCTTTTAGTAAAGCTTGTGGACACTTTGCTATTATACCGATTTTACTATACATCACCGAAAGGATAAAGTACGCATCACCGAAAGGATAAAGGAAAGGTGTGAAAATTTTTTTGTTTGATTGATTTTTTTGTTTGTTTATTTGTTTCTTTATTGTTAATTTATTTTTTTTATTGCTTAGTGCATCTGTTATCATTAATTGAGTTTTGAAATCATGTTATTGTACTTGTGTGACAACATGAACTTTATACAATGAAAATGATGTCAAGTTTCAATATTTATAGAAAAATTTTATTAATTATACTATACAAATTGTAAATCAACAGAGTTATTAAGAAAGGTCAATTTTGTTGGCATCATGGACAAAGCATGGATGTCTAAGTCAAGGTAATTACTATATTGAATAGCATAAAGCTTCATTATTTTGCTTTATGTGCCGTATTTAGTAAGCATTTTTATCAAGTATTTTCTTCACTATTGAAATCGTGGTATCTGTTAGGATGATTGTTTGTTAGTAAATGGTTAAACTTTCCTTAAATCTTATAAGCATTGTTTATTAATGTTAATGTTATTGCCATGTTTGATTCCTGAGCTTTTCTTCAATGATTTCGGGCCGTAACGAAAAGATTGAGCTCTTGATTGAGAAGTCAATGTATTCCTGGGTAATTGTCAAAAACATTTAGAAAGAGTTGTTGTCGCAAGTTGTTTGAGCTTGAGAATTTGCTTGGAGTAATGGTTTAAGCATGGATCAGTCTTGTTCACATATGTGTTATTACACTTCTCCATACTTCACTTGTATTTATAAATATATAGTTAATTTATCAGATTTATGCATGCTTCTCTTTTCATTCAACTTGGGTAATCAGTTGTTGATCTCATCCAGTGACTAAATCTGGCAAAAGAAGTGCGGAGACTCCAGTGAGGGGTTGGTTACCTCAGCCATCAAGCAATCCATGGATCGCTGAGTATGTTGCAAGTCTCACTGTCCAGTCTGGTTTTGGACGTCGTGGCGCCATTTTCATCACAAACCTTCATAGTAAGGAGTTCTACCTAATGGAGATTGTGATTCATGGTTTCAGTGGAGGCCCTGTCTTCTTTCCCTCAAATTCTTGGATCCATTCTAGCAGCAATAATCCTCATAGCAGGATTTTCTTTAACAATCAGGTCATGAACTCTAATGCTTATTCGGTCATTGTAATTCTGTTAAATTTTGGTGCCAGCCATTTTATTGGCCAATTCCAAGTGGTATTTTTAGAATGTAGAGCATATTCAAATATCTCATGTGATATATATTTGTCAAAACACTGTATCTAAAGAAGATATAAACAAATAATGGGTGTAAGCGCTTGTTACTCTTCTGTTCACACTTCCACTTTGAGCAACTCTAGAATATTGAAGTTTTGTTTCTCTTTTTCTAGAATATTTGCAACTTCGATATAATCTACTCAGTATCTGTATTTCTTTGTCATTGGTTTTGTAATTGTATCAAACAGGCGTACTTGCCTTCTCAAACCCCTGATGGTCTTAAGGATCTTCGAGAAGAAGACCTGATTTGCCTTCGTGGTTATGGGCAAGGTGAGAGGAAAATGTTCGAAAGAGTCTATGACTATGCCACATACAATGACTTGGGTAATCCTGACAAGGGTGAAGATCTTGCTAGGCTGATTCTAGGAGGTAATCAGAGTCCATATCCTAGGCGTTGTCGTACTGGTCGACCACCAGCTAAGTAAGGTATATTTCTCGAGAAAGTATATGATGTTTCATCCTTCATGCTTTATGTACCTTTTTAGAAGGAACAACTTATGTAATCCTTTAAGTTCTTCAAAATTAACTTGCTTTATAATGTCCATTTTCAGTTATGAGATCGTAGATCATATCTGATTTGTGTTTCAAGCTCCTCCTGTTATGCTAGAAGTAGGATAACCAGAAGTAGATTAACATCTGATGATGTTTTGTGTTTGATTTGCAGTGTTCGGATTAGGACTAATTACATATTTATCTAGTAGATTGTCACAATGGAGTGGCGATCCATGTCTCCCTGTTCCAATTGATTGGTTATCTTGCAACCAAGAAAATCCTGCAAGAATCACAACACTGTAATTAATTCATAATTTACTGGAACACTTCTGATACATATATTAGAGAACTATCATAACTTCTTTATGTTTAATTTTTTTCAGTTATCTTGGTAATTCAGATATCTTTATCATCTCTAATATCAGTGACATGCAAGCACTTGAGATAATGTGAGTATTTTCTCCACTTTTCACTTTGTGAAACATATTCTTGTTCTTATGAACGAGAAGATTTTTAAATGCGAGAGATTTGCGGAACAACGGCTTGACATCCGTACCAAGCTTTATGTGGGACTTACCCAATCTCAAATCAATGTGAGTTCAACGTAACAACACTGATAAATTGTTAACATTTATTTCTACATCTTTACTTGTATTCTCAAAATCATTGCAGAAATTTGGCTTACAATGATATCAGTGGCACAGTGCCAGAATCCATAGTTGAGAGAAAAGTTTCACTCAAGTTAGTAGTTTAATAACAGTAAAGAGTTTTTCGTATTATGGTTGAATTCAATCATCCAAC
Source organism: Dioscorea dumetorum (assembly GCA_902712375.1). Classification (NCBI taxonomy): domain Eukaryota; kingdom Viridiplantae; phylum Streptophyta; class Magnoliopsida; order Dioscoreales; family Dioscoreaceae; genus Dioscorea; species Dioscorea dumetorum. The sequence goes on along the minus strand of CACTHL010000804.1, from coordinate 39,605 downwards.
ACTGAATTGCTAGAATGTATTGCAGTATAACAGGTACAAACTTGATTGTTATTGAGCCAAAGAAGAAGAGCCACAAAGGATTGATCATCGGTTTATCAGTGGCTGCCTGAGTTGCTCTAATTGGTCTTGCTGCATTTGTATTCATCTGCATTTGCAGCAATGGAGAAAGAAAGGTTAGCACTGTGGAGATGAACAACCAAACCGCTACTGATACTGTTAACGTATCAGAAGCACAATTGAATAATAATTTAAATGATACAACAGGAGGAGCTTGAAACAGAGCTTAATAAAAGTTGTAACACAAATCTGGTTATCAAAAGATGCATTATTTTGTTTGACCACGATTAAAATTCAGATGCTTTTATTTGTACTTGATTTGTTGTTGATGATATGCTAGAAAAATTGTATCTTGAGTAATTGTGTCAAGCTGAAGTCATTGTGCAATTAGAAGAGTTGTATTGGAATACTGAAGTGGTAAACTATATACAATTTTGCAGGTATTTAAAATATTCAAGAATGATACTTTCAAATTTAGTAATTGAATGTGGATTTCAAGAATGTTTATTGATTATAAAAAAAATGTCGTTCTTTAGTTTATCATTTTTTGTAATTTTTATTGTATGAGATTAATAAATTAAAATATTAATGTAGTCCTTGATGTTGTTGCATATATATATATATATATTTATTTATTTATTTATTTATTGTTTGTCTATATTAGAATCATATTTGATTAGTTGTTAAAGCATCTACTCAATTCATAGGATTTAATATTTTAGCGGCAGATTTTTTTTGCCGCTATAAGATACATAAAAAATCTATAGCTACAGAATTATTCTGCCTCTATAGAATGTATAGCGGCAAACGTTTTCCGTCGCTATAGGATTTATAGCGGAAAATTTTTTTGCCACTATAGAGCATTGTGCAGCTTCAACTTTAACTGATGGGATAGCGGCAAAAGTGTACATGTGCTGCAAAAAACATTTAGCGACCAAGGTTTTAGTGGCTAATTTGCTTTCCGCCGCTATAAGGGTATTGAGGCTAAAACAAGATCTATAGCGGCAGATTTTTCCACCGCTATAAGTGCTCTTTCTTGTAGTGGGGGATGTAATCACATAATGCTCTATGGCATGATTTGAGGATCAATCAATCACACATTCTTTGTATGATTTGAGAATCAATCAATTATACATTCTTGGTATGATTTGAGGATAAATGAATTATACATTCTTGGTATGATTTGAGAATCAATCAATCAATCATACATTCTTTGGTATGATTTGAGGATCAATCAATTATATAAATATAGCAATTGTAATATTTCCATTCATTTAGTTTCCTATTGTAAATACTTGATTCTTGTATAAATATGTATATGATTGTATTATCAAATGATTAATGAAAAATATTTCCCTACCTTTGTCTTTCACATAGCCTTTATACCAACCATTCTTTGTAAAAGAGTTAACATAAAAATTTGGTAGACTTCTTGATTAAAATAGATAATTTTGTATTAGCAGCAAAGTAGTGACCGGGAGAAAATTGAGATGACAACTTACGACCATATTTTGCCAACTGAGAAGCTAACGAAGAAGCTCTTAGATGAATAGACCTCCCAAAAGAGAAAAAGGAATAAGGCATTTCTTAATATAGCGGCTTATTAAAAATAGGTTTAATGATTTTATAATTCCAAAGTGTGGTAGATCACATTCCAACCGGGTGATCTTGTATTAAAGAAGAAACATTTCAAGGTAATGAAGGTCAATCTAGAATAATTGGTCCCAATTAAAATGGTTTTTATAGTACTATAGAAATAGTCCAAACCTAGGAACTATAAAATAGCCGGCTTGGTGCAAGACGCTTAGAAGAACATTTAACGCCTAGCACTTGAGAGGATACTAACAATAGCACTTTTAAGGCGCTTCTTAAGATTATTTTCTTCCTCTTTTTTGCATTTGTTCATCTATAATAAAGAAGCCCCCATTAGAGATAAGCTTTAATATTTTCTATAAAAGGGAATTTTCAGAAATGTTTAATCATTGTTTTATGGAAACAGTAAACAAATAGGTTCATCTTATCTCTACTTTTAAAGAGAGAGTTTCGCTGAGCCAATAGACCAACCCATATTTTCCCTCTTCATGGTTTTAAAGAAATAAATCAAACACAGCATGAGGGCCATTTTCTTCAAAAGTAGCTCTATAGTCTACATCAAAGATATCTTAATCAGGATATATGAGAACAAACTCCTTCCTTGGAAATATTGGAATCCTTTTTTATGCACCCAAGTCATCATGATGAAAACTTGGCACTTTGTCATCGATGATGAAGTGGATGTCAACTTGGCGTCATTTAGAAAACCTACTCTAGAAACCTATTAAGTAAACATAAGACCACTCTTCATGTTGAGATACCAAATTTTTCTGAATAAAAATAATAGCTAATTTGGCAAAAAATGAGATGAAATAATTTTTTTCTAAAAAAAATAAAATCCCATATTAAATATCCATTAGAGGTGTACTTTTTTTCTTTTGTGAATTTTCAAGATTGTCACGCTAGAATTGTATGATTACAATGATCTTCATTTACTAATGGATATATAATGTTATCATAAATGTGTTGGAGTAAAATTTTAAATAATTTAACATTATTATAAATTCACAATCCCTTGCCAATGTCTTCCCACAAGCGATGAGGAATTATTGATGTGGAATTATTCTCTCTCGATCTCTCTTGAGATAAAAACATTAACGAGTAAGATGAAATGATGATGATGTATGAATTCAAGGACATCTCCTGATATTCTTGTGGTGGATGCATTCTCACCATTGTCTATTATATAAATAAATTAACAACTTCACCTCTTCATTGCAAGACTACTAGCTACATGTGAAATGTTGTCCTTGTTTTATAGAATAATTTATCACATAAAGTTTAATTGACTAAATTTATACCGTATTTTTCAAAAGTTCAAAATTTTAACAATGTTGCATATGATAAATGCACCTTTGTCATCTTCAACTTTTGTTTTTGCCTTGTCCACGTTTCGCCAAACATTTACATGAACAATGATTTTGTTTTAGGTTGTTTTGTTTATTCCAGTTGCTTCCTGTTTTGTCTTGTTATGTCACCCCCCACAATTAGATGCTTATTTTTTTTTTATAATGCAAAGTGTCCCTCTTCATGTTCCTCATTTTTTAGCTTTAATCCAAATCTTATGAAGAAGAAGAAGAAAAAAAAAATACATGATAGGCAAAGGGCTTTTGATCCAATGACATTAGTCCCATTGTGAAAGGCATAATCTACAAGAAGTTTACTGTCCGGATTTGAAACACGGTGGGCATAGGTGCAATGACTGAATCAAGGAGGGCTTGTTTTTTTTTAAATTCCCTTTTTTAAATTTTGTATATATATATATATAGTTTAAAAAAATATATATTTTTAAAGGAGGCCATTTTAATTTTTCATTAAAAATTATATTGTTTGTAAAAATTATATTGTTTCAGATCAATTTTTATTATAGAAGTGGGATAATCTATTCAAAATTTTGACAAATTAACTTAATTAATCATTTTTCATCAAGACTGTTTTCCTTTTTTTTTATTTATTTTTTGACTGAAGTTTCCTTTCTATTGGTTTGAGAATAACTAATCACTTCATTTGGTTTAGTCACATTAGCCGGGTATATGCATTGTGCAAGGGTATTTTGGGAACTATGATTTATAGATTTAAGATTGTGTTTGATTGGTAACATGGAAAATGGATGTAAGAGAAAATTTTTACATGGAAAATTGGAAAACTTTTCCGTGGAAAATGAAAAATAGTCTTTTAATTGCCATTATTTTCTAGCTAGAAAATCAAAACTTTTCTATGAAAAATTCTTATTTTTTTATTTAATTGTTTTTTTTCACATAGCCCCTTACATTTTTCATGGAAAACTTTTCCCATGGTGGAGGCAGGAAAAAATTTCCACTAATTTGAGGAAAAATAGGGTCTCATGATAGAGTTTGTGGAAAAATTTTCTCTGAAAAATTTTAGCAAACAAACAGCTTATTTAGCTGAAAAATGACCCGTGGAAAATTTTTTCAAGAAAAAAAAAACAATCAAACACAGCCGCAAAGGTTATGTATGGAATTCATGAGTAATGGTTCCCCCTGGGGGGACCCATTACTTACATAAAAATATTGATTTGTTTGGGAACCAAAAGCCAAGGCATGGTTCTCCTCTTCAACTAAATAAACCTCACCCTCTTCTGAATGGGCATTCCTCCCAAAGTGGTGAGAATAACCATTACCTTCATAGTAAATTATATATATGCCCCTCAACAAATGTCAAAATTCTTTATGTCTTTCATCTTCTACTTTCTCTTGTTGCTAAACCTAATGGCCAGATCTGATCATCTGATGAATTGATCGAAAGGTATCAGTCTTCTTTGTCTCTCAAAGAAAAATAAAAAACTTCTGGCTTCTAAATATGAATAGCCATGAGATGTGACCGAAAATCTCTCCCTCGCCCTAGGTAGGAATTCTCCCTCTCCATCTAGAATTGGGTGATGGGCAAGAAAACCCTTCCCACTCCACGGAGATTTCTATAGGATTAAAACTAATATAATAATAAATATTAATAAATTAAAATCATAATATTACATTAAAAATTTGTAACGGTAATAAAATTAAAAACTTAACAAAACAATAAAATGACAACAATATAAGGTTAAACCGAATACAATTAAAATATAAAATTAAACTTTAATAAAATAGATAAATAAACCTTAATATTTCAATGCATACACTATTAAATGTATTTATATTAAATTATTAAATTATTTTTCCTTTTAACTTTTTTATGAAATTAACATTGATTGATAATTTAATTTTTATCGGATCCAACAAAAAATGGAGTGTTTTTCTCTTCCTCACCACACCATAAGATTTGGAAATTTTTTTCAACTCATCTTTGGCCGGCAGAGAAAGCTAAGGATCCTCAGCTGTAAAGCTAAGGATCCGTCACCGAGTATATGTACAATTTTAACTAAAATTATATGTTTTTTAATTAAGTGGATCAACCACAATGTTGTAAAAAAAAAATTACTGAAGCTTACAAGTGAAAAAAAAAAAAACATAAACAAACAGAGATTTTCCATTAAAAATGAAATATAAAATAAAAATAAACTGAGGACATTAGGGAAACACAACGAATTCCTCACGAAGATAACCCGATACGTTTAAGAGATACTTGTGAAAATTTATTTATTAGTTGTTTGATATTTTACAAATTCATTTAAGGACTGTTTGGTTGTCTGTAAGTGAATTTACATGTAAGTAAAATTACAGTGTGAGTGAAAATACTGTATTTTAATTTACATCACAGCTGTTTGGTTTGTTATAATTTGAAATGCTGTATTTGCTTTTTCTTTGTTTGGTTTGATGTAAGTTAAAGAGTATAATTACCATGTAAGTGAAATGGTAAGATTACCCCTATCATATATTGTTAATATTAATTATTTAATATTATTTATAAAAATTTTTAATTTATATAATATGCTTAAATTTTATCCCTAAAAACTATTAATTATATTAACTCTCATTATTTAGGATTAATACTAATTTAAAATGTTAATTAATTCAGTTGTGATTTATTAAATTTAAAAATTTTAATGTAATTTAACTATATGCCATTAAAATATTTTCTATATAAATTAAATAATAATTGGTATTTTAAAATACAATATTAAATTAAATAAAACATAAATAACTTTTTTTTTAATCATGTTAATACTACTAATCATCATGTTAGTATTAGTTCTAATTATTTAATACTTTTTCCTAATAATTAATTAATTATTTATTTAAAGTATTTTAATGATAAAATATTGTTTAAAAATATTAAATATTTTAAGTTTAATATTTTTAAAATTTTAATACTTAAAAATATTTTTATAGTTAATTTTAATGATAATTTAATTTATTAAATATTTTTATAATTATATTTAAGATAAAATGGTGGTGAGTGGATACCACTTACTTTACTGTATTTCAACTTACAGCAAATTTTGATGTAAGTTGAAATACTGTAAACGTGAGTGAGATGTAAGTCCACTTACTTGTAAGTAGAGCTTTTACATCAAACCAAACAGCCAATTACATGTAAAACCACTTACATCACAGCTACTTACAGCTACTTACAGCTAACCAAACATCCCCTTATATAGTTTTTTCAAAAAATTTATTATTTTGCTTTTTTTCAAATCAATATATATTTTAAAAAATTATAGTTTTAAAAAAGATATTTATGAAATTTTATTCTTTAGTTCTTGGATTATATGGTAACAATTGTTTTGCAAAAGTATTTTATGGCATCTTGACTTTTTATAAATTAGTATACAAACATAGTCTTAAAAAAATATGCTTATAAAAACTTTTGTGAAATTAAGTCTATTGTTTGTCTCTTTTACTTTTACTTGTCTCCCAATAAAATTTTTAAACCTTCTTAAAAAAAAGTTTTTTGACAACCTCTGAAATATATATTGGATTGTTACTTTTAATTAGAGTAGCTTCTGTTTCTCTTGCTCTTTTTTATTATTTTGGATTTAAGGAGATGTTAGTGGTCTTATTTTAGCTTAGAAGTAATAAAGAGTTTCTTCATAGTACAGTAGTTTCTCACTTTGACCGTGAGTAGACAGGAATGGATCCTCTATGAGAAAAGCTATATTCTCTACCCATTCAGAGTTACATATCATGGGATTCACCATCGTGAGTTATGATCCCTGATATATTATCTTAGACGTATGTGGCAAGTTTTCATTGCTCCACATGTAAACCTCCCACATGGTATATCCCTCGGCAGTCATAAAACCATATGAAATGTTGCACCTCTAAGTGGAAGCTCTTGTTTTCTTTTTATTTCAAAAAAAATTAAGAGCTTGAAGATGAATCTAATGTAATAAGCAGACGACTAAATCTCACACTGAACAGAGTTATATTCATGGGATAGGTAGTATGGCATACAATCCTCTATAATATTCACTCACATAAATAATGCAATAAATAAAAAGAAAAAACAGTCGCAAACTGGCTTCATATAGAGTCCAAAGTAATAACTCACGCATATAACCCCTTAACATGCCTGATCTAGACAATAACTCACACACGCACATCGCTTGACAGACGCATTCAAGTAGTGTACCCACGGCTTCTTGTACCAATTTCTCCTGACACATTACTAATTCACCTAGCATAGATCTACTTGTAGTTTGTACAAGTATTTTTTTTTTTTTTCACTAATTACTACTATCTTAGATACATCATGGTACGGGATTATTTTGACTACAAGATCAAACCAAATTATAGAACATGACGTAATAAGTAATGTTTTTTCTCAGAGATTTTATTCATACGTAATCCATATTGAACACACATGGTCATTGTGAGAATTCTTAATTCATGAACTGTAAGGAAAAACTTATGTCACCATAAACAGAGACTAAAGCAAGTGTTGGATTCAAAGCTAGTGTTAAATATTATAAATTGACTTATTATACTCCTGACTACAAAACCAAAGATATTGATATCTTAGCGGCATTCCGAGTAACTCCTCAACCAGGGGTTCCACCCAAAGAAGCAGGAGCTACAGTAGCCTACGAATCGTCCATTGGTACATGGACAATTGTGTGGACTAATGGACTTACCAGTCTTAATCGTTACAAAGGACGAACGATGCTATCACATCGTAAAATAACTCACACGTATTAGAAATACTAACATGCGGTTGTCATTCCGGTCAAAAATACAAGAAGAACAAGAAAAATTAGTGATTGACCAACAACAGGAAAACATAGCAGTCAAAAATTGAAAGTTGAAGCATAATTTCAAGACCAAAACAAGGTCATCAAGATATTACATTTTGAAACGACATTGTACTCTCAAATGTAGCACACTTGTTAGATATAAACAAAGCTTTAAACATGCACCCTTTACCAGTTAAATGACAAGATATTACATTGATTTCGATCCCAAGACACAATTCTTATAGTTCTTTGCTTCTTCCATTCATATGATAAAACCATAACATATCAGCACTTGCTTAATCAACAGATTTCTTGATTGCGAAACCAATACTCACGCATAAAAAGTAGCAGAACCAGTTGCCGATAATATATGGTCTCTAGAGGAAGCAGTTCATGGATGCGCAGATTGAGTTAGTGATTTGGTGTGGCTGTGCTCCCCTTCATAAGTCACTATAAGCATTGAAGGATCTTCTACACTCCTCTCCACATGCTTCCTTGCAGTGCAACCTCTCATAAAGCTGCATTTGTAGTATCCCCTGCATCAAATTAGGTGGCACTTTCAGTCATTCTGTAATATGTTTTCTTATGAATAATTTGCCAGAAAATTTTGATCAAAACAGGAATTGGTCTCGCCCATACATTTATATAACATACTTCCAGGGAAAGTCCACTTTGCGTTCCCAAACTATACCTTTATATTCACTTTAATTCAAAACAAGTGAGATGCTTTCGATCTTATTTCGGGGGAAAAAAGATTTAAATCCTTGTTATCAGAACTGGCATTTTTGGTTTTCGAGGACTAAAATGAATTTTTTTTTGGTACAGTTCAGGATCAAAAAACACACTTATACCTATACTTAAATAACAGATATCACAAAAGTTGATTCTTCAATGTTAAACCTTGGAAATTCACCAAACAGATATAGTTAATTAAAGTTAACCTCACTTTATCCTGCATTGCTTTTGCTTTAATTGTAACAATAAAGCCTTTTTGGATGATTAACTATCAATGAGAATACTTTGAAAAAATATTAAATGCATCAAGTATTTCATTAGTCTTATCTTTTTGTATTCAAGAGCACACATTGTCAATGAAACAATGTCATAGTCCATACACTCACAGATTTGAAAACAATGAAAACCAATAAAATTTTGTAATTTACTAATAATATATACCTTGGATGGGGAGAACCTTTGATTGGCTTCTGCCCATACTTCCTCCATGAGTATTCATCAGGAGGAATATCAGCAAGCCTGTGACTTATAGCAGGCACTTTAATAGACCTCCTCATCCTCAACTTCCTACAAACCAATCAATTAATCAAACAAACAAAAAAACTGATTTCAAATCACAAAACCAATACAGAGATTAAAGCAAAACCTTTTCTTAAAACAATGGCAGTTGACACTGCCAACATCCCCTCTGCTAGAACACTTCTTTTTATGGGTTAATTTATCCAAGCTGAAACTCTTCATACTCAAACCACCCAACCTCTGATTTTCCACACTCAATGAAGACAGCAATGACCTAGCAGATGTCCTGGAGGTGCTGCAGAGCTTGAGATTGACACCATTCATGTCAACTTGACACTTGTTCAGCTGCTTTTCCTTTACAAATTGAGCATCAAACTTGGGAGAAAGGTTTATTTGGTTACCTAAGAAGATGTTATGTTTCATTTCCAAAGGAAAAGGTGCTTCCTTGAGCTTCCTGAACCTTGCATGCCCAACAGTAGTGCCAAGCATTGAACCCAATTTCTTGAATTTGGAAACAACTTCTCTAGTTTCATCCATTAGAGTTCCACACAAAGCTTGACTCTGAGACTGAGAAATCTTGTTCAGAACTCCATGGCAGCTGAAAACAGCATCTCTGTGAACTTTCTCCACCTCCTCCATTTCAAAACCAGTCACCAAAATCCAAGCAGGACTTTTGCTGCATGAAATGAAATCAAACCAGAGAAAGCAAGTGAAAAATGAAAGCTCATGTCATGAAAGAAGAAGAAGGAGAGAGAGCATGGTTGGAATAGGAGATCAATGGCAGTGATGTGGGATTGACAACAAGTGTGAAGGAGAAGAAGAACAAAGACTGAAGAAAAATGTCATCTTTCATTTGTAATATAATAATATTCCAAAGTTTCAAAGGGAACAAAGGAAGACCAGACCAGGGGCTTTTTCAAAAAAGAAAACAAATTATAAATTAGAGATATTAATAAATTATTGGTAGAACTTTGGATTAGATTTAGTTTGAGCCTTGAGGGGGTGTTATATGTTGCTTTATTCTAAAGACTAAAGTTACATGGAGTGCCTCTGGATTAGGGCACCAATGCATTAGCAAGGATTTTTAATTATGTGTGCTGATGGTCCCTAAATAATATTTCAAAATGCATATGTTTTTTATGGCGCTTGTCGCATTTACTAAAAAAAAAAAAAGTTATTGTAAATCAATTCTTTTAGTATACAAACTGTATTTAATTTGGTCATCGCTCTCCTGTTAATTTCATTGATAAAATAATAAAATTTTAATTATTATATAATTATATGATAATTATCACCATGGTGTAATTGATATTTTTTTTTTTCATGGTTAGCATTTGTTAGTAAGCTCATTATTATAGTTTTATTAATTTTCTGTTCTCATAAATATCTACTGATTAAACAGGAAAAACCATGTAAATAATTATTTCCAATTAATCAAAACTGCAGTCATATCTCATATAAACCTAGAATCATTTGTTGGTATTTTGTTATAATTAAAATATTATATATAATTTAAAATATAATTTCTAAGAGGACTTCTTTTAAAAAATATTAAGAGAACAGCACTCTAATAATTTAATATTTTCCAAACCAGCTCCTCTTAGAATTTTTGTCATGCATATTAATTTAATCAATTTATTTGTTTTTAAAACTTCCGCTAAGATGTTGAACTAATTGGATCACCAAATATCATCACTTATGAAACCATGAATAATGAATTATTGTGTTTATTTGATTCAATTTGTATTTTTTTTTTTTTAACAAATTGAATAAACTATGTCAGAGCTATAGACGGGTAAAAAATTAATATCAACTCATTTATACCCTTCTCATCATGCGTGAGTGAGATTTGACAGCTTAATGTAAAAGAACTTATGGTAATAGACCAAGATATTATTGCCAATTCAATTTATATGTATTCATGTTGTTTATATCATAAAACATTAATTTTATATACATTATTTTAATTTTTTATTCAATTGACAGAATTTAAGTAAACTAAAAGTTTCGTATGCATTTGATTTGGTAGGTATTTAGTTGGTCCATTTATTCAAACATAGATTTTCATTTTACTTACATATGAGTTTAAAAAAAAATCAAACACTTTTTTTTTAATAAAAAAATCAAACACTTTAGACAAAAATTCATTTCACTAAAATATCGTTTTCCAAAAAAAACACTTCCCCATCGATTCTTATAGTTGTTTTTTACCATAAGAGATAATTTTAATCCTAAAAATATCTTTTATTTTATATGGAATTCTAAACCAATGGAAATTGATATGCGTGAGGTTTCCCTTTTATAGAGATTTTGACCCATGGGTTTTACTTTTACAAAACCACCTAAGAGTAAATATTAATAAACATTGAAATTACTACCCTATTATGTTTTGTTTAAATTTCAGTATGTATTGACGTTTTTGCTCAACATCTAAGATTTTTTTTTTTTTTTTTTTTTTTTTGTGCTTGTATAGAAAGTTCATTTCAATATATATACTTACTGCTTTTTATCTTTATTTTTTTAAACATTTGGACAAGAATGTGAGCCTCAGAGGTAGACAGGGAAACAATGAATTTTCTTTTTAGAGGTGCTCCACAATAGTCTCTGTTTTATGGGTAAACAGCCACGTAATCAATTATATATATTCAATACTCTTTACATAATTTTTTTTTCTTTTAAAAACGACATGAGTTGTCAAGAGACCAAAAAAATATAAAAATACATCAATTATTATGACTTTAAACCTCCTAAGAATAAATCTCCCATACAACATCTTTCACAAAAAGCCCACATAAAAATTTCTCCTGATGGCTTACCAATGGTTATTTTTTTACACCCATTTTTTCACCCATTATTTAAAAATAGTATTCTATTTTTGGAGCACATCCTTCAGGAGGATGTTTTCCCTCTATTTGGTCAAAACGAAATTAACCAAGGACAAAGAAGTAATTTACCGAGACAGAGAAGGACAAAGAAGTAATTTCCCTCTATTTGTTCACATAGCCTAAACTGTAAAGCAGCTTTACTTCTATTGGAATTAAAAAAAAAAAAAAAAAAACTCTGAAACAAATGAACACAAAATTTCAATGCTGAAGGCCTCAAATTTCGGTAGATCTCCTTGTTAAAAACAGTAAGCGATAAATTGAGAATCCTTTCCATCCAAATTTTAATGAAATCAAAATGGTGATTGTCGAATGTGATCAAAGAAACATTTTCACTGCCTCCGGCCTCTGCCTTTCTTGGAAGCCAACTGCTCGGCTTGCTCCTTGCCTGATACTTCAGATATATCGGCTGTGCAACAGGAAACATAATCTCCATGTTACTCGGTGATAGTTGCCAATTAGTTAATTAAAATACAAAGGGAATATAAGCCAAATGGTAATGATAAGAAATTTCAGAAACTAAGTTTTACCATCAGGACCTCGAGCCATCAGGGTGAAAAAGATGTTATTCAGCTTCTCCATCTTCTTTACATCTTGGGCCTGGTCTGTCTTAAACTTCAGGCACTGTAACCATAAGACTTCTCATTATGACCAGTTCATTATATCAACATGAGAACAATGATGAGTGATTTTGGAAGCTTTGGGATTATAAATGACGAATGAATTATCCAAATTGAATATTTCTTACTTGAGAAAAAGACATTTGCCAACCAACAAACTTAATGTGTAAATCAAGGATGCCAAACTTCTGACGGGAAAAGCAATATACCTATAAAGAAAGTTCGCTAATATTAAAATTGAATTGAATCTATTCGGAATAGGTTCCCAATTTATCTACTCTCAAGAAACCCACTAACATTATCAAGGGTCCACATTTAGCAAACCAAAGCAACTTTCCTACAAAAAATATCCATTTAATTCCAAACAGACCCACGCACAGTTACTGCTATCTGATGTCTGATGAGAAAATGAATAATGTAATGCTTTTGCAAATATCTATTCCTTGAATCCATAAGCGGACAGCTGACATTAGCAATGAATCATGTCTCCTCAAGTACATCTCACTAGATACGAGAATGTTACAAAGCAAAAGACAAAGGCTTTCCAAAAAAAACCAGCTGTGGACAATACAATCACAGTCAAGAGATGGGCTTATCACTTGATAGTTCACTCTGATGAAAAGGTCAATTAGAGTTCGGTTACTGAGTTCAATTGGAATAAAAAGTCTATTTACCAACCAGAATCTATAGACACTGCATAAAAGAAAAAATCATTTAAGAATAAATTTAAGGATTTGAAAACAAGGCTAATTCCATTCTCATAAGCACCCGTTAAAAGATATAAAAACGCCTGCCCAACCATATGATGCACTTTTTAAGAATAAAATCTAATATCAGTTAGAAAAATAATAATAAGCATCTGCTCATATAGAGAATCAATTTACAGAGACACGACCTTGAACACTTCAATATGAAAACAGACTGTGCAAGACACATGAGTGAAGGTCGCTCCAACTGTTTAAGGTATGCTACAATCTAAAAAAAAAATAAAGCTAGAAATAGATTCCACTGCACAAAAGAGGAGAAAAAGGTGAAAAGGATACAAGAATACTGATCAATTTGTGCATTTTGTTCAATCTATCAGAGTAGCAGTAAGGACATAGGTGGTATTAACAACAAAATGAACATTGAGCATTTAGTAAAATTAAATATACAAATACCTATTGAGAATGAAAGAAGACAATGAGAAGATGAAGAAATAGTTGACGATAAACTAATTTCTAAGAATATAATTGGGGCAATAGAAAGTAACAAAATCCATCTATAAAGTCAGTCAATAAAAGACTGAGAGGTAACAAAAATCAAGGTTCCAAACGTTGTATGCATGACCAACATATAATCAAAATAGAAACACAAAAAGCTAAGGTGATCCAGTCTTGTAAAATGGAGCAGGCATTACTGGCCCCATGATATGAAGTTAATAAATGTGAAAATATACACAAAAATAAAGGCTTTGAGATTAACATCAGAAATGAGTAATAAGATGATCAATAACTCAAATATGGGAAGACTTTCAAATTGTGTTACAGAAAAATGTTCTTCAGATAGCCATAACATATACCAACAACATTTACAAAGGCTTCATATAAAGCATACAGCAAGTAAATAAACTTCCCTATGGATTGCCTTCAGGTATCTTACAACCATGAACTCTTTATAAGGCTATATCCAATTGCTGAAATTGCTAATAAACAAATTGTCAAGAAATTCCTCCATGAAACATTACTTCATATTTTTCTAAGATAAACTAATAAATTTCTTCTAATCCACAATCTTTTTGCCCACAAAGATGACTAAATATTTGTCTTGACATTGAATTGCTCTAAATTCAGAAATGATAAGCTAGACCTACTTCCCTAAAGTGCAGTTCCGTATGGCCGAGCTAAGTTACCTGAATAACAAATACAACTAATGCAACTACACAATGCAAAAGAATCCAGACTTGAACATTACATCAACGTAGAAGGCCAACCTGATGCAAGTTAAAATGAGCACTCATAATTCATATATATGTGTACCCAAAGCCATACAAATTTTATCAGCTAATGCAAATATCTTCATGCTCATCCATGGGCATTCAGCAAGATGTATTATTGTTCCAAAAGCCAAATCGATACCATCAACGCAAGAAGAACAATACAATAATCTCTCCAAAAATATATTTAAAAAAAAAAACGACAACGACAACAACATCACGGCTGGAAACAGCGTTTGCTCTTTCAACCAATACAATCAGAATCAACACCACCAACTAGACACAGATGCAAAACAAAGCACCACAATAGCATAACAAATCCATAAAATTTTGGCTAAAAGAGATCAAACAAACAACGAAATACCTCACGATTGTCAGTGACCTTGAGCACAAGTTTTCCGTCGCAGTGTCTGTACTTCATCACATACCGAGACTGATCCAAACACAACAAAATCAAGCAAAGATCAAGAAAAGAAGATCAGAAATCGAAACGTAGGCACAGGAATCAAAGAGGGAAACGCACAGATTGAGGATCAGCGCGGAAAAGCTGGACGGATCTCTCGACGAACTCCTCCCAAGAAGCGATGTACACCATCGTGAGCACCGATCTTCTTCCCCTTCGAATCAAGAACAAAAGTCTAAAAAGAGAGGAGAACCTAGAGGGAAAAAAGGGTTTTAGCGTTTTTCTTTTTCTTTTTTTTTTTTTTTTTTTTTTCTTTTGGGGTGGATGTATTATGTATGCCGCTGTTTAACATTTAAAATAAGTTATGTGTATAAAAAATAAATAAATAATGACATTTTAAAAAATAATAGAGGGTATATTTAAACAAAAGCCAAAACATTTTTCTACAAACTAAAAAAGAAATTTGGGGGAAAAAATGAAAATATCATACTATTACAATTATAATAAAATCCATGTAAATAAAAACAGACGGGATGATTAATGGACAAGATAAAAATACATGGAAATTGCCAAAAAAAAAAAACCTAAATTTGTGAAACTGTCAAAAACACCCGTTAATTTGGCAATCCCTAAAAACCCATTCTTTTTAAACATAATATTTTCTAACCCCCCAAAGCATATAATGATGGTTAATTTGGTAATCTCTAAAAATCCCCAAAAACCCGATACATCGAGTGCGTACATGACATCGGGTGAAGTGAGCATTCACACCGATATGTTTGGTCAGCTCATGCTTGACCGGATCAGTAGCAATCTGAAGAGCACCAGCACTGTCACAATGAATAGAAGTGGGAACGGATATCAGTACACCAAAATCCTGAAGGATAAAACGAAGCAAGAGTATCTCCTAAACAGTAGAAGCTAAAGAGAGGACCTCAACCTCAGCATTGGACTTAGCAACAGTCGCCTGTTTCTTGGTCTTTCAAACAATAAGAGAAGACCCAAGAAAAACACAATAACCAGTAACAGAGACGCGATCATCAGGAGAACGGGCCCAAGTAGCATCAGAATATATCTGTAGCTGAAGTGTGGACAGTCGAGAATATAACAAACTACGAGATGCAGTACCCCGAAGATAGCGTAAGACCCGAAGAAGATGAGCATAATGAGTAGAAGTAGGGGCCGCAACGAACTGACTAAGGATATGAACTGCGTGGGAAATATCAGGTCGAGAACCAGTTAAATAGACCAGACTGCCAACCAGATGTCGATAGCGCGAGGGGTCAGATAAAAGAACACCATCAGAAGCTCGGAGCTGCAAATGTCACTCCATCTGTGTAGCAGCTGTACAGGTATCGGTCAAACCAGATCGAACAAGGAGATCAAGAGTGTAGCGCTGCTGAGAGAGACGATAACCATCAGAAAGAGAAGTGATCTCAATACCCAGGAAGTAGCGAAGCTGACCCAAATCAGTCATGAAGAAAGTCTCACATAGTTTCTATTTAACAAAGGTAATGTGAGCAGAGTCATCCCCGGTAAGAATCATGTCGTCCACATAGAGAAGAAGGATGGTATGACCTCGAGAGGAGATATAAACAAATACTGCTGGATCATGAATACTGGGAGTGAAACCAGCAGCCTCAACGACTGTGCTGAATCTCTCAAACCAAGCCCGTGGAGCCTGTTTGAGACCATAAAGAGCACGACGGAGGCGACAAACAGACCCCTGGGGCACCTGAAGACCAGGAGAAGGGGTCATGTAGACCTCCTCTTTTAAATCCCCGTGAAGAAAAGCATTCTTCACATCAAGCTAATGAAGGGGCCATCCACGAGCAGCTGCAATAGCAATCAAGGTGCGAATAGTATGCATATGGCTACTAGAGCAAAAGTCTCCTCATAATCACGACCATACTCCTGCTGGAAACCACGAGCAACAAGGCGCGCTTTATAGCGCTCAAGAGATCCATCAGAATGGGTTTT
This sequence comes from Dioscorea dumetorum, assembly GCA_902712375.1. Taxonomy (NCBI): domain Eukaryota; kingdom Viridiplantae; phylum Streptophyta; class Magnoliopsida; order Dioscoreales; family Dioscoreaceae; genus Dioscorea; species Dioscorea dumetorum. The sequence goes on along the minus strand of CACTHL010000804.1, from coordinate 22,708 downwards.
CACCCGGTAGATCCAGCGACAGGTGATAGGAACAGCATGAGAAGGAAGAGGAACCAGATTCCAAGTGTAAGTTCGTGATAGAGCATCAAGCTCCTCTGCCATGGCATGCCGCCACTCAGGTGACTGAACTGCCTCCGTGTAGGTTCCGGGCTCTAGAGCAAGTGAGACACTGGTGCTAGTAGAAGCATAACGTTCAGGAGGATGTAAAGAAGAGCGATCGCGTAAAGAATAAGGGTGAGATGGTACCTCATATGTGGAATCAGTAGTAGGGGGAGCATTGGAGCAGGCCGATCGAGAGGGAGATGCAGCAAGTTCTCGGCGATGATAAGTTAAACGAACAGGTGGACGAGCCAAAGGGAGGGATGAGGAATCAAAAGATAAAGAAGGTGAAGGAATAGGAGAAGAGTGGGATAGAAGCTCTGGAGAAGAAACTGAAGGAAAATCCTCAGCTGAAAAGGAAGCAAAGAGGAAAGAAAGAGGAACTGTCTGAGATGGAGACTCAGTAGAAAGAGGAGAGGCATAGAAGGGTGTGGACTCATCAAAAGTGACATGACGAGATATGCAAATATGACGAGTGACTGGATCATAACAACGATAGCCTTTATGTTCAAGACTATATCCCAAGAAGACACAAGGAATGGACTGGGCAGTGAGTTTGGTCCGCTCTCGAGATGAAAGCAAGACAAAACACCGACAACCAAAGACACGAAGATGATCATAGCAGGGAGGAGTGCCATATAGACATTCACCGGGACTATAATGGTGAAGGTGAGAAGAGGGTTATAGGTTAATAAGATAAACAGCAGTATTACCTGCATCTGCCCAGAAATGAGGAGGAAGAAAAGCACCAAGGAGTAGAGCACGAGTCATTTCTAAGATGTGACGATGCTTACGCACAGCAACGTCATTTTGTGGATGTGCCCCAGGACACGATAATTGAGGTAAGGTGCCCTCATAAGCCAAAAAATTGCGCAAAGCTTGAGAAGTGTATTCACCCCCAGAATCAGACCGAAAAGTCTTGATAGTGGCAGAAAACTTGGTTTGTACCATAGTGGTAAAAGAACGATAAATAGATAATAACTTACTATGGTGATGCATGAAATATAACCAAGTAAAACGAGTGTAGTCATCAATAAAAATAACATAATAGCTATTACCTCCTTTTGATACAAAGGGGGCTGGACCCCAAACATCGGAATGAATAAGTTCAAAAGGAGCATTAGTTTGAGACTGACTCAACGGATAAGGACGCTGTAGCTGTTTACCGAGCTTACAGCCGACACAAACTACATCAGAAGAAGGAGAGACATCTCCTAGAAGACCATGATGAAGTAGTGAGGACATACGAGATGGACACAAATAACCAAGATGATGATGCCACATATGATAAGGGAGAATAGCAGTATTACAGTAAGATACCCAGTCGACGGAAGAAGGAAGGCGAAGAGAATCCAATGCTACACTCCTTTATGACGACGGCCAGCTCCAATCACTGTCCCACTGTGATCCTGCTCACGACATGAAATACGGTCAAAAATAACCTGACAACCATAATCAGTGATCTGACCAACAGAGACAAGATTTATGGATAGGTGAGGAACATAGGAGATAAACGGTACAGAAAAAATACTAGATGAGAGATGACCAGCAGAAGAAACAGGAAGGAGGATACCGTCAGCAATACGGACATGAGTGACAAGAGAAGGAGAGTGAGAATTATGAAGATGGGAGGCATCATGAGTCATATGAAAAGAAGCACCAGAGTCAAGAAGCCAAAATAGACAGGAACTACCTGGAGCAGATGGAGTAACCTGAGTGGCGGTGCGTGCATGACCAGGGAAGGAATCAGCCATATTTGAATACTGAAACTGCCGAAACATTGCCAAAATCTGCTGATCTGTAGGCAAGAGAGGAGTAGAAGAGGTCTGAGCAGAATGCACCTGAGGATGTGGAGGCGTGGGAAGAAGAGGTGGACTCTGTGAAGGAGCGGTAGTGCGCGGAAATCCACGCTGCTTCTTTCTACAGTCACGCTCGAGATGGCCCGCAATGCCACAATGGTGACAAGTCACTATACGCTTCGACCGGAGATGAGTTCGAGAGAGCTGTGTAGAAATAATCGACGTCGCTGGAGATGTAGATACAGGGCAAGAGGCAACAAGTGCATTGCCCCCCTGGGAAAGTTCGGAGACGAGTCTCCTCAGCACGAACAAAAGCAAAAGCCTCATCCAAAGTATAAGCAGAGGGAGCATGAAGAAGCTGGGCCCGGGTCGACTCGAACTCAGGTCGAAGACGCATGATGAACTCATACATTCGACGAGTCTCGTCATGACTACAACGACGTTTGCAGGACTCAGAACAAGCCAGAATCTGAGCAGAATGAGTGGTGCAGTAGGGAAGAGTGAGAGCGTCAATCTGACGCCAAATGCCACAGCACCTATTGTAAAAACGATCAACAGTATCTTCTCCCTACTGGAGACCAGCAAGAGCCTGATACAAAGTATACAGTTGTGCCTGACTGGAACCACAATAGCGATGTTCCAAATAGTCCCACATCTCCCGGTAGTGGGAAGATCTGCTATCTTGGTACGTATCTCAAAGGTGACTGTCTGGCAGATAATCATCTTGGCGGTCGAATCATCAGCTGCCCATTTCTCTAGTTTTTGTTCAAATGCTGTAATAAGAATGGAGGCCTCCAGGGAGGAGCCTGGAGGGTCGGAAACTGCGGGAGGAACAGGAGCAATGGAGGTACCATCAACATATCGAAGGACACGAATACCGTGAAGAATCCGTTTGACTGCCAGTCACCAGGGAATATAGTTGGTGCCGTCAAGGATCACATCCGAGTGTTGGAAGTTTCGGTAACGAGCGTCTGAAGAAACTCCGGTAAGACCATAAGGGTCTGCATGGATGGGGGTTTTTGGAGGTTTCATAAAGTAATGTAAGGTAAGGAAAAGGAAGGTAGAGGAATGTTTTGAACCATACTTTGCTTGGATAGAAGGTAATGTAATTGGAGGTTTTGAAACCTTATCATGCTTGGTTGGGAGGTGAGTGGAGGTAAGGTTACATAGTATATTACTAAATTACCCTTTTGGTTAATAAATAAATAAAAAACAATGTTATAGAATTCATTTTCAATAATAAAATTAATTAAATAATATCATTAATAGATTAAGTAATATTTCTCAATTTATAAAATTCTATATTTTTTTCATTTTATTATTATTAATTGTAATTAAATGAGTAAGAGTTTACACATTATCATTACTAATTAAGTAATATTTCTCAATTTTAAATTAATAATTAAATAATATTTCTAATTTTTTAATTATTATTATTATAATTAATTATAACTAAGCGAGAAAGAGATTAAACACTATCATTAATAATTAAGTAATATTTCCGAATTTTTTTCATTATTTATTTTTTTTATTATTAAAATTTTTAATTTTTTTTTTTAAATTATAATTAGATTTGGTGAGGAAAAGAATGATGTCTCAACAATTAATGATGTAATTACGCAATCAATTACAATTAATCATGGAGATATATACTTTGCATCACAACCATGACAACCAACATTCTCATGCTTCCTTTCACCACCAGAAACAAAGAAAGCACCTTGAATGTCCAATACATGTTTAACCAAATAGAGTCACATGACAACCTTACAATTCACTATCACACACAACTTCACGCATTGTTAATACAAACCAACTAGAAACACAATTAGGAATCAACAAAGATGAAGAAAGTACGAAAGTAATTTGTTTTGTCAATACATCTTCCAATAATACCCGTTGGCTATGCCATTCCAACATTTGGAAGTAATTTGTTTTGCCAATACAACAAATAGAAATACCCATTGGTGTTGCCATTACAACATTAGCCAAAAAACACACTTGTGGACATTAACAAAAATATTGCCAACTGCAAGATTGTCTACCTTCGCACTTGTTTAAGCATGTACCAAATAAGAAGATAATAGTTACTACAATGACTAATACTCACAAGTATGCAAAAGGAAAATTTTCACCAACAATAAATGTTTACCTTTTGTCTTCGCATTCACTTGGTTCTCGATCATAACCCATTGAAGTCAACAACAAAGTTTTGCGATTTTCATTTGGGCATCCCATTACACCTTCCAACATCTTGGGATCATTGATGAGGAATAAGTAAGCTTTGTTCAGAAAAGGTTGTGAGAACCCTAAATTCACAAGCATGACCCACACATCAGACGCTTTAATTGAATTTGTGTTTTGACCAAATGCATTCAAAATATTGTTGGTCACATTCAACACATTCTTTGATACTTCAACTATTGCCGTTGTTGATTGAACAAACGCATTAGACATCGTTTCCACCGCCGTTGAAAACTTGCCATCGTCGTCACGACTAGAAGATCTTCTAGCCTTCTTCGACCTAGAAGAACTTAGAACTTCAAGTGATGCTTCTTCACCAATCTCATCATCATGAATTTCTATGTTCTCATGGTCTCCCAAATTCTCTAGATCTGCTGTGTTTTGGGAAACCATAAAATCAATGTCATCAATCGCACCTGAACAAGAACCGCCAGAAATATTCGTTGAATTTGGGCGTCGTCTTCGCCTCATTTCAGATGCAGTCTTGGCATGTTTCCCCGTCGCTCTATCTTGTCCATAAAGTTGAACCAACTTCTCATAGTTTCTAATGCTCTTATTCATCCACTCTGCTGCTTCTGGTTTGGCCCGCACATAAAGAAATGGTAAAAGGATTATACCTAATAATATATATATTAACTTGCACTTCTATGTGTTAATCAAAAGGAAAAAAAAAATTACCACAATTAAGTGTTGCCATACTTCCGGTTCAGCATCCCACATTTCCTTTGTTGGATTCCAAGCGAATCCACTCATCCCGTTCTTGAAGACATCGTAGCATCTAGTAAATGCTCTTTTAATGTTTTTCATTCGGTTTTGAGCTTTCTCCTTATCTATTGTCTTCTCTGGAAATGATCCCTTCAACTCATTGACGATGTTATCTAATGCATGTGTTGTGAAGGTACCACCAATTCTATTGCCCATTGTTTGTTGTTGCAAATATGCATCAATTAAAGCGTCATCCATACTAAAGTTCCAAACACACATGGCATTTCCATCATGAACATTTGTATTTGCTTTTCTTCTTGGCATATCTCAAACTACATCACCAAAATAAAAAATTACCATCTTCTAATTTACATGTGAAGTCATATATATTACCATTAAGAGAATATATGTACCTACATAAATGGCAACACATTAAATTCACAGTGCAATTAATACTATTAAGCTCACATCGCAATTAATACTATAGCAAAAGAATCCATACAAGCCATACATTAAATTCAAAAAGATACAAATAAGTATCCACTAGTTAATACATAAGAACATGCATTAAGACAACTTCAAAACACTTCTATTACTCAAATTATTCATTATAATTCTGCAATAGCATCTCTAATTAATTCTCCTTCCATAGTTTCTTCAGTATTTTCCCGACTGACATGATGGTCCTCTAGTGCTTCTTCTGCAAGTTCACTATCAACTTGTGCAAGTATATCATCATCAGGATCCGCACACATTAAATAATTATGTAAGATACAACATGCAAAGATAATCTTCTTTTGTGTTTGTAAACCATAATGAGGCTCTGTAGAACTCCCAATTATAGGAAAACGCTTCTTAAGAACACCAAATGTTCGTTCAATAGCGTTACGTAAAAACGCGTGTCGAAGATTAAATAATTCCCTTGCATTTCGGGGTGGATTCCGTGAGTAATTTTTCAAGTGATATCGTTTCCCCCTATAAGGTGTTATGAGTCCATGTCGCAACATGAAGCCGGCATCAACTAGGTAATATTTCCCTAGACATAAAACAAACTTTGTTAATATTCCCCCTATAACATTTGTTGTGTTTTTGTAATATTATATGTACTCGTAAGTACCTTCTGGAATTTTAAGAGGGCATGTTCTAGTTAAGGCATTCTTCATAATCCTTGAGTCAGATGCAGTACCTTCCCAACTAGGTAACACATACGTGAATTTCAAATCAAATGTGCATGCAGCTAAAATATTCTGTGTTGGGTATTCTTTTCTCCCACGATACTTGGGAGCTTCTGTATTAGAAACTTTCACACGAATATGAGTACCATAAATAGCACCGACACAATCGGGTGATATAATTTAAAATTTTCATTTTCAACATACACACATTCGTACAAAATTTATAATTCGATAAGTATTAGTTGTTACCTTAAAGTATGGGTAAAATCTAGTGTTGTTGAATATTTCTGAAGGAATTTGTATGACATCGGGTTGTTTCAAAAATTTATCCTCCAACTCTACTATTGCTTGCAACACATTGTGAAAATGACGAAAAATAGTCTCACCGGAACGCCTGAAAAAAAAGGATAATTCACGATGCGAAACATTATGACCTAATAGGTATAGTGTTCTCGCAACTTGTTCCTCAACGGTAACTTGTCTTGATAGTCGAAGACCTCCCTCTATTACTAACATGTCACACAATCCTTGAAAGGCTCCATGGCTCATCCGTATCATATTATGACATAAATTACTTGTAAGTAAATGTGACATTAATCCATCTCATGCTCGTTCCGCTTCAAGCCGGACTTCACGTGGGATTTGGCCTCCAGTAAGTTCATCTCTACGTCTCGCATACCAACAAATTATGATGGTGATGAACTCAAACATTACTAGATGATGTAAGTGTAGCAATTTTGTAAACTGGTCGTTCAGGGTAATTAGGGCCAATAAAAGTTTAGCCAACATTTGTTTCTCATCGTCCATCTAAACATAACAAGTTTAGTAATTAAAATGCAAATCAATATATATGATAAAAAAAAACTAACTGCAAAACGAGGATATAGTGTTTCCATTGCCATTAAATGCATCGAATACGATGCTATGATTGTTGCTTTCCAAAACTTCAGACAAAATTGATGAGTATGTATCCTTTATCACTTGCCTAGTTGACTTTGTAAAAATTTAATGTGACAATTTTATGTTCTTCTTTCATTTTTTTTTTTTTTTTTTTTGTGTGGCTGGATTTTTTTTTATATATAACTCTTTGTTACAAGGACCAAAATAACTATTGCATTAGTAAAACATATAATAGAACAGGTTGAATATAACAAAAGTGATGACAGCGCACTGGCAGCAGCATGTAATAGAAAAGTGAAAAAGACAAGTTCATAAATAATAAATTTGTCCTGTGAAGGTAGCTTGTGTTGTGCACTACTTTCCAAAAGCTTGAAGCATTAAGCTTTGGAAAAGTCTTGGATAGTTACCTCGCATGAGACTAAGTTCTATGTGATGCATTACAAAGAAAAATATTTTGATTTCAGATTGCTGTGAATGAGCATAAGCAACAATAACATGGATTCTCAATGCTTCTTCCTATTTGAAGGGTGATGTTCTAGCCTTTTTGAGCAAGTTCCTCTTGTGTTAATTTTTCAAATTACTTATAATTAAAAATAATAATGATAATAATAATAATAATAATACAGGGTCCTTATCATGAATAAATATCCTATAATGGTTGTCTTATTCTTTTAGTCCCACCATTACTAGAAATTGATGACATGTGTATCTCTTGCAACAAGGTCCAACTCATCCCATGTTATCAATTTCATTCTTTCAACTATATGGAAAGGAAAATCATCTGTTTTTTATATTTCCTAAGATGCTCTAACAAGCATGATTAAACTTATTGTTCTCAAATGACCTGCTTTCTCTTCACAAGATTCATCTATAGTTTGATGTAATGGAAGTGATGTAATAAATCAGCTGGATTCATCCAGTTAACAATTTATTATGTTCGATGATTCATATCGTTGATTGTCACCACAAATTATTCCTGATTAGATGTCTCTGCCCTAATAGGAGCAAAGCGCTCAGAGAAATACAAGTTGTGGTACTAGTATCTTATCTGAACAATCATTCTCACAAAATTGTTACAACTCTCATGGTTTGTCTCCTTTAGAAACCAATCTAACATATAGAAACCAATGCCAAACATTTAGATCCACAGAGTGAATCAAGCTACAAGAATATATGACCAGATACACAAACAACGGTGCAATCCATACTACTAATCAAAATCTACATAAAATCAGCCAAAAACATGATCTTTTCAACAAACTTCACACAAAATCTACATAAAACATGATCTTTTCAACAGATTCAAACAAAAAGACAACAAAATCAGATAAAAAAAACGCAAAATTGAAACATCATCAGGAAATCTCGATCTCAAATCCAAAAAAACCACAAATGAAAAAAGAAAAGGAGTGAAGATTAGAACTTTTACAAGCAATCTGAATGGTACCTGCAGAGATTGGGAGAAAAAACCTGTGAGAGAGCGGCGCTGCTTTCAGAGATAGAGAGAAGGGCCAAGACACAATTAGCGGTGGCTCCGAGGCGGCGGCGGTAGCGGTAGCGGCAGCAGCGTCGTTGTTCTTCAAAACCTCGGAAAGAGAAGGAAAGTAGAAAATGAAGGGAAAATGGAAATATAATCATGGGTGGAATTATATGAAACCTATAAGGGCATTTTTGTCAGAAAAAAAATACTAACTCAAAACCTTCCCAACCCTCCAATTTGGAGGTTGAGAAACTTCACAAAAGTGGAGGTTTTAAAACCTCCACTAACCCCTCCCAACCCTTACCTCCCCCTAAAACCTCCCATCCAAGCATGGATTCTTGAAAATCCTTATTTTACTCTACCTCCAAAAACCCCCCATCCAAGCAAGCTCTAAATATCCATTTGTTCCTTTTTTTTTTTAAAGATATATATATATATATATTTATATAAAGATAATTATATAATTAGATATTTGAAAAGAGGCTGGTCTGGAATTAGGTGAAGATTCTAGACAGCCTTTTTTTAAAAAGTAGCAAGAAAACACGAGCTGATGTTGGCCATGAGAATTTGTGTCATCCTCGGCACGAGATCCAAGGTTCGCCGGAGTGAAGAGGGTGCGGCTGAAGCGGGCGGGAGGAGGCCGGTGTTGGGCCGGGCTGCGCTAGATGCCGGCGGGGGTGTCTGGGTGAGGTCAAGGCGAGCGGAGATGCGGGCCGAAGCTGGGGTGCTAGGCTGGCGGTGGAGTGGTGGTGGAGGCTGGTGCTGGGCTGGGCGAAGATGGAGGCCGGGCGGGACTGGCGGTGGAGTGATGGTGGAGGCGGGCGGGAGGCTAGTGCTAGGCTGGGTGAAGCTGGAGGCCGGGCGAGTTCTTTGGGCGATCTTGGGCCGTGGGTGGTGGTCGGTCGTGGGTCGGGCCGGGGCCGTGGGTGGTGGTTGTGGGCTGGCTGTGGTTGGATAACGGTTAGGTTGAGGGAGAGATAGAGCAGCAACAATGGGGTGGTTGGGGCTGGTTGTGGCTAGATGCCGGTCTGGAGAGATGAGGAAAGATGACCAGAGGTGGCCGGAGAAGAGAAGAAACTTAAAATTAAAACTCTGATACCATGTTAGAATCCGTTGAGCATGTCATATTACCAAAGAGTGTGTACATATATAGGCAAATATAGTACCGTATATAGTACTGTAGATTACAAGTATACATGTATACTTATAATAGTATATATATATCTATACATCTAACAATATAAACCCAAGTTTTTAATTAGTTAGATTTTCATTTAATAATTTTTTTTAATGTTTTGTAGCTAACATTCCCATTTAATATTACTTGTTTCTACATAAAAATCAGTGCATTAAGTTGAACGGTATTAACTGGCAGAAAAATTAAAAAAAGAATTATTAAAAAAAGAATTTTTTGGGAATACTAAGACTTAGGAATTACAAGTATTTTTTATATTGTTATAGATGTTTATCTAATCTTCGTAAAAAAAGTTCCGACTTTCACATGATAGCTGCAGGTTTGTATGCTTGAAAATTTACCATCATTATATGTTTTTCAAATTAAATAGTCAAAATTGTATATGTTGTTGTAAATGTCAATATATATATATATATATTCCTAAATTGAGAAAAAATATTATACAAAAAATCCTTGTTTTTTTCACTATTATTATTTCTTCTTCTAATTCTAATGAGGGCATATTTATACATGAATGAACAGTTAAAATTAATTTGATTAATAATAATACTGGATACAGTAATCATCCACTATACCCCTTTTGCAGTATTTTCATAAAACTACATGAACATTCATCACACCAACCAACCATCAAGATGACATGGGATACTGTGTTTCTGCAAATTAAATTCTTCTACATATCAGCATTCATGGGGAAAAAATACCACAAAAAAAACAGTGAAATCACTGCAATGCCGGAGAATCATCTAAAATTCACAAGCTAAAAGGGCTGCCATGATCAGGGGTTGAATGACATCTGAGGTGGAAAACAAATCAATTAGAGAAGCATTTCCTCAAGGTTACAATGCACTGACCATGCAACTTTTTACAAGATCTTGAAATCAAGACCTCAAAAAGAAACCATTACAAAAGGTGGTTAAAGAGCGTTACTAAAAATGGAACATGAATACAACAAACTACTGCAACAAATATGAACATTTTAATGACAAGCCCCTGGGAATAATTCGGCACACCAAAGCAGCGGCAATCTACAGCTCGGAAAGTATTGCAGGGATGTAGTGTGAGAGTTCAGCTGTAAGAGACTGGAAACCATTCACAAGCTGCGTGTGGAAGTCTTGATCTTCTTCCCCAATTAATCGGAAATGTACTCGGATTGCCCGCTTGCAAACAGCCATAAATTCCAGCAGTGCTGCAATAAGTTGCTGCAGTTCTTGTGATCGGAGCCTGGTTGCAGGCTCCCCAGATAAAAATGCAGTACAAACGCTGAGCACACCGCTGTTCACCTGCAGGATTCCATTTTTACAATGAAGTCATTTTTAAATTGTAGTGCAACATACAGATCAAGTGAAGCAAAAATTCATTATTTTCATACCTGAACAGCAACACTGCCTTGAAGTATCCTCTGAAGACTTTGAAGGCGGGGGGAGCTGATCACCTTCTGAGCTGCGTGGCTCTTCAAGCTCATTACGAAGTGCAGCGGTCCGGGTTTCAATCATTCCAATGGCATTTTCTACAGGAGAGAACTCCAGAGATTCAGATTTCACTACCAAAAGTCGATTAACAAGAGCAGGAAAGGAGCCCTCAGTTTGGAGCACAGTGCGACGCTTCCATTGATCTTCCAAACCCCCTTGGGTCTTGCCATTTTTAGTAAATGGAGTGTCAAACAAGAAACGATCAAATACACGAGCTCGTACACTTCCAGTTGAGAGCGAGAAGATCCTCTCTCTTCGGCTGCCAAGGTCCTCATCTTCCATAACAGGGTCCACCGCTGTTATCTGCAGATAACAAACACCTGACTGCAATTCCTCCGCATTGACTTGCCTTGAATCTGGTATAATATGAAGGGTGGCACCATCCATTCGGGATTCATATATGTGACTAAGCTTTTCCATTATGTCCCCTAGGCGAACATCCCGTGGCTCTCTGTAGACATATTCCTTTCTATCCAACTTCCCAAACCGTTCACCATAGAATCCAACTCGGTAGTACGTAGCATCTATAAAGGGTATTGGGCTAGATTCCTGCTCAAGAATCGCTTCATAGATGCTGGTGAGGGACGTGTGACATTTGGCGAGCTGTCCAAAGGCCCTTCTGCTTTTATAAACTGGAATTATCAGTTCCAGGATACTAGCACAGAAGTGATGAAGTTCTGCCTGTGAAAACAGCTTATTTGCAAGCTGTAGATACTTCACAGCTGAGTCAACAGTGAGTTTTGATGCGCCATATCCTTCCACCTCAGCAGCAGATGCCTCAGCATTTACTGCATTGCTAACCATTGGGCAGATCTTCCTTAAAGCAGCCACATGATCTCGGCTCCAAACAGCGTCATTCCTTCCCACAAGAGCCTAAAAGGATATCTTACAAAAATGAGAAAATGGGGAAAAATAACACAGGATGTGTAAATGAAAGTTTGAACATGAACCGAAAGCAGACCTGCATGATTACACCAGCAACAGCGACCGCACATTGAGCAGCTTCAGCCCAAGACTGCATTTCCTGGTGTGCATCACATAGATGCAGCAACCACATTATGTGCAGATCAGGTACAGGGGCATAAGCCATTGCGAGCTTATAAAAGCTTTCTGCTGCGGCATATCTATCAACATTCATTACAGAAGCCTGACATATAGCATAATGGCTTTTTAGCACAAGCAGAGATTGAAAACCATTCGAATTTAGAAATTGTATGCAGAATCTAACAGAAATCACCAAGGTATGAGTGCAGGTCATTTCATTTTTTACCCTAACATGAAGTGAGACACCAAAGTCAGCGGTTGAGTGTTTAATGCATGTCAGTGCCAAACAAAAGTTGGCATTTCCAAATCTCTCAGAAATAAAATGAAAATAAAATAAATACACAGAGACACATGATGTGAATCATTTACTTGTTGCTAACACAACCACCTCGTACAGCTGTACTATTGTTACATCCATCTCAACCAAAAGGAAAAGGCCACTATGTTCAAGACTACAGGACTTAGGCCAGGGGATTCTTCATGGTTCCATCACCCCATACAAGGGACAAGAACCTCAAGGATTGCCGGCAAATATATGGTAAGAAACCCAAATAAGAGTGCACACAGGCAGAAATGCTTGCCACTTTCCAATCAAATAACAATAAAAATAGTACTGCTTACCAGTAGGGCATGTTCCAGGCCTGCATCAAGGGCCTGAAGAAGACACTCAGATAGATGTCGGACTTCATGCCAAGACCAGCGAGTATCAGTTGAACCTCCAGGAACTGCTTCAAGTGCATTTCTAGGAAGTCCACTCTCTTCAATTAGCTCCAAACTTCTATCTTCATCTGCCATTTCACACAAGGATTTCCTCAAACGCCGAGCTTCCCCGCTTTCTTCCAAAGATCCATCATATTTCATTTGTGTAACTTGTACATCAGACATCAATTCCGACAGTGTAATTGTCAGCATGACCCTCAGCCGAGTTGTGTTTGTAAAATGGTAAAACGAATTCTGCAGATACAAGGAAAGAACAGATATTTAGGGAGTTCTCAATGTAATTTGTTACACGTCATGATACTATAATGAAAAGCCTACCCTGACAAGTATTTGAAGCCCAACAACAGCCCTTCTCCTAATGGAATCATTTCGAAAAACTGCCAGCCGTAATAGATGAAATGCAACTTGCTTCAAGAAGCGATCATTCTCCCTTGCCATCAACATTGCACCATGAAGATTAAAAATATTGTTGAAAACAGGGAATAATGCTTTCCAGAAGACCAACGGTTGACTACGAGAAAAGAGCCCCATGACTATAGATGTAATGCAGTCTAGCTTTCCATAATCAGTAGCAATGCTATGGGATGCTGCAGCATTTGAAAATTTATCAGTCATCTCTAAAACCTGGAGACTGACAGCAGTACTTAAGTTCTCCTCCCAAAGTTCCTGAATGAAAAAAAAAACGATATCATAAATTTTCTAGCTCATAAAAAAACCAACTTGAATATAGTTAAGTTGAATTACTGACCAGCTTTTGTCTAAGTATTGGGTGGAGGGACTCTCTTAATGCTCTGGTCGAAGTACCAATTCTAGATGATTGTGCCTGTGCAAGAGCTTCCCTCAAAGAGTATGGTTGACCAGGTGAGCTTAACTGAGGACTGACTTTGTGCCACATATAACCATTTTCAGGAGTTCCCTGTGTCTGCATTAAATAGTTGGAAACAAATCTACAAAATCAGATAACATCTTTGTCTCGTCTTCAATGCTATCATGGTCAAAATGCTATTCACCTTCAAATCTTAAATCAGTTTGCAAAAAGATATTAGTATCAGGTTAAGCCAATGTCAGATTTGGCTACTACCACGGGCACCAGCTTGACAATGCAAACCAAATTTGACATGGGGATATAGGAGACAGGCATTTATTCAAACAAAATCAGATAACATCTCTTCAAGTAATTCAAAGCAAATTGATAGAATCAATAAAACTATTACAGCAAAACATACAAACTAGGGGGGCATTTGACCTTGTTTGAAAGGTTGGAGTCTCGGGGTTAAGGAACACCAAATAAACATCCAGAATTTTTTGAGAAACAAAGATATGAGAACATAAACTCCAACTGAAGAAAAAAAAAAGTAGCAGAGAGCATGGCTAGGGGAAAATGCAGGAACAGTTGATAAACAGAACCAGAAAACATACTCTAACTTCTTGTCGTGCGGCCTCTGAAAGATATGAATTGATAGCCGGGGAAAGCCTATCAGAGTACTTGGGAGAAGCAGGTGCCTCACTATCTGGGCTGCGAGAGCTACAGCTCATAAGCAAGCTGTCTGCTAGCTTTTTGTGCTGCAAAAACAATGTAGTGGCATTCATTAAAAGGGATAAATATGGAAGTCACGGGATATAGCCATTCTTGCCTATGCCTCTTCACAAAGATCTCAACTATCACAAGCAAAGCAACCGAAAAATGTAAAAGAGACTTTAATCCAGAAGATGACACTGCCAGGCACTCATAATTTGAATGAATTTGCTTTATATGACTTGAAAACCGGATTGCCAAATCTAACCGCATTTTATGACTTGAAACAAGTGACGTAATCAAAGACCTTGTCTCAGTACAATGTATAACTGTGTTCTCTAGAAGATACCTCGAAAACAACAAGACACTCTTCTAGAAGTTTGAAAAACAATCTTGTACGAGCAATGCTCTGCTGCCATGCCTTAACAAGGGATGCATCATCCAGATTGCGTATGATTTGAAGAACTACAATTAAGACTTCACGCTTTTCAATCGCATTAAGGTTATAGAAAACTGGTATCTCATCCAAAATCTGCACAAATAAAAAAAAAAAAAAAGGGAAAAAATCTGGTACATTAATTGTACTGAAATGAGAGAGTTAAAAAATAAAATGTACACTGATAATCAAATGTTTGAGGTGCATATAAAGATATTTTCCATCATATATATGGTTGCCATATAACTTATACATTAGCAAAAGGAACATTTGATAGGCAAACAAAAGACGATACAAACTATAACCAAAGGCCATGCTTTGTCACATGCATGCCTATAGATGATCACAAACTCTATGACCAATACATGTATGAAAGTAAGGCCCTCGGTTGTAAGAATAATCAGATCAAAAAAGCAAGCTTAGGAGACCAGCAAGAACTGAAAGAGATTGGGTTGCAGAGATAGGCCTCCATTTTTATTTTTATTTTTATTTGATTACATTGAACCACCTTTGATACAAAAAGCCCAATAGAACAATCAGTCATATGTACCTGCTCAGAACTATTGGCAAGTAGCTACCATAGCTGAAACAAAATATGCCTCTGACCCTATATTTTGCTTCCATCTTCAAGTTAAATGCCTGTAACATCTAATCAGGTTTGAACCTTGTTCAAAGTAAAAATCATATGACAATGATTAGCCTACATTCTATGCCCCATCAGCTCTGGACTAGAAAATAGTTATTGACACAGGCAATGAACTGCAAGAGAGTTTGGAAGCTTTAAATCTTACTAATGATTATGCGTCACTCTATTCCTCAAAGCTATCAATTACAAAGAGCAGACAACTTGTCAACCATCAAATCACAATTCACTAAGGGAAGCAAAATCAGAAGGATATAAATATACATGTTGGGCAAGATGATCAGATATGCAACATACAGAACAAAAAAATATCATATAGAAATACACAATCCTAAATAAAGGGAATGTTCAAACACCTGTCCAATAAGAGGGAAGTATAGCTGTGCAATGTATAACTTATCCTCACGCTTCTGGTATCGGGAGTCAAACTCATGCTTGCACATGAGAACCACAAGAATACGAGCAGCCTATATTCACCAAAGAGAACTATTAAAAAAAATAAACAAGCAGAATAAAAAGCATATAGAGAAACAACAAACAGAAGTCAACCTAATGAAGCAAGCAAAACTACACAAAACAGAAAGGTATTAAGGATGATGGACCCACTTTTGCTCGCTGTGCCAAATCATCATGATCCCATGTGAGGAAAAGCTCTTGAATCAGAACTGATGAAAGATAGTTTCTGCACAATGAAGGAAGATTTCAAGTCGTAACTATTGATGCAAGGATGCACTACAGCAGCTAACAGAATGAGAAAAGAAAAAACTGTTCAACAAAGATTTTGATATGTTATCAAATTTGTCAGGCAAGACACTATACCAGTGAGATGTTATTCTTAAGACTACTGGTGAAGATGGCTTGGGGCAAGGCCTGAGCCTTAGTCAACCAGTGCCATTTGATCCTAGTACTTTGCCGTCAATAGTGACAGAAACTCACCAGGCACAAACTAAACATGTCATGGTTCACAAAATAAATTTTCTTTCATACCTGTTACATTTGTGTAAGGACACCAATTCTGAATTAAAAGTATAACATCTACCATACAGCATGAGAAAGGAAAAATAGCTCCAGCATACTTATTTCATACATTCAGTTTTATGTGCCCCATACCTTATAATTAGGTTGAAACCAATATTATAGAAGGGGCACAGCTTGCAAAGAAACTTCATGCTAGTAGATTTTAATAAAGTATTGAGTACAAATATTTTATAAATTCATTTTCAAACTCTATCATCATTTGTCAGTAGAGCACCCATTGGAGAAGTTTAAACAAAGTGGGTAGTGACAACAAAAACATACAAAGGGCTTCACCCATCAGGAATATGACGTGAGTCAGAGTAAGCCTATTTTATTTAGTCAGTTTGTTTTTGTATTATCTTTACGAATATCTGGTTAGTTTCCATTCAGATAACAAATATTTATGGTAAGTCTAAAGAAGAAATTAATTTGCCTACAAGATGCATTAGAGTTGCCCAAACCCAGCTCCATGTGTTTACTGTTTACTCAAGTTAACTTCAATATTTTTCAATCTAGAGTAAGAGATATCCTCTCCTCTCATTAATTCAAACAGCCATTATAGCTGAAATCATATGCTAATCCTCAAATAAAAATAATCAAAATTTCAATCTAGAACAAGAGATTCCTCTCCTCTCACCCATTCAAATAAACAGCCATTAGAGCTTAAGTCATATCCTAATCCTCAATAAAAAGTAACAAATAAAAACTAAAATAATTAAAAGGAAAGGAGAAAGTAAAAATGCAATTACTACAAGTGCAATTGTATAAAAGACATCATAAACAAAACAAAGTTTCATCCATGGATATCTGTAATATCCCTCTCAACTTAATTATATTGATGTCATACTTCAGGGGAAAAAGATGGCAACACAGATTAAATCATCATAGAATAGCTTCTAAACAAAAATGGAAGCATAAATCCTCATTAAATGCATTATCAAAAACCCTAGGTTACAGATCAAATTCATCATACCTATCCGAGGGATCTCTCCCAGGCATTTCTACAAAAAGGTCATGATCACATAATATTTGCAAAAATGTCAGCTTGCAGTCATGAAGAACAGATTGGCACACTCCAGCAAATTTGTCCATATATGATGAAACCTGTGGCAAACCAAAATTCATAAGTCTTTATGCACAAAGAGGAGATAACAGCCACCCTTTTATTAGCAGAATAGAAAAGCAGGCATTTTACTCTCAGATAAATGCTAGCATTAAATTTGGCCAAAGTTAATGCCAATCCAAGATGAGAAACCCCAGAGGTTCAAGGGCATCTTCATGAGGAAAGCAAAACACACACTTTCATTTGGATAAATCAGCAAGTAAAGTCAGCTAGCCAGATCTCATGGCACAAAGCTTTCTGAGAGTATGATAATGGTTAAGTCTTGATATTAAAAGGGAGATACTACTCAACATTTCAGTAGCTGACATTGGGTGAAAGAATATTCCAAGGGATAGAAGGTTTGTGAAAGAATATTCCTAGGAATAGAAGGTCCAACAGATTTTCCTACTTGTGACACTAAATCAAGATCAAACCCTATAACAGGCCTGTAATTCATCATCATGGCGCATCGAGATAGAAGGTTCGCCAAAAAGCAAAGAACTACCAAAAGGAATTGGCTGTAAATGGACCAGGCAGCACTCAATATGATCAGCATCCAATCCAGAGTCTATTAGTTAAACTTTTCAGGCAGACCAGGTCTCTGAGAACGTATATTTATTATTGTTCAACAGCAACTGGCCCAATCCTGAGGCCCTGAAACATGAAGCGAAGCTGAGAATTTCAGCCTTCACAGAAAAGCCTGGACCGTTAGCTGCAGTCTAATACTGACCTTGGTCAATAAAGACCTATAAATAAAGTCAGGCAATATTGCTCTCAACATGATTGCCAACATTTTGTCAAGTCAAAATAAAATCAAACAGCACAAAGAACCATGACAACCAATAAACATGCACATGATAACTTTCAAAAACAAATAATG
The DNA here is from genome assembly GCA_902712375.1 of Dioscorea dumetorum. NCBI lineage: Eukaryota > Viridiplantae > Streptophyta > Magnoliopsida > Dioscoreales > Dioscoreaceae > Dioscorea > Dioscorea dumetorum. The sequence goes on along the minus strand of CACTHL010000804.1, from coordinate 4,281 downwards.
CCTTTAAAATTGCTACCTCAGCAAACAGAAAAAAAAAAAAGTCATATGCCAGCAATATGATATTATCTATAACACAATTATCAATTAATTATGACAAGATAATCACTATGATGTCAAATATTTCCTAAACAAGATGATGAATTTGTTCCCAAAACATAGTAGCACCAAATTAATAAACATTAAGAGTTTCTTAGACAGGCGTAAATACCAGTTCAAAAACTTGCCGTGGTTCAATGATGGATAGTAGATCATAACAAAAAAAGGCGAGGCTGCTATTTAAGCGTTTTGCCAAGCTTAAACCCTTCTTGCAGCGCTCATGAACCTCAGTAAGAAGGCAATCATAAAGCTGCTTAATACAATGAAATACAGCATCCCTCAACTGCAATGGTGGAACATCATCACCTAGAAGAAAGAAAATTCATTTTAACAAGCACGCAACTTGTAACCACATTAAACTATTCATTTACGATAAATACTAGTAAATATTTTTCATTTGCACAGATGTAGAATATTTGTTGAAACATCCAATATGAGAATACTAGCTTTTTTATGGCAATTTAATGGCAGAAAACCAAATCATACCAACCAAATTTTTAAGCGAAGCAGATGAAAATCGCCTGAAACTTGTTCTGAGAAGGAAAAACATATTTCCCAAGAAATGCTCCATTAAAATGCATTGTTTATAATTCATAACTTAAAACAACAACATTTGGAAAAATTAGCCAAAGCCATATGCATTGAGAAAATACTTCCGCAAAATAAAACATTGAATATCAGAATGAACAGGAGTGATTCTAATTAGCATCTGCCCTCACTATCTCCATTGATCAAGTTAGAAAAACAAATAATCTCATGTTTAATAAGAAATATTACTTAGGAATAAAAGCAAATAAACAATTCAACATAGAGTAGACTAACAATTACCTAAAGGAAGGCTGTGGTAGAATAGGCGGCTCTGCTCCAATGCCATTGATTTCACAATAAGCTCCAAGAAAAACCATGCCATTGCTAGGACATCATCATAAACAGGTCCAACACGATATCCTTTAGCCTATATTGCCAAAAAAAAAAAAAAAAAAAAAGGAGTTTACGACATCACAGTTGCAAATTTATTGAAAATTGATGCAGCTTTAAGTTCATACTAATAAAAAACACTCGAATGTGCATCCATATGTTGAGGGACCATATGCAAAAAATGTGCATTCAACTTTAAAAGGTTTTGGAAAATTAGTACTGACAATAACAAAATTCCCAGCTCATTGAACATCTTCACATGTCAAACATTTTAATGTAGATGATTCTGGGACCAAGTAGAATAGTACCATCTAATGCAAGTAAGATTGGTAAGAACAATCACCAATCCATTGGAGTAAGTATAGAATAAATGAAAGATGGCATAAGAATTCCAGCAAATACTTCAGGAGAGCCAAAATCAACAAGACAATTACCAATCAGTAGAGGAACTTTGATGTAGATTATTGAAATGGAAAGCTATCGAATGAACAATCATTGTCGATATTAGGTTATCCATAAGTATATTTGATTCTGGGGTTACCCTCAAAAGTTATAACCAAATACCCAAGGTTATCCTCACCAACCTTTTTCGCAATATTTAATTATTTAAATGAATGTGTTTATTAATTTTCATAACTAACAAGTATTACTAATAATAAAGGAAAAGTTATCTCAAAATATCTACTTCGATTAATATTAAATCAATGTTTGGTCCACTATTTAAAAATTTTCCTTCCAAAACAATTTCAAAACTTGCAAACCTTAACCACCATTGTAACCTCAGTGAAACAAACCCTACCTATGTACAAGTCAAAAAGAAGACAATGAAATAAATAGATAAGTTGCACGGTGAGTAGCACTGTCACACTAGCCAAGCCATTCACAAATATTTTTGCTCCCTCAAGTAGTCCAAATACCAAGTGACCAATATCAGACTCAACTATATGAACTGAGCTCAAATAAAGATAGGTTGATGCAAGTTAAGCTCAGCAAGGCTCAATGTTATATAATGTTTTAAATACATTACAAATGTATGCATAAATTCTGGAATTTAAATTGCTCGACTAATATTTACATGTGTGTGTATAAGTTAACCTCATCATATCACAATGCAAATTATGTTTTGATGGTATAACTGCTAGTCGTTTCATAGCAAGTATGAAGGATCCCCAGCTTGCACAAGCTAAGCTCATTTACAGACCTACTGGTGAATAAATTTTCAGTATCCAGACTATTGGCCTCATACTAGACCTGACAAATAGACTTCACAAGAAACTAAAAAAATGTTTAGGCTAATCTTTGATCAATATTGTCATGAATATGTAAATATGTTAGAAACCTGTAATAAGCTAGCTGTACATATCCTAATCTCAGGCTGAATATTAGGAGCTTAATCTTTGGAATAATTAGTGCAATATATCCTAGTTTAGAACCATTGTACAACAATAAACACTCATCATTTCATCGATAATAAATGGGAAAACTACATATCTTTAACATGGTATCAAAGACCTAGCAACCTGATTTCGTTAGGAGTTTACTCTGCTTTCTTCTATTCGTCTCTCTGCCCCAGTGAGCAGAGGTGTTGTCACCTCTATCAGCAATAGGAGCCCCTCCTCCAGTTCGGCCGGGCCGACTGTTTTAGTGACCAATCACCACGTGTGTAAGCTTCACGCGCCACCCAAAGGATCTGCACACTTCCTCACGCAGCGACGCGTGTGACGTCTTCCGGTGACAATTCTGTCTCCGGTCTTTTTCTGACCAAGGCTGCCCCCCGGGCCGCACGAGTCTATTGCATCTACAGTGCCTAGATATGGGTGATGAAATGAAGAATCTAATGGTGACAAATTTGGTTCCCGTGACATCCAGAATCACAAATCAAAAGATGAATGGGTACAAGACTATCAGAATTTATTTATGAAGAATCCCCAAGAATGACCATCTAACAAAAAGATCCACCAACTGATGACACCAAAAGGATAGCTTGGTTGTGAGATCATGCCTGACTGATTTTGCAAATAAGAAACTCCATTGACAGTGAGGTATTTTCACTTGTTAGTCACTGTGAGTCTGTTAAAACTTTAATGAAGTACTTAGAATTTTTATATTCGGGCAAAAGGAACATTTCACGTATTTATGATGTGTGTAAAGCGTTTTATCGAATTGAACAAGAAGAAAAATTATTGACGGCCTATTTCATGCACTTCAAGAAAATCTATGAAGAACTTAATGTCTTGCTGCCTTTTTAACTCTGATGTGCGAGTTCAGCAAGCTCAGAGGGAGCAGATGGCCATAATGAGTTTTCTAGCTAAACTTAACTCTAAATTTGAGTCTGCTAAGTCTCATATTCTTTCCTAGTGCAGAAATTTCTTCCCTGCATGATGTGTTTGCCCAAATACTGCGTACTGATAACCCATCTAAACCCTCCAGTTGCCCAAACTCACAATGCATTTGTCCGTTGTAGGTCAAAACAATCTTATGGCATCAATAATAACAGATGTGTAGGTCAGGATTCGAGGTGCCAGGCCATACAAAGCGGAATCGTAGAAAACTGAGACATAAATCTCACAATCAGAAGTTCCCCTCAGCTCATGTTGCAGCCACTAATATAGCGTCTAGTTCCCCCTCTAACAACACTGTTACAATTTCTGCAGATGAATACACAAAATTCCTTCAGTACAAAGAAAATTTGAAGTCATCATCTCCATCTATCTCTGCCATTATAGAGTCAGGTAACCCAAGTATGTGCCTTTTTCCTTCTTCGTCCGATTAGGTCATAGATACTGGTGCCACACATCACATGACAGGTAATCCCAATCTCCTATCCAAAGTTGAATCTCACACGTCTCCATCTACTGTCACCTTAGCAGATGGATCTAACGCTTATGTTCTTCGCACTGGCACCAGTTATTTAACTCCTCCATTAAAATATCCTTTGTCCTTGGTCTACCTGATTTTTCATTCAATCTCATGTCAGTTAGCATAATCACTTGTACCTTGAATTGTTGTCTCATTCTTTCCTTGATTACTGTATTTTTTTCAGGATCTTTTGATGAAGAAGATTATTGGTAGGGACATGAATCTGAAGGCCTCACATCCTGAATACAAAATTGCCGAGATCTATCACCTGTTCTACTATTCTCATTCCCTTTGAAGCTGATCGTATTTATTTCACATCCAACCCACTCCATGCTAACATTGCTATATTTCCAGTGTTTGCTGATTCATCTTCTTGCATTTGTAGAGTCTGTTAATTTGTTGAAACAT
>CACTHL010000803.1:11300000-11301189 GCA_902712375.1 Dioscorea dumetorum | reverse complement strand
TAAACCCTAAACCCTAAACCCTAAACCCTAAACCCTAAACCCTAAACCCTAAACCCTAAACCCTAAACCCTAAACCCTAAACCCTAAACCCTAAACCCTAAACCCTAAACCCTAAACCCTAAACCCTAAACCCTAAACCCTAAACCCTAAACCCTAAACCCTAAACCCTAAACCCTAAACCCTAAACCCTAAACCCTAAACCCTAAACCCTAAACCCTAAACCCTAAACCCTAAACCCTAAACCCTAAACCCTAAACCCTAAACCCTAAACCCTAAACCCTAAACCCTAAACCCTAAACCCTAAACCCTAAACCCTAAACCCTAAACCCTAAACCCTAAACCCTAAACCCTAAACCCTAAACCCTAAACCCTAAACCCTAAACCCTAAACCCTAAACCCTAAACCCTAAACCCTAAACCCTAAACCCTAAACCCTAAACCCTAAACCCTAAACCCTAAACCCTAAACCCTAAACCCTAAACCCTAAACCCTAAACCCTAAACCCTAAACCCTAAACCCTAAACCCTAAACCCTAAACCCTAAACCCTAAACCCTAAACCCTAAACCCTAAACCCTAAACCCTAAACCCTAAACCCTAAACCCTAAACCCTAAACCCTAAACCCTAAACCCTAAACCCTAAACCCTAAACCCTAAACCCTAAACCCTAAACCCTAAACCCTAAACCCTAAACCCTAAACCCTAAACCCTAAACCCTAAACCCTAAACCCTAAACCCTAAACCCTAAACCCTAAACCCTAAACCCTAAACCCTAAACCCTAAACCCTAAACCCTAAACCCTAAACCCTAAACCCTAAACCCTAAACCCTAAACCCTAAACCCTAAACCCTAAACCCTAAACCCTAAACCCTAAACCCTAAACCCTAAACCCTAAACCCTAAACCCTAAACCCTAAACCCTAAACCCTAAACCCTAAACCCTAAACCCTAAACCCTAAACCCTAAACCCTAAACCCTAAACCCTAAACCCTAAACCCTAAACCCTAAACCCTAAACCCTAAACCCTAAACCCTAAACCCTAAACCCTAAACCCTAAACCCTAAACCCTAAACCCTAAACCCTAAACCCTAAACCCTAAACCCTAAACCCTAAACCCTAAACCCTAAACCCTAAACCCTAAACCCTAAACCCTAAACCCTAAACCCTAAACCCTAAACCCTAAACCCTAAACC